>QJPP01001003.1:0-592682 GCA_003996215.1 Jaltomata sinuosa
TGTGGTTCTGTTGATTTCCCTCTGGGCTAGTTCCTGTGTATCTTTCGTTGATTTCTGTGACTACTTGCTTCCATTCTGTCTATTACTACGCTTTTATCTTATATGTGCCCAGTCGGCCTATGATACCTACTGGGTACCTTATGCTTCGCATTTGGTGCTCCCCCCTACCCCCTGCATCTTTGGGTGCAGATCCTAGCGTGCTATCCGGTATAGACCCCTGTATTCGCCTGAGGTGAGCGGCTGCTATATCTTTGCTCATGTACTCTATACCATTCAGAGACATCTGTATATATAGTTTTGGTTTATTTGTACTCCATGTATGTAGTTTGGCTCTGTACTATGATACCAGGTCTTGGGGTTTGGTTTAGTTTCCGTATATGTATATATTTATATCCCTGTTATCTATTTTACTCGTCTTGTTCCCTTTTTGCTAGATAGTAGCCCATTACTAACTGTTCTGGGCTGCGGGAATTGGTTCGCCTACTGGGGGGTTGTAGGCGCCATCATGACCGAGAAATCGGGTCGTGACAACTTGGTATCAGAGCTTTAGGTTCACTGGTGTCATTGGTATAGGAGCCAATGTCTAGTAGAGTCCTGCGGATCGGGGCGGAGACGTCTGTACTCAATCTTCGGGAGGCTACAGTGACATTTTAGGAAATTCGACTCTCTCATTGCTTCTGTATCGTGCGTGGAACCCTTGAAGTTTCTGGAAATCTCATTTATTCTACTTCATCCTTCCGCAGATGGTTCGTACGAGATCATCGACGTCACGCGGAGATGGGCCTCCTACTCCAGCTAAGGGTTGAGGAAGCCCTCGATCAGTGGCACCTGCTAGAGCTGCTAGGGTGGAGATAGAGCCCGAGCAGCATGAGGATCAGGGGGCAGCCCAGGCAGCACCAGCTCCAGCACCAGCTCCAGTGCCCACTTCTGTGCCAGCTCCAGCCGCAGCTCAGTCTCCAGATATTCGGGGATTACTATTACAGCTTTTGGGTGTGATTGGAGAGCGGCCTTCTGAGGTAGCGCAGACATCCGCTCAGGGGGCAACCCTGGGTGCACAGAGCTTAGGAGCGCAGTCGGCTACTATGGCTCCCCGTGCGGAGGTTATTCTGGTTCCATCTGTTGCACAGCCTCTTGCTCCTCGCCCAGCTATGATAGAGTCAGAGCAGAAGGCGTTGGGTAGGTTCTTGAGGTTAGCACCTCCGAGGTTTGATGGCACTTCTGGACAGGATCCACATGACTTTATTACTACCTGTGAGGAGATGTTGCATCATTTGGGTTTGTTGGAGACTTACGGGGATTGGTTCACCTACCGGGGGTTGTAGGTGCCATCATGACCGAGAAATTGGGTCGTGACAACAAGCACTAGAGATAGAGGGATGACGGCAGCTGACCAGACAAACAGAGGCGGCAGATGGCCGGCCAAATTAAGGCGGCGACGGAGGGAGCGTCAAAGAGAGAGAGAGAGAGTCAAAGAGAGAGAGTAAGGATGAGAAAAGAAGAAATGGGTTTCTTTATTTCTCTAAGTGTAATTAAATAGAAAAACCGATCACAAGTGGTCGGTTTTATTTAAAATAATTTTTTTAAAAAATAACTTTGCCCAAAACTGACCAATTGTGGGTAATTTTACTAAAAAAAAAAATTTAAAAAAACCAACCTCAAGAGGTCAATTTTTTTAAAATAATAATATTACTTTATTATTTAATTATCAACGTATTTTATAAATTCAGATACATTTTTGGTTCATTACATTACTCAACAAGTATATTACTATATAACATATTTCATACTACTTGGATGGATTATCAGTTAATTAGCTTTGAATACATACTATATATGTATATCAATAGATGAGACATATATTCAAGATGATGGACCATTAATATATAGGACTTGGTTAATTACATTACTCAACAATCATCATCGTATATTACCTCATATGTATGTAATATAATGTATTCCACTACTTGGATAGATTATTGATTAGCTTATTAGCTTTTGAATACGTACTATATAAGTTCATAACTAGAAAAGACATATATTCAAGACGACGGACCATTAATATATAGGACACGGTTAATTACCTTAATCAACGATCATATATTACCTCATATGTACGTAATACAATGTATTTCACTACTTGGATGGATTATCGATTAGTTAATTATTTTTTAAATACGTACTATATACGTACATCACTATACGAGACATATATTCAAGACGATGGAGCATTAATATATAGGACTTGGTTAATTACATTACTTAAAGATCGTATATTACTTCATATGTACGTAAGATAACGTATTCCACTACTTGGATGGATTATCGATCTGTTAATTAGCTTTTGAATACGTACTATATATATATCACTAGACGAGATATATATTCAAGATGAGCAATCATTAATATATAGGAATTCGTTAATTACATTACTCAATATTCATATATTACCTCATATGTACGTAATACAACATATTCTATACTACTTGGATGGATTATCAGTTAATTAGCTTTGAATACGTGTTATATACGTACATCGCTAGATGAGACATATATTAAATATGACAGATCATTAATATATAGAACTTGGTTAATTACATCACCCAACGATCATATATTACCTCATATGTACGTAATATAACGTATTTCATACTACTTGGATGGATTATTGATCGATTAATTAATTAGCTTTCGAATACGTACTATATACGTACATCACTAGACGAGACCTTTATTCAAGATGATGGACCATTAATATATAGGAATTGATTAATTACATTACTCAACGATCGTATATTACCTCATATATACGTAATATAACATATTCAATACTACTTGGATGGATTATCAATCGGTTAATTAGCTTTTGAATGTGTACATTACTAGACAAAATATATATTCAAGATGACGAACCATTAATATATAAGTCTTGGTTAATTAAATTACTCAATAATCGTATATATACGTAATGCACCGATATATATATATATTAAAAAATATCGACCTCATAAGATGGGTTTTATCAAAATATATAAAAACAAATCGACCAACTGTAGTCGGTAATAATTAATAAAAAAAATTATTTTTTAATGAAGACAAAATTGTCCACAAGTGGATGATTTTTTCAATAGTAAAATTATATATTATATATTATATAACAAAAATATATTTATATTTATATTATAAATCTTAAAATAATATATATTATATATATTTTCTTTTTTTAACTATAACCGACCAAATGCGATCGATTTTATCAATTATATTGTTCTCGAAAAATATTTTGACCTTTCAAGGTCGAAATACAATTTTTTTGCTAATTGTTTTAAGACAACCGACCACATTTGGTCAGTTTTATTTCTTTTTAAAAAAATCTCACTAAAACCAATCACATTTGGTCAAAAATTACTGACCATTAATTTTTGGTGGTGGATTTTCCTGTTTTTTTTAGTAGTGACTTACAAAAAATATGATAGAATCAATTAATACTTTTTTTATTTTACTCTTAAAAGTAATTATTTTTGAAAGTAAACACTATTGATTACATTGAAAAGTGTCACAATCCGATTTCTCAGGTCATGATGACACTTACAACTCCCTGTAGGCGAATTAATTCCCATAGCCTGAAATGATTAGTAATGGACCACTAGCTAAGTAAAACACGCACAATTAGGATGACAAGCGGAAGAAGGTAAAGGTGGCATAGCAAAAAGGAAAGTAACCTAAATATATATATAGAAAACTACACCATCCCACGATATGGTATCATAGTACAAGAGACGCTACTAACTATAAAGAGTACAAGAGAGAGCAAAAGTAAAATATATAACTGTCTCTGAATATACAATAGAGTCAACTGTGCCAAAAGAAAAGATATAGCCAAGCCCCGATCGCTAGGAGCTCACCCTATGTCTCAAATGTCCCAAAAGTTGTACGAAGTCTCCATGTCAATGGCGATGGCTCACACTAGAATCTGCACCAGGAAGATGCAGAAGTGTAGTATGAGCACCAATTTCATAAGCAACGAGTACCCAGTAGACATCATAGGCCGACTGGGCATATATAAAATATAAAAGCAGTAGATAACAGATAAGGAAAAAAAAGGGTCACAGAAGCAAATAAAGTGAAGTACATGGAAGCTAGCAACAAATAGAAGGCATAAAAGAATACAGTGTACGAACCTAACCACAGAAGATGTATCATAGCACAAATGTAAGAGTAGATAACGCACCGGGGTCCTTGCAATAACAATAAATAAAGAAAGTTTAACGAGCAGGGCGGTGTACCGGTAACCTCAAATAAAAAGGGAGAGAGAAAGGCAACTAAACATAAGCATGCTAACAATATAACTTACAAGGTAAGGATGATCAAAAAGTAAACTAGTAGGTAACAACAATGTGGACAAGTAAAGCTAATCTATCTACAATACCAACGAGCGCCCATACACCCGAGGAATACATACAAGTGAAAACAAACCCTACCGACATCCAATACTACCAGAGAGTACACTAGTAAATAGAAAACAAGGGTGGAATTGTGTAAAAACTGAATGATATGCTATGATATGCCAGTGGTACAATATGCACCTCTTTCGGCGCCCATAGGCCCAGCAGGTAGGAACCAAGGAAGGGTTTCTCCCATATACCTCTACTCCCCCATATACCTCTCCTCCAGCACTGTCGGCCTGTAGCCCTTGTTCGAATCGGCAAGGTCCATAGAGGTGTCCACGACAACATACCAACTCTCAAGATCTCATCATGCGTGCCTAGAGTCTATCCGGGTCTAAAATCAGTAATAAAATTATGTCTAGCGCTCATCCTGGCCGAGTTTAGTATCATCTCAAGTACCAGTGTGAAAACCAATATTTAATCCCTTTTTACTTTAAGAAGATCCATTAAACCAGTATTAAATCCATTTAGCCATTAATAATTGAAAATGGGACCTCGGGGACATACAAGGTTAGAAAACCGGTGATAGTCAAGCCTACAACCTTGTAGTAGTAATAAACCATTACAGAAAAGCTCTTTTCATGATGATGATATTCTCGGATACATACAACAACTTAATATCAACCTACTGGCCCTACACAGGCTCAATCCACTCTACAACACAGATAACCAGCTAGCAATCACCAATCAATGTCTGGGACTCACAGACACTTCCCAACTATCTCACCATCTATGGTCCAAAGGCATATGAAAAGGCCGCTCAGAGACGTGATGGGTAATACTACCGTACTAGCTCAAATACTAAAGTAGAAGAACCAGAACGGATAATTAAAAAGAGGACAAGGTCTGGGGGTGCCAAACTAGTAATCTCAACCCAAGGATGAGCTAAATAGTATAATTATATTCTATATAGGCCAAGTCTAGGATCGGTAAGCCATATCCTACCTAGTGTCCAATGAAAAGCTGCTGAAAAATCATTGTCTGAGCCCAAACTACTCCGAGAAGTCTGAATAGTGATAAAACTATCAAAAACATAATCTACTCGTCAATATGAAGCTAACGATACCTATAATTCGAACAATTAGCTAGGTCAAAAATCTGGGTCAAAACGAAAACCCAAAATTGGAAATGGAAATTACCACGAGGTTTCCAACGTCGCCAGAAACTCATGCTCAAAAGTTGAGCATAATTCGGATAAGGAAAAGGCCTAAGACAGCCCCTAAGTCAAGAACAATTTGAGAATCAAACAAAGGAATTAACAAAATTAAAGGTTAGCAACTTACAACTGAAAGCGGAAAATCGATCACGGATAAGAAATAAACTATCCCAGCACTCTAAGGTAATCCCACACTGAAAATTGAGCTTTGACCTCTATAGAAATGGTGGACTAACGGCTTAAATGGATTGGAAACAAAGGAGAAATATATATATATAATACCAGGGTCCTTCATCGCGATCACAAAGGACCCCACATGATCGCGATGACAATGCTAGATAGACCATCGCGATCGCGATAGTCCAACCACGTGGTCTCGAAGAACTAAGGGTGTCGGGTCCACATGCCCTTTATTATGATCGTGTAAAGGGGACCTCACGATCGTGATGCGCAAAGAGGCAGACCATCACGATCATGTGGCCTTCCTCGCGGTCGTGATTAAGGCATGACGCCTGCATCTACAATAACAACCAACAACTTTCTTAAGTTGCAAAGGCACCGGATGGGCCCAGGGGATTCATCCAGGATCCCGCACGCACAAACAAACTATGCTATCCTATCGAAAATGACATTTTGGACTCAACAAAATCTATGAAACTTCCATACGAGGTTGTTTTGATGAAATGTTGACCCAAGTCAACACCTATCCGAACACCTAAAATGAGCTCGGCTCACCCGGGACCCAAACCAACCACCTACCTAATCCAAACTCGATATTCTAGAGTTGATGGAACCGTTAAATTTCGAATCCAATGCTCCGATCATTAAAAGTTGACAAAAGTCAAACTTCCAACTCCAATAGACCTAAAATCTCAAAAAGTGAGATAAAACCATTTCGAAAACTCCTAGGGCCCAACCAAGGGTTCAACAAGACAAAAATCCATATTCTAGAGCTAACTAAATTGTCAGAATTCAATTCGAGCATATTTGCTAAGAATGTTGACCAAAGTCAACAATTTCCTAAGTTAAAGCTCTAAAACATGGAATTGGTCATAAAGACCTAACAAATGGCCCGGGGACCAAACCATCGGTCCCAGCAAGTCATAAATGACTTGGAGCAACTACAAATAAGCTCTAACAGTACAAAAAAAGTGAAAATACAAATATGACTAGAAGGGTTATTACATCATCCACTACTAAAAAGGACTTTCATCCTCAGAAGTCAGGAAAAGGGGAGTACCTAAAGGCTCAAACAATGGTGGATACTGAGCCCGCATCTCTCTCTCTCTCGGTCTCCCAGGTAGCCTCCTCAATTAGACAGTATCTCCACTGAACCTTAACCATAGGAATCTCTATGGACCTCAATCTCCTGACATCTTTGGCTAGAACGGCTACCGGCTCCTCAACAAATAAACTCTCATCTAACTGCACTGAATCCCACCGTAACACATGTGACTCATCTGAAATATAACGCAGCAACATGGATACATGAAAGACTAGGTGAATAGCAAAGAACATAGGAGGCAAAGCTAGCAGATAAGCAACATCACTAATCCTCTGAAGAATCTCAAATGGTCCAATATACCTGGGGCTAAGCTTGCCCAGCCTGCCGAATCTCATCACGCCCTTCATGGGCGACACTTAAAGAAATACTCGATCACCAACACTGAACTCTAAGGCACGAAGTCTATGGTCTGTATAGCTCTTCTGCCTACTCTGGGCTGCCTGAAGCCTATCCTGAATCACCAAAACTCTATCTAAGGAAACACGAAGTAGGTCTGTACTCTGCAGTCGGGAGTTAAAACCATCAAACCAACCCATTGGCGATCTGCAATGCCTACCATACAATGCCTCAAAAGGCGCCATGTGAATACTCGAGTGATAACTATTATTTTAAGTAAACTCTGCCAAAGGCACATACTAATCCCATGAGCCCCCATAATCAAGAACACAAGCTCATAACATGTCCTCCAAGACCTAGATAGTCCTCTCGAATTGGCTATTTATCTGAGGATGGAATGCAGTGCTGAGCTGAACCTCTGTACCCATCTCTCACTGAATAGTCCTCCAGAACTGAGATGTAAACTGAGTACTACAGTCTGAAATAACAGAAGCTGGAACCCTATGAAAATTGTCAAACTTATGGAGATAGATATGAGCCAACCTCTCTGCACTGTAGGAAGATATAATTGGCAAGAAGTGTGCAGACTTGGTCAGCCTATCAATAATAATCCAAATAGAGTCAAACCCATATGGCAACTGTGCTATGAAGTCTATAGTAATCTCTTCCCACTTATACTCAGGAATGGGAAGTCTCTGCATCAATTCACCAGGTCTCATGTGCTCAAACTTAACCTGCTGGTAGTTTAAGCACCGAGATACAAACTTCGTTAGGTCCCTCTTCATACTATTCCACCAGTAAAGCTACCTCAAATCATTATACATCTTAGGTGCGCCCGAATGAATAGAATATCTGGAATAATGAGCCTCACAAAGAATCAATTATATAAAGTCACCAACTCTTGAAACACAAAGGCAGCCATCAAATCTCAAAATACCATCAGAACCTAAAGTAGCCCTGCTGGCCTCACCTTGTAAAACCTGATAACGAATATCACACAGATGCTGATCCTCAAACTGACGCTATTGAATCTGATCAACCAGAGTATAATGAATCTCAACACTGGCAAGAACTTTGCTGGGATCTGACAAATCAAGCCTAACTAAATGGTTAGCCAAGGACTGGATGTCCAAGGCTAACGGTCGATCCAAACTAGAAGAGATGCCAAGCTGCCCATGCTCACTGCCTTCCAGCTCAAGGCATTCGCTACCACGTTTGCCTTGCCTAGATGGTACAAAATAGAGATGTTATAGTCCTTCAGTAACTTAATCCATCTTTGCTGCCTAGAGTTCAGCTCACGCTGGCTCATGATGTACTAAAAACTACGGTAGTCAGTGTAAATATCAAATGAACTCCATATAGATAGTGCCTCCAGATCTTGAGCGTGAAGACTACAACCGCCAACTCCAAGTCATTAGTGGGGTACTTGCGCTCGTGATCCTTCAGTTGCCTCGATGCATAAGCCATCACCCGACCCTACTGCATCAACACACAACTAAGACTAACTGATGAAGCATCACAATACATTGAGAATCTCTGACCCTCGACCAACAATGTCAACATTGGAGTTGAAGTCAATAAGGCCTTAAGCCTCTAGAAGCTATCCTTGCACTAATCAGACCATTGAGATGGGACATCCTTCCTAGTCAGCTTAGTCAAAGGTTATACAATGGATGAAAAGCCCTCTATGAACCATCTGTAGTATTCTCCCAACCCAATAAAATTGTGAACCTCGGTAGGAGTAGTACGCCTCAGCGAATAACAAATGACTGCAATCTTTGTTGGGTCCACCCTAATATCATCCTTAGACACCACGTGTCCTAAGAATACTACTGACTCAATCCAAAACTCGCACTTTGAGAACTTGGCATAAAGCTGATGATCTCTAAAAGTCTGGAGCATGATACTCAAATATTGCGCAGCTCCTCCCTACCCCGCGAGTATATAAATATATCATCAATAGAGACTATCAAAAATGAATCCAGGTATGGCTTGAGCACCCTGTGTATCAAGTCCTTAAAAGTTTCTGGGGCATTAGTCAACCCGGAAGACATCACCAGGAACTCATAATGGCCATAACGTGTCCTGACTGTTGTCTTAGGGATTTCCTCTGCCCTAATACTCAACTGGTGGTAGCCTGACCTCAAATCTATCTTAGAGAACACTGCTGCACCTTGGTGCTGAACAAACAAGTCATCTAAACGTCGCATCAGATATATGTTCTTTATAGTCACCTTATTCAGCTATCGATAATCAATACACATTCTCATCGAGCCATCTTTCTTCTTCTTCACAAACAGAACTGGAGCATCCCAAAGCGACACACTCGGCCTGATGAAACCCTTAACTAACATGTCCTAAAGCTGAACCTTAAGCTCTCTCAACTCAGCTGGAGCCATACGATATGGAGTAATGGAAATGGGTCTGGTGCCCATCTCTAACTCAATGGAAAAGTCTATATCACACTCAGGTGGAAGGCCTGGCAGATCATTCAGAAACACATCTAGAAACTCTTTAACCACAAGGATTGACTCGGGAGAAGAAGTGCCAGCGCTAACATATCAAAAATATGCTAAATAAGCCAAACACCCGCACGAAATCAACTTCCTAGCCTTAAAATAAGAAATGATACCAGATGGTGCGCGACCAATAGAACCCTGCCAGATAACTGGAGATACTCTGGGCACGGCTATGGTAATGGTCTTGGCATAACAATCCAAAATCGCTCGGTAAGGGGACAACCAGTCCATGCCTAGAATCATATTAAAGTCTAGCATATCTAATATCATCAAATCAGCTCAAGTCTCAAGACCACCAATAGCTACCAAGCAAGATCTAACAATCCAAACTACTACTAAAGAATCGCCCACCGAGGTAGCAACAAATAAGGTAAGAGATAATGGCTCACTAGCCAACCCCAAGCAAGGAACAAAGTAGGCAGAAACATACGAACATGAAGAACCAGGATCAAATAAAGTTGAAGCTGACTGACGGTAGACAAAGATCATACCTATGGGCTATGATCACCACATCTGAGGCCTTTGCCTCTGGTTTACCAGGAATCGCATAGAACTGACACTAACCTCCACCAGATCGACCGCCATCCTGACCACTTGTCCTACCACACTGGGAACCACCCCTACCCTGGACACCACCCCTACCCTGGACACCACCATATTTGACTGGTGGCTGCACTGCTCTCAGAGGCTGAGTCGGCTAAGAAGCTGGCTAAAATGTACCTCACTGGGGGCAATCTATTGCAAAGTGACCAATAATCCCACACTCATAACAACGCCTTGACATCCTACCCTGCGTGATGAACTGGATGAACCTGTATGGCCACCACATCTTGATACCCCAGATGACTGAATCCATGATGACCACTGTAATCAGGTTGAATACCATAACCATGATCAAACTGAGGCCCACCTGAAGCTTGAAGTGACGCCTGAACTGGACCGGATGTTGTTGTGGCTGATATCTTCTACCCCACTGACCTGAACCTCTACCGCCAGAGTGGGAACCACTGTAACTGCCCTGATGGCGTGGTCTCTTATCTCTAGCCTCGGGGTCCAGGCGATGCAAATCCTCTATAGTGTGGGATAGTATGCTATTGCCTGAAATGGCTGCCCACTAGCAACTAGTATCTCTGCAATCTGATGCAGCTCAGTTCTTATCCCCCAAACAAATCGATGAATTTGGTCTGGCTCTATAGTAATAATCATAGCCCCAAATAGAGCAAACTAGTGAAAGCGGGTCTCGTACTCAGACACTATCATAGACCCCTGTATCAACTGGGTAAACTTCTCCCTACGACACTCATGGTTACTCTACGGTAAGAATTTGTCTATAAAGGCCTCGTAGAACTCCCTCCATGTCAACTGAGGAGACTCGGGGTGCCTACAAGCTACCTGGGACCTCCACCAAAGCTTAGCTGGCCCCTCTAGCTGATAGGTGGTATAATCAACTCCATGGGCATCCAACTGACCAAGGATTTGAACATCTCCTCATAGGTAGAAATAAAATCATAGGCATCCTGTCCGGGAGTACTAGAGAACCTCGATGGGGATAGTCTCAGAAACTGGCCCAAAGCCTTCTACTATGACTCTGACATAACTTGGCGAGGAACGAGAGGCTGAGCAATCGTAGGCCCTGAAAGAACCTATGCACGAGGAGCCACAGTAGCAGGCTGCGCTCCTGAACTCTGAACACCTAGGGCTGCCCCCTGAGCGGATGATTGGGCTATATCATAAGGCTGACCCCCAACCATGCTCAATAAATGAAGAAGCACACTCTGGATATCTGCCGACGCTGGGGCTGGTGCTGATATTGATGTTGCTACTGGCCCTGGTGGCACATGGGCTGCCCCCTGGTCCATGGGCTGTTGTTCTGAAATTGGCTCAGGCTCATACTCAGCCTCAGGAGCTCTAACTGGTGTCGCAGCTCGGGCACATCCTCGACCTCTACCTCTATGTCTACCCCAGCACCTGACTGGAGCAGGAGGTATTGGTATTGAAGAATCACCCTCGTTCGTTGTTGAAGATCTCGTACGAACCATCTGTAGAAGAGTGAACTAGAACAAATGAGATTCCAGGAAACCATCTAGGATATGACGCACGATATAGAAACAAGAAAAGATGCATATTTCCTAAAATGCCATTGTAGCCTCCCAAAGATAGGGTACGGATATCTCTGCCCCGATCTGTAGGACTCTACTAGGCATAATCAGGCTGACAAGCGAAAGAAGGTAAAGGTGGCATAACAAAAAGGAAAGCAACCTACATCATCCCACGACCTGATATTATAGTACAGGAGACGCTACTAACTATATAGAGTACAACAGAGAGCAAAAATAAAATATACAACTACCTCTGAATATAAAATAGAGTCAATTGTGCCAAAAGAGGAGATATAGCCAAGCCCCAGTCGCTAGGAGCTCACCCTATGTCTCGGATGTCCCAAAAGTTGCACGAAGTCTCCACTTCAATAGCGATGGCTAGGATCTATACCAGAAACATTTAGAGGTGTAGTATGAGCACCAATTGCATAAGAAATGGGTACCCAGTAGACATCATAGGCCGACTGGGAATATATAAAATATAAAAGCAGTAGATAGCAGATAAGGAAAGAAAAGGGTCATAGAAGCAAATAGAGTGAAGTACATGGAAGCTAGCAAAAGATAAAAGGCATAAAAGAATACAGTGTACTAAGCTAGCCACAGAAGATGTATCATAGAACACAAATGTAAGAGTAGAGATCGCATCTGGGTCCTTGCAATAAAAGTAAATAAAGAAAGCTTAACGAGCAGGGTGGTGTACCGGTAACCTCAAATAAAAGGGAGAGAAAGAAAGGCAACTAAACATAAGCCTGCTAACAATACAACTCACAAAGTAAGGATGATCGAAAAGTAAACTAGCAGGTAACTATAACAGGGAAAAGTAAAGCTAATTTACCTACAATCCCAATGAGTGCCCATATACCCGAGGAATACATACAAGTGAAGACAAACCCTACCGGCATCCCATGCTACCGGAGAGTACACTCAGCAAATAGCAAAGAAGGGTGGAATCGTGCAAAAAATGAATGATATGCTATGATATGTGTTGCGTCCTAACGCACATGCAAGTGTACGCAGTCGTACAAGTAATATAGGATTGTAAGTCCAGATATCGTACCCAAAGGGACTTGTCGATTAACTATTTTTACTAAATTAAACTAGTTCTAATTATTTATTCAAGCGGTAAATCTCAAAGAAATATTTATTAACCAAAGTAAAAATAAGAAGTTAACTAATGAACAATTAACCAAACAAAGAGCAGGTTTTTACGTAATCAATATGATGAAATCGATCTAGGATTATGGATTCCTTAATAATCATATTAAGTAAGCAATTTCATTGACTTGTTTGTTTATCTAGTTGCTGATTTCGGGGTTGATTTTACAACTATGATCTTCCGAGCCTCTAATTGCCTATCCAGAATAGCATCACAACTACATTGTTGAGCGGGGATGTGACATCTTATTCCGAATGCATTTATATATCTTCCCGTATAAACCAAATAAGGCGTTCTAGGTATATTCCTATCCTAGTCGCGAACCTACCCTTTACGTTACAAAAGAGAGGCCTTGCTCCCTATATTCTTCGTTCTATACCAATGATTCTTCTTTCGAGTTCACAAAGAGATTATAGATTTATTTTAATGATCACGAAGCATTAAAATAGTAAGCACAAGAATATAAGAACAACTAATATGATAATCAAATAATTGAATCAATCGTCTACTTCAACAATCATGTAATTAGCTTCCACAATCCTAGAACGAGAAGTTTAACTCCACATAGACGTGAAGCAATTACAACAAATCATCCAAAAAAAACGTAAAATAAATAATAAAGGAGAAGAAAAGATGAAACCAATATTTTTCGGCCTTCACGGCGGTTCCTAGCTCTTCGTAGGTCAAAAGTTATGAAAGAATTATTTTCATAGGATATTTATAGATTTAAGAAAAAAGCTCAAATAAAATAACTAAGTCCAAAATAAATTGAGAAACCAAAACCTAATTAACGTGGGTTTGCTGCGTATTGAATTTGTGCCGGCTTCAATTCTTCTACGTTGATCCAAATTTGGACACGTATTGCTGGCAGTAAGCATATTGGATTTCAATTCAACATTTTGCTGCTGCTTTCCCATATATAAATATTAATATAATATTACATTCAATCCATTAAGCTACCTCCTTAATTTTCTTAAATGATTTCTCGTTTTTAATTCGTTTCTTCTTCAAATTTCTTCCTCTTCACACCATTTTAATCCTACAAATAAAAATACCCAACATAAGAATAATTATGAAATTAATGCTCAAAAACAATAATGAAAAGACTAAATATGAAGTAAATAATAATTAAATATATGTACTTTTGGCCTCACATCACCACCCCACACTTAGACTTTTGCTCATCCTCGAGCAAGCATTAAAGTTCATCTCAAGAAATCAAACTAGGAATACCACCACCTCGATTGATATAAACAATTAGGCCATATAACAAATCACAACATCAAGTACACTTTTCGATCATTATGCAAGATATGTAAATAAACAACAAGCTTCTAACCTCCTAATCTCAAAGACGAACTCTAACTCATCAAATTTAAGTTTGCTCACCTGCTCGATCAAAGAAAGCTAATAATATCACCTATCTATCATGAAATAAGTGCCCTCACAAGAAGAAATAATCCACACACTTAATTTAAAGAATCGAATATAATTTAAGGACTTAGCATCAAAGATCAACTCTCTCACTCACAAAAGAATCACATCTATGCACAAAGAACCGTAGGCTTGCTCATTATGCACATCCCTACTAATAAAGCATGCTCGAATAGAATCAAACAGGACTTTAACGGGTCGTAATGTTGGCTAGGGGACGGGTAGGAAAACTATATTATAGTGACGTACACTTCCCTAAGCACTTTGCACTTTTTGAACTTTATCACCCATTATTTTCATTACTTTTTTTTTCCAGCCCTCTCTTCAATTATTTTCACTAGTATTATCATCATATCAAGAATGCTTCAATCATCTTTTTTTTTTTCTCAAGCAATTTTTCTCTTCTTTTTTTTCATGTCACATTCGTTCAAAGAGGGTCTTTTCTAATCACTTTATAGCTATCATTGGCCACCTTTTACACTCAATCATTCCTTTTCTTTTGATTTAATAATTTTAACACAGTTTATTCTACAGTGCTCAAGAAAGCAGGGTGCAAAAACTAGGTATTCAACAAAAGGATCAAGGCAAAATTATGGCTACCGAACGAACGGCTACAGGCTCAAAGGGGCTACTAGTGATATAATATCTGAAAAGGCTAAATTTTACAAGACAAATCAAAGAAAGCCTATTATCATCTTCTAAACAGAGCAACACTTTTTATTTCGCTTCAATAACATGCAACGCAAGTTCTAAACTAAGATGCAAAACATGAAATATGCAAAAAATCATCACCACTCATGGCACAAGTCTCAATCAAGATGGACCAATTATACTTCTAAGATGGACAGGGTCATAGCAAACTACAAAATAAGAAAAAGATATATACAGAGTCACAATCAAGAGCCTAGGTGTCAAAAAGTCTGCTATTTTATTTACACTCAAGCACTCACAGGAAAGTACTACTCATATTCAGGCGGTCAGGCCTAAATTGCTAGTATCAAATAAGTTAAAAGGTCTTTTCTTTTCTCTCCTAAAAAAAACTATCCCTAAAAATAAAAATAAAAAAGTAAAAAAATAAAAAAAATTACTCTAAAAAATAAAAAATTATCCGGTTCAAAGAGCCTCACCTTGGAAAAGAAAAACCAAGGGGTGGATGAGATATGATGCTTAGAAACTACAAAAAATAAAAAATCTTTTTGTATTTAATTTTTTTTCTATATATTTTTTTGTATTTTTTTTTCTCAATTAAAATAAAATCCTATGGCATACTCACCCTTAAACTCACAAGTATCGGAAGAATCTCCACCCCACACTTAAAATTATGCTTTGTTCCCAAAGCAATTTATAGAAAAAGATGAAGAAGAAGGGTGAGAGATACTCCCTGGAGCCCTCTAGGGCCTAGCTAACAATATGTTTTCTTAATTTTCATCAAGGGTTGTCCAATCCCACACTTATGCTCAACCATGCTCCTTAGCTTCAAATTTGGGTACTCAAACTTCCCCAGAATCTGCAAAAATAAAAATAAGAAAAAACGTAACACTATAAAAATAAAAATAAAAAGTTACACTACAAATTGGGTTGCCTCCCAATAAGCGGCACGACGCCATCAAATTCACCACTTTTCTTTCCACTTAGAACTTATAAATTGCACTCCTAACTTTGCATCAAATTTTCTGTTCCGCTCAAGGGGTGGTGGTATAAAGATGAAGGGACCAAGCAAAGGATGTCACATTTTGCACTTCTTACCCCTTAAGTGAGGAATGTCATTTTGTCTCTTTGGTGTGGAAAATTTTAGAATGTAAGGACCTTGTTCCTTATCTACACACTTCTCCACTTGTTCAGACAAATCAATTTTCATGTCCTCAGGACCTCATCCAAACATAATGTAGAAAAGTGATTAGAATGCGGTCCAACATGTACCAACTCAAAACTTGCATTATTTACGACATGCTCACTTTTGTGTACCTCCTCAACATCCGCGCTAATGAATAAAGTATAGTTGAATGGTTTGAAATCCTCTTTATGCTCTACTAATTGACCAGTATCCACAATAATTAGTGATTGGCAATCAGATGCCTCAACCGTTTTCTTCAAGTGATCCTCTAAGTCATGAATATTTGAGCCAAATTGGTCTATCTCTTGTTTGAGCTCAACTCTTCCTTCTATTAGCTGTGTCGTCATGTATGTAAGATTATCATGGAGAAACTCATGAAATTTAACTTTTTCCTTTTGTTCCCTTATAGCTAAGATTGACTCACTATGTCTGCTTCCTCACAGCTTTCTCCAAGTAGGGACTCACTTTCTTCTTCTACTAGGGGTTCATCTTGGGTATTGTCTAAGACCGTAACTTGCTGATCAATACAAGTTTCAGCCATAGCCTGTATCTCTGTGAGTTGGGAACCTATCCTCTCCGTGTCTTTCCTCAATTTGATTGTGTCTTTCCTCAATTCTTCTTGCTTATCCAGTATTTGCTTCAGCATATCAATGAGATGAGCCTCATGATTCACATCCTCCACTTCATTACCCCTACAAACATCACAAACAACAGAAGAATCATAATAGGAGCTCGGGGAAAGGGAATACGAGTTAGGACAACCATTCAAATGGCCATCCTGACCACCACATATACGACATACATTAAATTCAAAAGGTTGGGTAGGTGCGCACCACCCGCCCTCTTGAATATAATGGCAATTGATACCCAAGTGGGGTCCTCCATAGTACTGACAAGGATTACCAACATATGAATAGTACTCATCATTCAACCAATATTTATCCCTAGATGTCATGTTAAGAAGAGTAGTATGGAAAAAAACTATCTATAAAAGAAAATAAAATATATACAAAAACTTAAATAAATAAAAAGAAAAGTCTAATATAGATAAATAATTAATTTCTAAGTCCCCGACAACGGTGCCAAAAACTTATTGTGTCCTAACGCACACGCAAGTGTACGCGGTCGTACAAGTAATATAGGATTGTAAGTCCAGATATCGTACCCATAGGGACTTGTCGATTAACTATTTTTACTAAATTAAACTAGTTCTAATTATTTATTCAAGCAGTAAATCTCAAAGAAATATTTATTAACCAAAGTAAAAAGAAGAAATTAACTAATGAACAATTAACCAAACAAAGAGCAGGTTTTTACGTAACCAATATGATGAAATCGATCTAGGATTATGGATTCGCTAACAATCATGTTAAGTAAGTAATTTCATTGACTTGTTTGTTTATCTAGTTGCTGATTTCGGGGTTGATTTTACAACTATCGTCTTCCGAGCCTCTAATTGCCTATCCAGAATAGCATCACAACTACATCGTTGAACGGATATGTGACATCTTATTCCGAACGCATTTATATATCTTTCCGTATAAACCAAACAAGGCATTCTAGGTATATTCCTATCCTAGTCGCGAACCTACCCTTTACGTTACAAAAGAGAGGCCTTGCTCCCTATATTTTTCGTTCTATCCCGATGATTCTTCTTCCGAGTTCACAAAGAGATTATAGATTTATTTTAATGGTCGCGAAGCATTAAAATAGTAAGCACAAGAATACAAGAACAACTAATATGATAATCAAATAATCGAATCAATCGTCTACTTCAACAATCATGTAATTAGCTTTCACAATCCTAGAATGAGAAATTTAACTCCACATAGACATGAAGCAATTACAACAAATCATCCAAAGGAAAACATAAAATAAATAACAAAGGAGAAGAAAAGATGAAACTAATATTCTCCGGCTTTCACGGCGGTTTCTAGCTCTTCGTAGGTCAAAAGTTATGAAAGAATTATTTTTATGAGATATTTATAAGTGTAAAAAAAAGCTCAAATAAATTAACTGAGTCCTAAACAAATTGGGAAATCAAAATCTAATTGACGTGAGTTTGCTGCGCAGTGAATTTGTGCCGGCTTCAATTCTTCTACGCTGATCCAAATTTGGACACATATTGCTGGCAGTAAGCATATTGGATTTCAATTCAACATTTTGCTGCTGCTTTCCCATATATAAATATTAATATAATATTACATTTAATTCATTAAGCTACCTGCTTAATTTTCTTATATGATTTCTCGTTTCTAATTTGTTTCTTCTTCAAAAAATTTTCTCTTCATATCATTTTAATCCTACAAATAAAAATACCCAACATAAGAATAATTATGAAATTAATGCTCAAAAACAATAATGAAAAGACTAAATATGAGGCAAATAATGATTAAAAATATGTACTTTTGGCCTCACATCAATATGTCAGTGGTATCGTATGCATTTCCTCCGACGCTCGTAGGCCCAGCATGTAGGACTCATGGAAGGGCTTCCCCCGTATACCTATACTCCCCCATATACCTCTCCTTTGGCACTCTCAACCCATAGCCCCTAGTCCAGATCAGCAAGGTCAAGAGAGGTCTTTGCGACCACATACCAACTCTAAAGATCTCATCATGCGTGCCCAGAGCCTATCCGGCTCTAAAATCAGTAATAAAACCATATTTAGCGCTCGGCTCGGTCGAGTCTAGTATCATCTCAAGTACCAGTGTGAAAATCAACATTTAATCCCTTTTTACTTCAAGAAGATCCATTAAACAAGTATTAAATCCATTTAGTCATTAATAACTGAAAACGGGACCTCGGGGCCATTCAAGGTTGGAAAATCGGTGATAGTCAGGCTTGCATCCTTGTAGTGTGATAAATCAATGCAAAAAAGCTTTTTTTATGATGATGATATGATCAAATACAATCAACAGCTCAATATCAACCTACTGGCCTTACACAGGCTCAATCCACTCTACAACACAGATAACCAGCTAGCAATCATGAATCAATGTCTGGGACTCACAAACACTTTCCAAATATCCCACTATCTATGGTCCAAAGGAATATGCAAAGGCCGCTCAGGGTCGTGAGGAGTAATACTACCGTACTAGCTCAAATACTGAAGCAGAAGAACAAGAACGGACAAAAAGGAAGCGGACAAGGTCTGGGGTGCCAAACTAGTAATCCCAACCCAAGGATGATCTAAATAGTACAATTACATTCTATATAGGCCAAGTCTAGGATAGGTAAGCCATAGCCTACCTGGCGTCTGATGAAAAGCTACTGGAAAGTCATCATCCGAGCCCAAACTATTCCGGGAAGCCCGAATAGCGATCAAACTATCAAAAACATAATCTACTCGTCAATGCGAAGCTAACGATACATATAATGTTAACAATTAGCCGGATCAAAAATATGGGTAAAAAATGAGCCCGTGAACCCTGCAACCCGAAATTAGAAAATGGAAATTATCACGAGGCTTCCAACGTCGTCAGGAACTCATGCTCAAAAATTGAGCATAATTCGGGTAAGGGAAGGGCCTAAGACAGCCCCTAAGTCCCAAGAACAATTTGAGAATCAAACGAAGGAATTAACAGAATTAAAGGTTAGAAACTTACAATTCAAGGCAAAAAATGGATCACATAGAAGAAATAAACTATCCCAGCACTCTAAGGTGATGCCATACTGAAAATTGAGTTTTGAGCTCTGTAGAAATAGTGGACTAACGGTTTAAATGGCTTGGAAAAAAAGGAGAAAGATACACATACTGCCAAGGGTCCTTCATCACAATTGTGAAGAACCCCACGCGGTCGTGATAACCACGTAGTCTAGACAATCGTGATTGCAACAGTCCAGCCATGTGGTCACGAAGAACAAAGAGTGTCGGGTTCACAGGCCCTTCATCGCGATTACATGAAGGGGACCTCGCGATCGCGATGCCCAAAGAGGCAGACCATTGCGATCGTGTGGCCTTCTTCGTGGTCGTGATTAAGGCCTGAGGCATGTACCTGCAACAACAACCAATAATTTTTTTAAGTTGCAAAGTCATCGGATGGACCCACGAGATTCATCTAGGACCTCGCATGCGCAGATGAAGTATGTTATCCTACCGAAAATGGCATTTCAGACTCAATAGAATAGATAAAACATCCATACAATATCATTTCGATGAAATATTGACCCAAGTCAACACCTACAAACTTCAACCGAACACACAAAATGAGTCTGGCTTAGTCAGGACCCGATCCAATCACCTACCTGACCCAAACTCGACATTCCAGAGCTGATGAAATCGTTGGATTTTGAATCCGACGCTCCGATCATCGAAAGTTTACCAAGGTCAAACTTTCAACTCCAACAAGCCTGAAATCTCAGAAAGTGAGATAAAACTATTCCAAAAGCTCGTAGGCCCCTACCAAGGGTTCAACTAGACAAAAATCCATGTTCTGGAGCTAACGAAATTGTCAAAATTTAATTTCGAGCACGTTTGCTAAGAATGTTGACTAAAGTCAATGATTTTCTAAGTTAAAGAAAGGAATTGGTCATAAAGACCTAACGAACGGCCCGAGCACCGAATCACCGGTCCCAGCAAGTCATAAATGACTTAGAGCCGCTACAGATAAGCTCTAACAGTACAAAGAAAGTGCAACGCAAACATGACCGGAAGGACCATTACAAAAGAGAAGGGTAAATTAGTGAAAAATATTTTTTATTTATAATTTCTTAAAGGGTGTATACAAAGAAATATAACAACTAATATGAAATGAATGGAGTATATATTTCTTTAAACTTTTAAGGTATGCTAACTAAAATAAGTAACAAACTATATAAAATTACTCATAATACTTGATAAATAACTCTACAACTATTAAATTTTTCCAATATATGATTATGTATCTAAAAAGAGCTAAATACTTCAAAATGGGATGGAGGAAATATAAAATTACTATAGGTACTTACTTAGTATAAAATAATGGATTAAACACATAAGAATATTTAAAGCCATTAGTAATAAAACTTTGAACTTACATACAAAATTTCGTACCGACTGCTTCTTCGTCGCTACCAATTATCTTTTCAACTATATATATTTCAATAGAACTATTTGTGGCGATCGAGATTAAGTTGCCATTACATGTTATTTTTTGTTGCGATTTCAAAGGTCCCCACTAAAACTAATATCTTTTGTGGCAACCTTTTCTAGTCGCCACTAAATCATCACATATTGTGGCAATAAAATAAGTTGCTAAAACCGTCACAAAACCGTAGATTTCTTGTAGTATATTTTGCAATGTTTTTTCCAAAATAACGTCGCTAACTTTTATAAACAGCTTAAAGCGAGACATTTTTTATACATGTAAAAAATATTCTCCAAGTGGTTAAAATGTATTCAAAGTAACAAACTTTTTATTTTACTGAAATTCTTAAAAAGAATATTACTAGAGTAATATCTGAGTTAATGCCCTATATGATAATCCAATTATTGAGAAGATATCATTAAAGTCATTTTTGATTTTTTTTTCTATATGGTCATCCAGGTATTAAGATGATCTCACTAAGATTATAGTTGGATGACCATATAAAAAGAAATAATTCAAAAAATAACTTTAGTAGAACCTTTTCAATACTTGGATGACCATATAAGAAAAAATAAATTAAAAAATAACTTTAATTAGTAGAATTTCCTCCATACTTGAATAACCATATAAGAAATTGACGGTATCTTGAAGAGCTTTCCGAAAGTCCAAACGCCACCCTTGTTGATTGTTGTTGTGACATACAAATTGTAGAAAACATAATTTCTGGTAATAATGTCATCATTTTTCATTTAATTGTAAAACGAAATAGGTCCCTTATCCTCATGAGTGTATGTGTGTGTAGAAAAACCCAAAAATAAAATCTTGAATTGAATAATGGTGCATCTACAATTTTTGAATAAGTTGGGAAGTCATCATGTGATCTGTTTAATATCTCTTTTTCAAACAGCATCTGTATTTCCTCGTTGTTAGTTTTCTTTCGACGTACGTATGACAGGCCACAAGAGAATTGGTCCCATATATTCTTGTCTACAAATTTTGGAGAATAAAATTATGCCACATAATTAAGGTATCATGGCTAGTTGTTGTTTTAATTTGTGGGGTTTAAATTATGCCACATAATTAAGGTATACTTTGTTATAAACTTTCTTGCTTATATAGCCTTTAAAGTTTAAAATATATTATGTGTTGCCTATTTTCTCAGATCTAGTGCTCGTACTGTTAAGTAATTTCCATTATTAAATTAGTTGTTTACTAATTCAAAAATTATTCTCTTAGCAACAGTGATAATGTTTTAATAAAGGGCACGTTTACAGATGGAGGAAAACTATTACTCCCTTCGTTTAATTTGTTTGTCATATTTTAACTTGATACGAATTTAATAAAATAAAATAAAAAAATAAATTTTGTGTTTTAAATTTAAAATATGTCAAATATATCAACATGTCTTTTAATCTTGTGGTTATATATATGCCATGTGAAAAGTTTGAATTAAAGAGTTACTATAAAGGGAAAGGATCATTCTTCTTAAAACAAAATTAAAAAAAAAGTAGGTCAAATAAATTGAAACCAAAGAGTATTAATTAGAGCATTTCATAACTCAAATGCAATATACTTGCACTACCCATTCATGGATTATTGACTAAAATTTTAAATTAGTTTTTCTTTTAATTTGAGGTAAATATGGAAACTTGGTCCTCCCCCCCTTCCTCACCCCCACCTTAAAACAAAATTAAAATAAACAACCATATATCCTAATCATTGATATAAATCAAGTTCGTGTTTTGATTAAAAATGATAAGTCAATACTTAATTACTATTAATGTGGAAAAAATAATTATTTATTGTCACATCAAAATAGATGAATCATATATATATACTTATACTTTTCTAGTTTGGTGTAATGGATGACTAGAAACAAAGTTTTATTTTTCTCTTGAACTTTCCACACACGCCTTTAATTAGGTACAACATGAATGATTCATGTATATTAACGTTCGAATAAACCTTCAGTAAACATCATTATCACTTGTTAAAAAACATTCTAATTAAGATTGATTAACATTTTTAATACAGAGATAATGGGGTGTAGGGATATTTAGACGGCCTAATTAAATTGACTAAACATGCGATTACATGAGTACATTCAATATCATGCCGAATAAGTCAAATTTGAATGGTCAAAACTTCAATAAAGATAATCATTTCCTCTATAAGCTAAGATTATAATTCTCATTATTATAAGGACTAATTCATTCAGATCACACGTATCACTACTAAATTAAACTTGGTAGACCCAATAAGATAACAAATTAATCAAGACGTGATTAGAGTTAACTTTTTCTTCTAAATAATTTTAAGTGGACCCCTAAGTACACGAGTAAGGGAAAAGAAAGAACTAAGAAAGTCACCGAAAGCTATAGTAGCTATGATTAATGAAGCTAATGAAAATTATTATAAAAAAATAGAATTAAAAAATCTAAGCAAACAAAAAATGTAAGGTATTTCTTTTTTGATTTATCTAAACTTTGGAGGTAATATTATCCTGTGGCTATGTTGATAGAAGTAAATAAATATTCGATAAAATAGTTGAGATTTTGGAAAACAGCTCGAGAGGTATTTTCACTTTATTTGGTTTCACTTTTTATTTATTTATATTTTTCAAAAAAAATCTAAATTTTTTATTTTCATAAAATTACCTCATTTAAATTATATAGCATGTTCAAAAATAAATTTTAATTTTTTTAAAAAATATATTTGAATTTTAAATATTAACTCCAAATACTATGGCCAAACACAACTCCAACTCTAACTTCACAAATTCCAAACAAAGTGAATATATTTTTAATTTTCATGACCAAATGCCTACAAAGTGATTCGCAATTACTAGGTGGCTCAACTCCAATATCTAATTAGGGTTAGGTAGAATCATGCTTATCTCGTTTTACTTTTTATAAAAAAATTATTAATTTTTTTTTAAAAAAAAACAATTGTCAAAGTTATCCATAATGAGTACAAAATGTTGATGATAGTGAAGGCTACACCGATAAGTTGGAAGCATTTATTTTGCTTTTACGGTTTTCCTTTGTCATGAAAATGACATTTGAGAAAAGTTTGTTTAGTGATCAAGTTCATGCCTTCAACTTATGGCCCTACTTTCATTTTTCATTGCTTCATCATTTTCTTTGCTTTCGAACTACCCATTACTCAATAAATCTCCCCTTTAATTTTGAAAAATAATATCCCCTCCTCCTATCAACTGCAATATCTATTTCACCCTTAGTATTTTCTATCTTGTCATAGCTTTTTCTTTATGTTGATTAATTAACCGAAAAAGGCATAAGTACCCCCTCATCTTATGACCAAAATTTCAGCTACACACTTTATCTTTGAATGGATTCGGTTATCCCTATAAATTTTTTAAAAGTAGAATTAATTCCTCTCTGAGTGATGAGATGGCAAAGAGAGTGTGTTTCACTCTCTATGAGAGCGGGAGAAGCCCCTAATTCTTTTTTTTCTTTTTTTCTTCTGATTTATTTAGGACCCGTTTGGCTATGAGAATTTCACTTTTTTCAAAAAAAAATTCATTTTATTTAAAAATCATTTGGCCATAATTTTTTTTCTCCATCTTAGGATCAAAGTTTCAACTACATACATTTTCTTTGCTAAAGTCTTATTACTCAGCATGAACTTATGAAAAGTGAAATTAATTTCACCCTTAAATGCTATATTCAGATTTAGAGTAAGTGGTGAAATACACGCACCTATCAAAATCTGACACATGTATTTTTCATTATTTTTTTTTGCTCTTTCTCTTATTCTTCTTTTTTCCATCACCGTCTATCACTTTTTCACCCTTAAAAATAATTTTAGGATTTTTTTCGCATGTATGATGCTTAAATATAATTTACATGATTTTCATCCCTTCCTACAAGGAGCAGTTGATAAGTCGGTAATCTACCAACTTATTGAACCTTTATCCACGAATTATTGCTATGTTTTGAATAGATTTAGAGGTTCTTATGGCTTTTATTGATGTCTATGCAGGTACTTATGATCAATGATGGAAACAAGAAAATGGACCCAAAAAGGCTTAAAAGGAGTGAAGTGTGAAGTGATCAGAAAAGATGGAGATTCTGCTCTGAGATGCGGTGCCCGTGCGACACGCACAAGATGTGGTGCGAAACACACCTCCACCCGCATGAAGCTTAGGATTGCCTGAAGGATTTGTCACGGGGTGCGGTCGTTGTGTGATGCGTACAAACCATGGTGCGAACCGCACCCACTTCACATGAAGCCTCTCAAGTCGGCTGAGTCACTGGTTCAACTGAAGACGGTGTGCGACACACACATCATGATGTGCAAATCGCACATCGCGTCACACACCACTCGGAGGGTAATTTTGTTCCGAATTTTAGTGACGTTTTGGGAAAGCATAAAAGGCCAATTTAGGCACAATTGTAAATAACATTCTTCAGTCCAAAATATTCTGAAAAGCTTTTTACTTTGAGAACAAGTTTTTCACTCCAAGAAGAAGAGGGTTTCAATCTATTCTCTCTTCCAAATCTTGGTTAACCATTTGTGTACTCAAATTGAGCTTAGAACTTGAGATTAAGCTTGAATGAAGAGGATTGTGACTTACCCATTTGGTATATCTCTCTCCTTTGTTATGAGTGGCTAATTTCATTTGTCTAGGGATGTGTTGATAATGGGTGCTTGACAAATGGGTGTGGGTGTTGTTTATTCTTGCTTATAATTGCTTATTTGACATGGGTCTAGTAGTTTCACCAAATTTTAATCCTAAAATTGGTGGTTGAAAATATTAATTTTCATTACTTGACTATGTTGTTGCTTGAAAGAGAATTTCATGGTTTCGAATGTGAGATTACTAGTGGAAACTTGGGACTCCATTCAGATTTGAGGATAGAAATAGCTCATATCAACAGAATCACCATTTAAGGGTGTAAGCTATAGATAGTGTGACCTCCCCAAGCTAGATATTGGTTGCTTGTTGATTTAACCGATAATGCTCTAACTGGGATTATCAGATATATGGTTGTTGATCGAGAGATAAACAACCATACTCAAGACCAATGCTACTTGTGTCAATAATCGAGAATAAGTGTGAATTGATAAATACCCTATCCCACATTAAAGCTCCATTGGATACACATCCCTAGTCTCCTACTCAATTTGGTACACCCGTCTTACTTACTTGCTTTAATTTGAATTGTGATTCTGTGTTTTTGAAAATAAAAGGAAGAAGAGAAATGATTTTTTGAGAAAATCATTCTCTTGTCATGACTTGCACACTCTCACTTTGGCTTGAGTGACTCACAAACGAGTATGTAATAAACTCGGAATAGCTTTTCAAAAGTCATTTGTCCTAATTGATTTTGAGACTAATGAAAGAAGTCTTGTGGCATGATGCCTTGTATGGTGAGGCTTTACCTTGATTCTTGTGCATGTGTGTCATCTACAACTTGCCCCGAATGTGATTCAAGGCAAAATTCTAGGTGTGACCAAGCTTGGAAGATGACCTTAGGCCCTTTTTGATAGCTACTTCACCCAAATGACTTCCCATGACATCAATCCTAGTGAACCCCTTTTGAGCTTGAAACCGTTCTTTGGCACCTTCTTAACACCTCGACTTTTTTGAATCTCTATCTTGGCAGCCGTCCTCCCTAATTGCTTGAAAGTGAAATGTAGGCTAAAGCCTAAGTTTTTTTTTTTTTTTGGGGGGGGGGGGGAACAAAAAGACAACATATGAAAACGCCTAAGTTTGGGGGTGTATATGATCAAATGAAGAGAAGAAAAAGAATACACGTCAAATGCAAGGTAGCACCATAGGTTTGAATTGAAAAATGCTCCAAAAGTCAATTCAATAAGCACAAAATGAAAGCAAAAATTAGGTGCTATCAAATGAAGATGATACAAGAAGTTGAATGATGATGATTGGAAGGGAAAACTTGGGTTGTGTAAGGGATAAATAAGGTGAAGTTGAAATTTGAAAATGTGAGCGGTACTTGAAATGAAGACAAAGAGCGTTAGGGAGGTGTAGTCACTTGAACCAAATGAAATTTTCACCTTAGCCCTAGCCAACATCATAACCCGCAAGTCTTTGGTGATTCTGAGCTTGGCTACCCTACATTAGTGGTGATTTACATGAAAGGCAAGCCTATGCTCCGACGCGTATACACTTGAACTTCCTTGAGAGAGTGAGCGTCTTCTTGGTTCTCCTATAATCCCGTTATTTTGAGAATTAATTGATTGTGAGTGTGATTCTCTCTTGTGGTGAGTGTCATCATGAACTCGAATCAAAACATGAAGTTTGTATCTCAATTGAGGGGAATGAATGAGACAAGTTGTGTGGCAAATCTCGAGGCAAATCTTGACGGTCCATGCCAATGACTTGAGAAGCTTAAATGTCTTATTTTGAATGACAAAATTTCCTTGATTTTGAATGAGAACTGAAGTCCTTTTGGAAAAAGTTTTGAAATGGCCAAATGCTTTGAGTTTGTGGTGATTCAAATTGAGATGAGCATCGTAGTTGGGTCTTTTGTTTGAGTCTTTTGTTTATTCTTTTTCTTAATTTTTAGTATAGATCAGTCCTTTGTGCCTTGATTGAATCTAGAGCATAATTCATTCCTTGCCTTGTGAGTATCTTGCTTGAGGACAAACAATAGTTCAAAGTTTTAGGGTTTGATAAGTCGGTAATCTACCAACTTATTAAACCTTTATCCATGAATTATTGCTATGTTTTGAATAGATTTAGAGGTTCTTATGGCCTTTATTGATGTCTATGCAGTTACTTATGATCAATGGTGGAAAACAAGGAAATGGACGCAAAAAGAGCTTAAAAGGAGTAAAGTGTGAAGTGATCAGAAAAGATGGAGATTCTGCTCTGAGATGTGGTGCCCGTGCGACACGCATAAGCTGTGGTGCGGAACACATCTACACCCGCATGAAGATTAGGAATGCCTGAAGGATCTGTCATGGGGTGCGGTCGTTGTGCGATGCGCACAACCCATGGTGCGAACTGCACCCACTTTGCATGATGCCTCCCAAGTCGGCTAAGTCACTAGTTCAACTAAAGACGGTGTGCGACGCGCACATCACGACGTGCGAACCACATGTCATATCGCATACCACCCGAAGGGTAATTTTATCCTAAATTTTAGTGATATTTTGGAAAAGTATAAAAGGCCAATTTAGGCACATGGTAAATAACATTCTTCAGTCCAAAACATTCTGAAGAGCTTTTTACTTTGAGAACAAGTTTTTCTCTCCTAGAAGAAGAGAGTTTCAATCTATTCTCTCTTCCAAATCTTGGTTAACCATTTGTGTATTCAAATTGAGCTTAGAACTTGAGATTAAGCTTGAATGAAGAGGATCGTGACTTATCCATTTGGTATCTCTCTCTCCTTTGTTATGAGTGGCTAATTTCATTTGTCTAGGGATGTGTTGATATTAAGTGCTTGACAAATGGGTGTGGGTGTTGTTTATTCTTGCTTATAATTGCTTATTTGACATGGGTCTAGTAGTTTCACCAAATTTTAATCCTAAAATTGGTGGTTGCAAACATTAATTTTCATTACTTGACTATGTTGTTGCTTGAAAGAGAATTTCATGGTTTCAGATGTGAGATTACTAGTAGAAACTTGGGACTCCATTCAAATTTGAGGCTAAAAATAGCTCATATCGATGGAATCACCCAAATAAGGGTCTAAGCTAGAGATAGTGTGACATCCCCAAGCTAGATATTGATTGCTTGTTGATTTAACCGATGATGCTTTAACTGGGATTATCGGATATATGGTTATTGATCGAGAGAAAACAATCATACCCATGACCAATGCTACTCGTGTCAATAAGCGAGAATAAGTGTGAATTGATAAACATCCTATCCCACATTAAGACCCCATTGGATACACATCCCTAGTCTCCTATTCAATTTGGTACACCCATCTTACTTACTTGCTTTAATTCGAATTGTGATTGTTGTGACAGAATCCCTATTCCACCAACCTTTTACTTTCGTATTTTAAAATAATTACTCTCCTAGTGAATTCATTTCGATACAATCTTCATATAGCTAGCATTAAGTCTCTTTGGGTACGATCCCGATGCCTGTTGGGTATTTATAAATGTGTTTTGCTTGACGATCGTCGTGCCTCCATCTTTGGGGAGTACGATTTGAGCGCTTATCAGCAGTCACCATATGGGTATACGTAAAAGGATTGAAGGTAATATTTACTTCATGCATTACATTATAGATTTGCCAAAATAATCTACAGTTGCTAGCTTTGAACAAATCTGTCATAAACGCTTACAATACAATTTAAATAGTTAAATTATTTGTGCTAATTAATTTAATAATTGAATTTTTTACATTACTAAATTAAAATTTTATTTTTCTTTTAGACAATATGTTTTTAAGACTTTGATAGATAGAAGAAAGAAGATGGAATTAGAAAAAATTAAGAATTGTCAAAGTTGAAAAGGAAGATGGTGATTCTCGTCGAATTTTCAATGATTGAGTGTTGTGTTTTACTGTATTGTGATAATTTTTTCTCTTTTTAGATAAGAAATAAAATGAAAAATGAAAAGCAATGGTTGTCAGTGATGGTCTGGTGGAGGAAATAAGTGGTGCCTATAGCAAAGTGGTAAAGCAAAAGATAAAACAATAAGTGGGCGTTTGGCAATGAAAATAAAGAAAAATCTCTTTATTTAAAACAATTAATATTTAAATTGTGTTTGATCATGCTTTTTGCAATAAATATTTAGAATTTAAATATATATTTTTTAAAAATTTAAATATAATTTAAATAAGGTTATTTTATATTAAAAAAAGAATTAGGGTAAATGTGAAAAACAAAAATTTAAAAAGGTGAAAAAAGAAAAGTGAAAACAGTGTTTTGTCTGTTTTTAAAATGCTAAATACAACTTCAAGTTATATTTGATATTTTATGGCCAAACCAAGATTTTCAAATAAAGTGAAAAAAAATAAATAAAAAAGTGTAAAATTCTCATGGCTAAATGGGTCCTTAATAAATGAGAAGGAAAAAAAATAGCAAAAAAAAAGTGTTGTAAATAATTGTATGATAACATAATGTTGTCATCTTGTATTGTGGATGTTCATAACTTCTAGTAACCTCCACCATTAATCACCATTATGCTTGTAACCTTACACCTCAATAACCTCCTCCATTATTTCAATGATTATGTCATATTAGTGACAACCTTTTGTATGCCTCTATGAACACTATAAATAGAGGCATAGTGGTTCATATTATGTACACTTGATACTTGGAAGAATAAGAAAAACTCTCTTCTCTTGTCTGCCTCATTTCTTGTCTAATTTCTTCTTTTATATTGTTATTATGAGCTTGATTTTACAACACGTTATCAGCACTATATGCTTATCTACTAGTAATTAGATATGCTTTTTCTGTCATGCCTTCATCTTTAACTTCCCTCTTAGTCTGCTTGGTGTGATACAGGATGAAAATTAAAGGTAAACATACCAGGTAAATTTTGTTTTCTATAATTATAGCTTTCCAATTGGGCAACATAAGCGAACTGACCACTGCCCATTTACGAAAGGCAATGAATTGTGTGTTTGACATGTTGTTGGTTCGTAACATCATTTTTTTGTAAATTACCTATGTGCAAATATTCTTAGATTGAATGTGTGAAGTGTTGCATGCTGATTTTCGTTTTTGGTTGTTGAAAAATAAAATAAATTTCAACTCTTATTTCTAGTACAAAATCATGTTTGTGTTCTATATAAAATAATACATCACTCTCTGTGAGATTGTCACTTACTTGATGATGGTATCCCCTAAAATATTAAATATTATTTTTACTCTAGGATATACTAATTTAATGATTCATATTAAATTACGTACTTACCAGTTACCGGTAATGTGGTAGAAAGACTTCTTGGTTTACAGAAAGAACAATACCATTAGTTAAACTCATTTTAAGTCTGTTTGATTTTTACATTGAATTTCTCCTATACTAATAATTTATTTCATCATATATGTGAAATATAAGGAGGTAGAACACTGTTGGAAAATAGTACACGCAGCGAAAGTATTCCAGGAATATACTGTTTACATGAATAATAGACAATAAATACCAACACGTAATACACATCAAGTATGCCAAAAATTAACTAAGAATTACCTCTTGAAGCGTGAACAAATATCTTGAAGCAAGATCGACTCCAGTTCTATGGTCTTCTCCAGTAATCCCAAATTCAAAGTCGAACTCTCTTAATACTTGGGTGGGCAAGTATTGTGCAGAAAACTATTTGTGTGTCTTGTACCTTTCTAGGTTGTAAGAACCCCTATTTATAGGGGAGCTCTCCCAAACCAAGAGGGAGAGCCAATGAGCCACACGCCCCTTTCCTCATGAACAAGGAATGGCGTTTTTTCCTTGTTCTTTTTAACAAGGAAAAACCGCCACTTTTTCCCAATCTCCTAGAAAATAGGATTCTGAGTTCTAGTTAAATATGAGCACGGTAGGAACCACAAAATTAATTATTGAGGCTCCCTATTATGAAAATAATTTAAAATATTAATTTAAATTATTCTTACCATAATAAATTACAAATTATTCCACTAGAAATTCGTAATTGCACTCCTCTATTTATATTTCATAATTCCCGATTAAACACTTATGTAATTCCCCATGTTAAGATTACAGATACTAATCAATAAATTAAATTACTGACAAATTTAACTAATGATTAATTTCCGTTAGAGCAATACTTAACTTATTTCATATGTCGGATTCATAAATCCATCGGCTGGGTTTACACATGAAAACTTATAAGCTTCTCACAAAAGGCGTATCATCAATCTCTATACCGAGACATGGATTCTATCAACTAACTTATTATTTCATCAATATATATTATCATCATCCAATCTATCAGGCATGTTGACTCATCTCAGGATCTTGCCTTTTATTAAATCAAAACAATAATTAATATATACAGCTCATAATAGTTATATCAAGATTGAGAATATAAGCACATTTAATAGTTTAGAGAATATGTTTCTATCAGTCAGTCTAAAACATCTATCTCTACTCGGTCCTGTTCAATACATACAAGATGCACTAGCACGAGAAGTTAGAACTATACCATTCTCGTAATCAAGATAAATTACTTTTAATCTCGTGCTACAATCATTCTGATGGTTTGTCCAAATTTTCATCTACGATTGTGAACTATAACTTTAACTTATAAGAACTGATGATTTAATCATCTGTGTATAAGCTTAAACTCTATACACCAAATCATCTACTATATAAGTTGAGGACACATATATGATAAAATGATCTATTTAATGTAACACTTTATTGAATTAAATAAATAAATAATTAATCATTCAATAAATAATACTATATCAAAACACATGGTTAATAGTATATCCTAACAATCTCCCACTTAGACTCATAACCATGCACCTACAACTCTAACGCCCATCCTTTCTACATGCCTATCAAAAGACTTTTGTGGCAAGGCTTTTATGAAAGGGTCTGCCAGGTTGTTCTCTGATGCAATCTTCGCAACCATCACATCTCCTCTATGCACTATGTCTCGAATCAAATGGTACTTACGCTCAATGTGTTTTGCCCTCTTATGACTTCGTGGTTCCTTTGAATTTACAACCGCACCACTATTGTCACAATAAATAGTAAGTGGGGCTTCTATCGTAGGGACTACCGCCAAGTCTTTTAAAAAGTTTCTCAGTCATACCGCCTCCTTAGCTGCCTCAGAGGCTGCTACATACTCGGATTTCATGCTGTAATTAGCAACACAAGTTTTCTTTATGCTCCTCCAAACAACGGCTCCACCTCCCAAAATAATTACATTTCCAGAGGTCGACTTACGAGAGTCCTTGTCAGACTGAAAATCTAAGTCTGTGTACCCTATTGGTACCAACTCATCGGAATGGTAGACTAGCATGTAATTCCTAGTCCTTTTCAGGTACTTGATTATATGCTTAACTGCCGTCCAATGTTCTCATCCAGGATTAGACTGAAATCTGCTAACCATGCCTACAGCAAAACAGATATCAGGTCTAGTACACAACATCGCATACATGAGGCTTCCTACAGCTGATGCATAAGGAACTGCCTTCATGTTTTCTGTCTCCTCATCTGTCTTAGGACATTGATCCTTAGATAGAGAAATTCCATGTCTAAAAGGAAGAAATCCTTTCTTGGAATCATGCATGCTGAACCTGGTAAGAATAGTATCAATGTAAAGAGCCTGAGATAAGCTTAACATCCTTTTCTTGCGATCACGTATAACCTTGATCCAAAGGATGTGAGCAGCTTCTCCCAAATCCTTCATATCAAAATTAGTGGACAACCATTCCTTAACCGAATTCAACAAGCCCAAATTATTTTCTATGAGCAAGATATCATCTACATACAATATCAGAAATACCACCTTATCCCCAATCGATTCTTTGTACACACAAGATTCATCCAGACATTGCTCAAAACCAAAAGTTTTAATCGCATTGTCAAAACAAGTGTTACATGCCCTAGAAGCTTGCTTTAATCCATAAATGGATCTTTTAAGTTTGCACAACATGTGTTCTTGACCTTTTTTAATGAAACCGTCTGGTTGTCGCATAAAAATTCTTTCATCAAGACTTCCATTAAGGAAAGCTGTCTTGACATCCATTTTTCAAATCTCATAATCATAATGTGTAGCAATGGATAAGAGAATTCTAATAGACTTAAGCATGGCTACTGGCGAAAAAGTTTCCTCATAATTGATCCCTTCCTTTTGAGTAAACCCTTTTGCAATAAGCCTAGCTTTGTAAGTTTGCACTTTTCCGTCTACTCCTCTCCTTTTCTTATAGATCCGCTTGCATCCAATGGATTTGACTCCATCTACAGGTGGTTCTACAAGATCCCAGACTTTATTAGAATACATGGACTCCATTTTTAATTTTATAGCAACAATCTATTTTTCTGCATCTTTATCCTGTAGCGCTTCATCATAATTCACGGGTTCGATATTCAACTCTTCAGGGATTCTATCAAAAGACTCTTCCAAGAGTACATACAGAATTAGTTTTCTTATCTCTCTCCCACTACGACGAGGCACTATAGGAGGGGCAGGTACTGAAAGAGATGCACTAGTATGATCTTGTGGTTGAACCACATCATTTATAGGATCTTAAGTCTCTATGTTATTCTCAGTACCTTGCGGTGTGGGAATATCAACGACTTCTTCCTCTAGTGCAATCTTCTCAATACCACTCCCACTACTTTGATGCAATGAATTTTTGGAAACTTGTACTCGCGGAACTGTATGTTCATCAACCTCTCTCCCACTACTAAAGTGTAATGGTATGTTAATTCTAACATCTGGGGTTTGAATTTGATTTTCATTATTGTTAGTAGATTGATTCGTTATCTCTTTGCTTAATTCTCGTAAAACTAGTTTACTTCTAAGAACGTGATTTGTTAAAAAATCCTTTTCTAGAAACTTGGCATTGGTGCTTACAATAACCTTCTTTTCTTTAGGATTATAAAACAAACCACCTTTCGTTCCTTTAGGGTATCCAATAAAAACACATGCTTCTGTTCTTGGTTCCAATTTTTCTGCCTTCCCTTTCAGCACATGTGCTGGAAATCCCCAAATTCGAACATGTTTCAAACTAAGTTTGTGCCCAGTCCACAGTTCTAAGGGTGTCACAGGTACAGACTTAGAAGAAACTAAGTTTAAAATATAATTTGCAGTTTCTAGTGCATATCCCCAAAATGAAAAAGGCAAATCAGAGTAACTCATCATAGATCTAACCATTTCTAAAAGAGTCTGATTTCTTCTTTCTTCTACACCATTCTGTTGTGGCGTTCTAGGTGCAGACATTTGAGACATAATTCCTTGTTCTAATAAGTAACTAATGAACTATGTGGAGAGATATTCGCCACCATGATTAGATCATAGTGACTTGATATATTTTCCATGTCGCCTCTCCGTTTCTGCCTTAAACTCTTTGAATTTCTTAAAGCATTCAGACTTACGGCGCTACAAATAAATATATTTATATTTTGAGTAGTCATCAATGAAAGTCACAAAATACTCATAACCACCTCTCGCTTGAACGTTCATCGGGTCACACAAATCAGAATGAATTAACTCTAGTTTATCATTGGCTCTATTTCCTTTTGAGGGAAAAGGTCTCTTAGTTATTTTTCCTTCTAAACAGGATTCACATGTTGGTAGTACCTCCACTTTTAATGAACCTAAAGGTCCATCTCAAACCAACCTTGAAATCCTGTCTAGATTTATATGACATAGACGCAAGTGCCATAAATAGGTCTCATTAAATTCAGAAGATCATTTTATTTTACTAGAAAGGCTAACATTATTCAGTTCAATAGTTTGCTGCAGTTCAGGATAGACATTAATAATAAAAAGACCATCAATCAATGTACCAGCAGAGATAAAATATTTATTATAGCTAATAACACAATCACTATCAGAAAAATTAACATTATAACCATCTCTTAAAGCTCTAGAAACTGAAATCAAATTTCTTCTAACAGCAGGTACATATAATGCGTCTTTTAAAATTAAAACTCTACCACTACCATACGAGATATTAATATTTCCTAATGCTAAAGCTGGAGATGCTCAGCCATCTGCTTGAGAAACACTAACTTCACCTCTAATAAGCTTGCGTTTCTTGAAGCCCCTGCATTGTAGTGTAGATGTGATCAGTGGCTCCTGAGTCTACACACTATGACGTGGTAGAAACAGCCGCTAAACACGTTTCAATGAAAAGTGAAAGTGAGTTATCTAACTTATTTTTCTGCTTGGCTAAGAAAACTGGACAATGTGTCATCTAATGGCCTGACATCTTGCAATGAAAACACTTGCCTTTAGACTTTTTCATGCCTCTAGTCAGAGCTACAACTTTCTTAGCATTGCGAGTCTTTTTCTTCTTCTTTTCACCTTTCGGTTTAGAAGTAGAACCTTTCTCAGTAAAGTTATGACCCTCAAAATTATTTTGACTCATAATAGTGCTAAGGGCGGTAACAGGAGACATATTGAATCTAAGATTAAAAAAAATTACAATAGATCAATAAAACCGTCATATAAATATTGAATAATTAAATTCAAACTCATCACATACATATATATTCATGCATCTCAAATAGCCAATCAATGGGATTGGAGAACTACTTATGCAATACACATATATAATGACCGATTATTCACTCCATAAATTTTTACAGATCTAACTCAGATGGAGTGTATACTGTTAGTTTAAGTCAATTGAAAATAAAAAACCCTAGTTACATTGATCCAATCATATATTACTCAGTTAAGGAGAGTTAATACAGATTATCAAACTAGTAATTAAATACGTAGTGACTTGTATTAAATTTATCCGATATGGAGGAAGGTCTAAGACAGCACATAAACTTAATACTTCATTACTATTTAATCTTGGTAATCATGAGGATAAACTTGTGTCACCAAATTTAGAATTTTTTCTCTTTCAAATTTTATAAAAAAATTCCAGAAAATAGAAAAAATGGTACACGACCTCCAATTCATTTACAATACCATCTCACATACATTCACATGAGAAAATAACCATACAATAAAATAATTTTACATGGTTCCAAAAACAAGACCATTGTTTTTCACAATATAAAATTCAAGGAATTCCTTTTATAAAAAAATTACAGTAGAAAAGTCCTCATGGTCATTCACTCACGTGAAACAAGGAACAATTTCCAACCTTTGATTTATCTTTTATTAAAAGGTTTTCAATTCCTTATACAATATATGAGTTTATACAGCAGCCGCCACCCCACGTGAAACAAAAACTCTACCCTCAAGAATAAATAATTAACGCCCTAACAATTAATCCTTATGATGGAATCTACTAGGATTTTACTATGAACCAAGACATTAAAATATTCAAGAAACAAGAAGTAACAGTTTTTAATTATGCATATTTAAACACTACTATTCTGACGCCGAACACATGGAACACCAAATTCAAACTCTTTTATCCATTATATTTAATAAAAAATTAAGAATTGGGTTGGGTTCCAAGATTTCAACAATATAGTGTTGTTGGTTACAATCGACGTCTCTATAGCGTATAATTAAATATCACATGATTTTGAATAAAAAATCATGAAACAGTATTCCTTTTCACACACATATATATGATGTCTAGATTATCTATAAATATGTAAGCATGGCTCATGATGCTAATTGTTGGAAAATAGTACACGCAGCGGAAGTATTCCAGGAATATACTGTTTACATGAATAATAGACAACAAATACCAACACGTAATACACATCAAGTATGCCAAAAATTAACTAAGAATTACCTCTTGAAGCGTGAACAAATATCTTGAAGCAAGATCGACTCCAGTTCTATGGTCTTCTCCAGTAATCCCAAATTCAAAGTCGAACTCTCTTAATACTTGGGTGGGCAAGTATTGTGCAGAAAACTATTTGTGTGTCTTGTACCTTTCTAGGTTGTAAGAACCCCTATTTATAGGGGAGCTCTCCCAAACCAAGAGGGAGAGCCAATGAGCCACACGCCCCTTTCCTCATGAACAAGGAATGGCGTTTTTTCCTTGTTCCTTTTAACAAGGAAAAACCGCCACTTTTTCCCAATCTCCTAGAAAATAGGATTCTGAGTTCTAGTTAAATATGAGCATGGTAGGAACCACAAAATTAATTATTGAGGCTCCCTATTATGAAAATAATTTAAAATATTAATTTAAATTATTCTTACCATAATAAATTACAAATTATTCCACTAGAAATTCGTAATTGCACTCCTCTATTTATATTTCATAATTCCCGATTAAACACTTATGTAATTCCCCATGTTAAGATTACAGATACTAATCAATAAATTAAATTACTGACAAATTTAACTAATGATTAATTTCCGTTAGAGCAATACTTAACTTATTTCATATGTCGGATTCATAAATCCACCGGCTGGGTTTACACATGAAAACTTATAAGCTTCTCACAAAAGGCGTATCATCAATCTCTATACCGAGACATGGATTCTATCAACTAACTTATTATTTCATCAATATATATTATCATCATCCAATCTATCAGGCATGTTGACTCATCTCAGGATCTTGCCTTTTATTAAATCAAAACAATAATTAATATATACAGCTCATAATAGTTATATCAAGATTGAGAATATAAGCACATTTAATAGTTTAGAGAATATGTTTCTATCAGTCAGTCTAAAACATCTATCTCTACTCGGTCTTGTTCAATACATACAAGATGCACTAGCACGAGAAGTTAGAACTATACCATTCTCGTAATCAAGATAAATTACTTTTAATCTCGTGCTACAATCATTCTGATGGTTTGTCCAAATTTTCATCTCCAATTGTGAACTATAACTTTAACTTATAAGAACTGATGATTTAATCTTTTGTGTATAAGCTTAAACTCTATACACCAAATCATCTACTATATAAGTTGAGGACACATATATGAAAAAACGATCTATTTAATGTAACACTTTATTGAATTAAATAAATAAATAATTAATCATTCAATAAATTATACTATATCAAAACGTATGGTTAATAGTATATCCTAACAAACACATCGGTTTATTTTACTCTAACAACTTTTTGCATTGATTTATATTATGCTAACAATTTTTGTTTCAGAAAAGAATTGAAGAATAAAGAGGATTTTTTTATATTGTTATGTTATTGATTGAGGGTAAGACGGTAGATTCAAGTTCTATTGCACCAAAAGAATAAGACATCATGTTAAAGTTCTGATGCACTATGATAATAAGATGTTGGGTTTAAGTTCCACTAAATTATGGCCTAGCACGCCTTTTTATGGGTAAGACGTTCAGTTCAAGTCCCAACGCAATATAATAGTGATATAATGATGATTGAGAACATAAGTGTGCTTTTGATAAAAGTCATGAAATTTGCCACATTGATTTACTCTATTTTTTGATGTGAATGGGATAGCTGTGCATGATAAGTCTGAAAGATGACAAAATAATTATTGTGATTGTATAAATGACTGTTAATGTGGAAAAGGATAAAATATCATCATTTTGATAATAATAAAAGGAAGAACGCTATTGGTTCTCCAAATAGTCCTTCAAAAGTGAAGATAATTTTTACCATCAATTTGGTATGAAAAATATATATTGGGTACGTTGTTGTTGTGCGACCTAATTTGATAAATTTTATAAATCCTCCATCAAAATAAAAGAATATAAAGTGGTGGTGCACTTTATCTTTCAAATTGATGTTGAGGTGAATCATACAAAATATGATAAATGTCAAGGCATGATAATGAGCTTCTAATAAAAATTTATGAAGCAAGTATAATGAATACTATTGTCCATTTCTTGAAGAAAATGTGACTTGTGATAAGCATTGTAAATGCTCGGTCATTCTTGAAAAGGAACATGTCAAGATGTGATAATTTTTTTTTATATAAAGACGTTCTTATGAATGGTTGGAGAAATACCAAAACTCACTTCTATGGGAGGTTTGAGAGAATTTTTTTTAAAATTTTGGTATGAAAAGGTCATTGGTGTTGTATCATGTATTATCATGATCTACCCAAGGGTAAGAGCAAGAAATGGCTATTGCCTATAAATATTTTGACCATGACCAAAAGGAATATTATGGTGATCGAATAAATTTGTCATTGATCGCGTACATATGGTACGCCAAAGGAATTTTGCCAAGCTTTATAACATTAAATTATTAAAGACAAAAGTAAAGCAAGAAAAGGATTTCTCTTATAATGATTTAATCATAATGACAATAATTTTCTCCTTAAAGGAGATGTTTCTCATGCAAAATAGTGTTATGAAATATGTGATAGTACACAAGTATTTGATAGCTCCGAAAAAGCTAATGTGTTACTACTTGGAGGAATAAAATTATTCATATATGATATTGGGGTTGTAGTAAGTCTCAAAAGAAACTTATTGAGTTTTAAAGGCATTAGCCAAAAATGAAAATATATTGAGATTATAAATTATGGGAAGATTTTATATCTTCATATTACTACAGTTAAAGCGGATTATAAATATTCATATAAAAGGTCATCCGACTTTTCCTTCTATTTGTAGTACACAAATATAGGCATGGTGATGGATCAAATGCGATAGTAAACTAGAAGTTTACTAAACAAGTATCAGTTGGCATGACCGGTTGACCATTCTGGTTCAAATATGCTGCAAAAATAAATGAAAATTCACGTGGTTATGTATTGAAAAAATAGAAGATTCTTCAAGAATTCTCGTGTTTCTTATTCTCATGATAAATTTATTATTGTACCAGCTAAGGTTGAGATTGTATCCTCTAAATTTTAGAATGTATAAAAAGGTGAATATGAGCCCGTTCACCTGCCATGTGGACCATTTACTATTATATAATTTAATAGATGCATCTATTGTTGGTCACATGTGCTTTGCTATCAACTTGCAATTTAATTTTTGTAAGGTTATTTGCTCAAATTGTTAAATTAAGAGCATAGTTCCAAACTATAAAAATCGATAATGCTGGTTGATTTAGCAGAAATTGTGTTCTTTCAATTAGCTAAACCTTTAGTTATGAGAACAAATCTCCCAAAAGAAATTTGGTATGAGATTTAATTTTAATGCAGCAGCACTTGTATGCATCAAGTCAATAAGATTCCCCTATATTATCCTTTCCTCCATGCCAGTTGGTTCTTTTGGGACACGGAGGTGCCATTTTACGAGGTTCCCTTCGGGCATGTTATGATGAAAGACTCCTTCGTAACATGAAACGCCTCCTCGCACTCTAGAGATATTCTATCACGAGAGGTTCCATCTCACCATTTTCCTCGGGTATCTTTACCCAATATAAATAGTCCCTTCGCTTCTTGGATGCCATGACAGTGGAAGCTGATGAGAGGAAAGGCATCCAATCAAATCCTAGACTTTTCTGACACTTTTCCTAAATTTGAGGCATTTCTCATTGTTAAGGCCTTCTCTGCCAGGTATTCGTCGTCTGATACAACACTTTTCTGATAACGTCCAAAGCCATTCTTCAATAAAGAATGGAAAATAATCATTTTCAAAATAATTACCCAACTTAAGAGTTGGGGTCGAATCCATAAGGATTAGAGTTAGATTTAACCAAATTTTGTATGTCAATTCATTTCTAGCGTGCACATTGTATGAAATAGCAATGAACATAAAATGGAGAATTTGATTGTAACAAGTGATTTTGTAACAAGAGTAAGCAAGTAACAAAGTTACCACAATTGTTGAACTTATCAAGATTAGAAAACTAGGGGTGTGCTTACGATTGGGTAATTACTTACAATTGGGACTGAATACTTGGATTACATTTTAATTATGGTGCGAATAGTCTTGATTCAAGTTATTCTAATTGTCTCTCGACATCAAAGCATATATACTTTGGGTTCTCTCGAATTCCAAATCCTTAACAATTAACCAACCAAATAGTTTAAGTGGGTCAAGCTATCTCTAGCCTCAATCCTTAGATGGAAAATACCCAAATCCAATCATGAATCCTTATCTAATTCTACTCTTCTTTCTCAAGAAAGACCAAAATTAGAGAACTCAATCAATGTTTGCAACCATCACTTTATAATTAAAACTTGAAGAATTCAATGGATCCATACATTCTAATGAATTTTAAGCACAAATAATCAATACTAAATAATAATTTCATACACGTATCTTGTACACACTTCTAGATATGAATTTAACTACTCATGATATTAGAAAAGAAAATTACACCATGTGGATCAACTTCAATTCCTTCCATAACAAGAGATTCAATTCAAATTAAAACTTTTAATATTAAACAATGGTATTTTTACCCAAGAAAGAAGAAGAAGCTACTATTGTATTTCTCTCTAAATATACTCCAATACAATATCCAAATCTAAAAAATTCTAATGAAAAATTATGTGCACAGATTCCCAAAACGTTATTGAAAACCCTCCAAATACGCTAGAAAATTCTAGATAAAAATGTCCCTTGGGCCACTTGCGCTACACCTGCGACCACAAGTCTTGATCCCCGGCTTGCAGGTGCTGGAATTTACTGCCAGTCGCTTGCTTCTCTCATGCGTCTCACCTGCATTTTGCAGGTGCAGACACTACTAGAAAATGGGTCTTCGGAAACAGATATGCTAGTAACCATTATCAAACCGTTGCTACAAATAGTCTATTCCAATGGTTATGACAGTCACCAAAAGTTTTGGTAGCTATTGACACGACTTAATCATATGACCGTTGCCATTGTAATATAACCGTTGCAATAGACCTACCTATAGCAACGGTTTAGTAAACCGTTGCGGTAAATCCATCTCTTGTAACGGTTGTTTAATTTTTTTTATTTATTGGAACGGTTTATTAATCCAAAACTTTTGGCGACGGTCATAACTGTTGCAGTAAACTATATTTAGCAATGGCTTGAAAATGGTTCCTAGCATATCTGTTCCCATAGGCCCATTTTCTAGTAGTGTCCATATTTTTTCTCAATTATTTTTGTCACCCGCCAATGATAATATTTTTCTTTTATTTGTGTACAATAATTATTATTAATTATTTATATTTTAGTATGTATATGGTATTTATCAAATAGTAATCCAATTAAATTTAGCCTTATTTATTTTAATTCTAGTCCAAATTATTGACACCCAATTTTGACTTCCCTATACCTCACTCGAACTGTTTTTACTAGTTATTATTATTTTATAACTTAATTTACTTTACGTTTTACTTTTATTTACTAAATAAATTATGTATTTTGTTGTTATCCTGGTACTTTATAAATTCGTATATGTAATTTATAAATATATAATTTATTTCTAATTACTATTATTTTATCACGAATTTCGTAAAATATTTATAATTTTAAATAATATTATTTTTTGATAATTATCGTTAATTATTATTTTTATCTACTAAATTTATTATACGCAATATTTTATTAATCAAATAGCATCCCAAATTCAATTTCTCTAAAAAAATATTTAAATTCTAGTCAGTTTTTACTCAATTTATTTAAATTCTAGCCTAAACTAGAGCCAATTTGGCCTAGTTCTAAATTCCAATTTTAATTTCAATTGCCTAAATTTATTTGACCCATTTTCTAACTCGATCCGTGATAGATTAAATCTCAACCATTGATCTCGTATGATCAACGACCAAGATCAACTCTCACCCTTTCTTCCTTTTTAATCACCCCTTCACCCCGAAAGCCCCAAAACCCTAATCCATTTCTTCACACCCCCTAAGCCGCCACCCACACTCCTCTCTCACACCATCACCCCCACCGCTCTGACCACCACCTCCATCGATGCTGCACTATCGCCAACTCGGCTACCACCACCCCTACACTCTCCTCCTTTCCGCCAATGAAACCCGATGCCAGTCGCCCCTTCTTCTCCCACACAGCCGCCACCCTCATCTCCTTTCTCCTCTTCTCTCTCAACCCCTCTTCTCTGCCTCCATGCCCGACGACCCACCACCAAATCAGCCACCGCCGCCCCTACTTTCCACCTCCCCCTCAACACCGCACCCCCACAACCACCTCCAACTACCGTTCGGTGGAACCCCACCAGCAAACCACCACCGCCTCAAATGCTTCGGTGAAGACCCCATACTCTCCTATAAAGACCCAAAAACCCAAAGTTCCTCTTTGATAAGTTTCAGAGACAATTTGGCAAGACGGAGCTCTGTGGCTAATCATCGATGGCTCCATGCAGTAACATCGTAGTACTTCTAGGGAAGTTTGCAGTCACCCATATCGCCCCTTCGTCACTCAAGTGCGAGTTTAGATATGGATTTCCACAAAATCTGGTTACAGTACCCTCTATCCCTACTTGTAATTCTGATTGTTAACACTATCTACATATGAGTTTAGTACCATTTGCAAGTTTAAAATCAGTATTCTCTTCAAAGAATGGTCAACTGTTGTGTTGCTTCTCCATATTGATACTCCATATAGAGTAATTACATTCCTGTTATTGATACTCATAACAGAAAATGATCAGCAGTAAACTCATTAATTATACTTGGTATATTGTTTTTCTTGATGGGTTGATCATTTTCATTTGTTAACTTCAATATAATAATTATGATTTGAGGAACAGAGAATATAAATGTCACAAAGTTCATGCTTTTACACTGGACCATATCTTGAAGCTCCCACTTCTTCTGTTGTGTATTTACACATGAAACACTAGCTGTATGCTAATGCTTCCTTATTCTGACATTTCTGCCATTATAATTGCTCTCCATGTTGCAGCCAACCAAAATCAGTAAATTATGGTACTACTTTGGGCTTTTATGACACCCAGATAGGCCCACCTGAAATTCCTTCCTCTTTTGAGAAATGTATCTTAATGGATTTGATGGAGAATTTCCATTATAACTATCTTCTTTAGATGCTTCTTTCCGTGTACATTGTTGAAGCTTGTTAGATTTAGCCCATGAGCTACAAAAGAGAGGATAAACATGATTAGACATGAAAGTATTGCTTCATGTGTAGATTGCTGAGTCTTGTTGTAGCATAACCTGGAGGAAAATATTTGAGATAGTTTGGATGTAAGGTTGTCATCCTCCTAGTCTTGAATATTATCTTAGTGCATGTCAAACCCTTTTTCTTGGTGTACAGTTATTCCCTTTTGCTGAGACATACTAAAGAAGAAGTCCTCGACGTGTGTCTAGAAGCAATTGAACCCAATCGGGCAGCTCTGACATCTCACTTGCAGAACTGGGTTATGGATGATCTCACGATAGGTCTGAGAAAGCACAGTTGGTTCAACGAGTTTGACATATCCGATGAATTACTGAAGAAATTTTCCCTGGAGCAGTGGGTCAAGCTAGATAAGGAATTTCAGGCGACTGTTTTCATTGCAGGTCAGTCGATGTATACATAATTATACCTTTTCGGCAACTGTTAAAACTGCCTTATTATGTGCCTTCTTTTACATATTTATTTTTGCTTCAGTAATCTGCTACAAAGTAAGTAGATAAAATAAAGTGGCATATGAATTCAGATATATATTCACCCTCGTGAGGAAAGAATAGCTTATTTCCATTCTATATATTCAAATAAAAAGTGGCATATCTTATGCATAGGCACATTAATAGTACTTTCTCCCTTTTTATTACCTGCACAAGTATTTCAATTAAGCTATTGTTTGTAAAGATGAACATTGCTGTTCATATAAAAGTTTATTTTGGTTATGATGTAAAAGCATTTGAACTTACACGGGGTCACTTTTTCCTCAACCATATAGTTGGCACTTAACCACTAAGTGAAACGTCCTTGAGCAATCACTTATGTACCCAAGTGGTCTTATTCTCATTGATGGGTTGCATAGTCTATTCCTGCAAATAGTAGCTTTTAGTAATATTTTGTGGCTGATTTGGACCTCCATTTCAGATTTAGTTTCTTTTAGATAAACCTACTCTATCGAACCACGTTTGAGCTCCCATTTGAAAACTTTATTGCTGCACTAATTTGTCTTCTAATTATTATTGGAAATTTTTACCCAACCTGGTTGGTGTTAAATTAGTGAAGTCCATATCAAGCTAAATTAAATTTGATTTAGCATGTTTAAAGTGATATGTTAAGTTGATGTCATGCTCCTGATAAAGGTTTAATTCCTTAATAACTTCACAATGCATTTTCAGCTTAGGAAAAACTAATAAGAGTACTGTTTTGTAGTTATTGGACTCTATTTTATTCTTATAAGTTAATAAAGCACATATTCTATTTAATTTAATTACCTCTTATAAGTTATTCGTTCATTAAAATTTCTATGTAGTGGATTGATAAACATGTTGTATTTGCAAATCAAGAATATATATGATAAGAATAAATTATTTTGTGAAAATTTTGCTACATCACTCATTTATCAATTTTTTTTTGTAGGTGGAGCAAATGGACAAAGGGTATAAGAAATTAGTGAAGATCTTCGTATTGGTTGTTTGCTGCTAGAACTTGAGATATTTTAGAATATTTTTTGAATTTTTGAACATTTCAAGCTTATGTATGCTAATTCATGAGTTATCAAACAATATTGTATATTTTATTTTTGTAGTAACTAACAGTTTGATGATATGTTAAATTACTTGTTACAAAATCATTTACATTCATTATTTATATAAAATTTAGTGCATTTATATGCGTAAATAACTAATTATAAATCATTGAAATAGCCTAGATGGACAGGAACTATTGGAATTGATCATACAAATCGTTGCTATAGATGATAATAACTGTTGCGGTAGTTGCACAAAATTATAACTTGATATTGCAACGGTTATCAACAGTTGCATTAGGGTAAAGCGACCGTTGCAATAGGAAGGGCTATTGCCACGGTTGCGAAACCGTTGCTATAGACACTCTATTGCACGATTTTGCAACCATCGCAGAAAATCATTGTGATAGAGCTATTATAACGCGATCAGGTGCGGCGGGCCTCTAAACCGTTGCAATAGATCTATTGCAACGATTATGCTATATATTGCAACAATTTTGGGGGCGTTGTCATAGGTCTATTTTCTAGTAGAGAGACTTGCGGAATGCAAGTCCCATGCAACCTTCAGTCAGTGAGCTTTGCTCTTGCTCTCTCTTGACTTGTCTTTCTTTCTTAACTTGTAACTCGGGCTTTTGCTTTCTTTTCGTTGCATATTTGGGTTCAAATCCGCTCTCATCTTCAAATCCTAAGAATGCCTACACATAATAGATAAAAGGCATAAAATTCATCTAAGAAGCACAAGATTAAGACAATAATATATGCTTAAGAACTAAATAAGTTGGTAGATTACCAACTTATCATACCCCCTAACTTAAATTATTGCTTGTCTTCAAGCAAGACATTCACTAAACAAAGAATTGACTCAAGCTTCAAAGACATAAGGATCACACTAAGACTACTACGACTCAATAAAATAAAAACAAACAAAAAACTCAAAACAAAAGACTCAATCAAAAGCACTAATCTCAATTGGTACCACTATGAGCTCAAGGCAATCACAATCATTTCCAAATTCTTTTGAAGAGACTTCACTTTTCATTCAAAATTGGGAAACTTTTTCACTTAAAACAAGACCAGTTAGCATCTCAAGTCATTGACACTATACTTTCAAAGATTACCTTAAAATTCAATTTACAACTTATCACATTCATTCCCCTCAATTGAAGTCAAGACTTTATCATTTACCCCAAAGTTGCAATGCCACTCACAACAAGAGAGAATCACATTCACAATCATGCATTTCACAACAACATGGATCATAAGATAGAACAAAAGACACTCACTCTCTCAAAGAAGTTCAAGTGCACATACATAGAATCATAGGCTTTCCCTTCATGTAATTCACCACTAATGTGGAGTTGCAAAGCTCGAAATCACCAAGTACTTATGGGTAACTATGTAGGTTAGAGTTAAATGAAGGATGCAATTTAGGATAAGTGACTAGAACCTCTCTAATGCTATCACTAGGTATTCAAGCACACTGCTCATATCATTGATATTCACTTCACCTATTTCTCCCTCTCACAATCCAAGTTTTTTCCAAGTCATTTCTCCCAACACCTTTATCTTACTCTTTTAGCATTCAAAAGAAAAGAGGTAGCACCACTCTTTTTTTTTCTTTTTATCCTTTGATTGTTTTAAGCAACTCAGAGATAAGCATTAGAAGCTACCCCACACTTAAGCTTATTTCCACATTACGACACTATTGTACACACTCCCAAACTTAGTCTTTTACCTATATCAATCATTCCATATTTTTATTCATGTTTCCCCCTCCAAACTTAGGCATTTAGTCTACATATTTATTTACTAATAAATTAGGGAGGTAGGGTGCCAAGATAGAGGATTTCAAAAAAGGTAAAGGTGTGTAACATGATTGCCAAGAAAAAGTCAAAGGCTCAAAAGGGATTAACTAGTATCACTATTAAGGAGAGGATATTTTCGGTATAGTGACTTTCCAAAGAGTGTTTAAGGTCATCTTTCAAGCAAAGCAACATCTAGAATTTCGCCTTGAATCACATTCTGGGCAAGTTTTAGATGACATGCATACACAAAAATATACAAAGACCATACCATATACAAGGCATCACAAACACTAGGAATTAATAGTTATCTCAAGCCCAATTCAAGCGAATGACTTTTGATAAGATACTTCGAGTTTCACGCAACTCATTTATGAACAAAAGCCAAACAAAAAATTTAAAGATCATGACAAAAGATTTCTTAAATTCATTTTTTCCTCTTTTTTGATTTTCTCAAAATATTTGCCAAGATAAAAAATTTTGGTGGTCCCTGATGTGCCGGGATTTTTTGGCACATTTGATGTATTTCAACAAAGAATTTTTGTAGTTTTTAAGTATATTTGGTGCAAATTGATGCGCTTTGGTTATGTTTCAGGAAAGTTGACATGAATCAAGGGAAGAAGGCAAAATGCTAAAAATGAAGTTTTTTACAAATCGTTTTAAGGAGTTACGAGCCGTTGGCAAAGTCGCAGGATCTCAAGTAAAAAACAGAAGCTGAAGTAGAAACAAAAGTTATAATGGTATCCATTATGAACCATTATCCATAGAAACATCCTGTTAGGGTAACCGTTCCAGCAAAGCAATAAGAGTTCAGATGAAGGAAGTTATAACAACCACCAAAATGGTCCGTTATGGTCCATTATGGATTATTTTCTCTTTCGTGAGGGATGAAAAGTTTTACTTTTCTATACCCATTAGGACTTGGTTTGTACTTGACTATAAATAGAATTTTTAGGGTATTTGCATACATGCTTTTATAGTCGAATATTCAGTCTACTTTTGAGTCTTACGTTACTTTTCTTGGAGTTTTTGAATGAGGGTTGATCGCCACTTTGTGTGACTATTGAAGAACAATAATTGATTATCAATCAATACGTAAGTATGTCGTTTTTGGTTATTGTTATTATTCTTTCTTATAGCATGGGTAACTAAACCTAAATTTCAAAATTGTGAATCCACATAATGGATTATTCTTAAGGCAAAAGTATTAATATAGAAGTGAATAGGTTGTGGGTGATTCGTTAACAATCATATTATTGAAGATTAGTGGTTGCAAATGTTAATCGAGCACCATTTAAACTTAGTTTGTATCCGGAAGGGCTTATTAATGTTGGAAATTATTAATGAATAAGAACTCAAGGGGTTATCCTTGTTTAATGAAACTTCGTAGGAATACGTTAGTTTTACATAACTAATTTTGATAATTTAAATATTACGCTTCATTTTATTTGGAAAGATAAGTGAAGAAAAGACCAATTTTAGATCGGAAGATAAAAATTGGTAGCAAAGATAAAAATTGGTAATTCATTGATCATTGTTCACCCAGATTCAACCTATGATCGACTATATCGATACTTGTAACCTTCAGAGTTATTCTATTATATAGTGAAGCAATCCTGGTTTTCACAAATTTTGTTATTCTTGATTATTTACATTTCGTTAGTTTTAGGAACAATACTATTAATTCTATTATCATTAAGGGATAAGATTTGATATAAAGTGAAGTGAACCAAAGACTTTAAGTATTATATTTCTTACCATATTTCCTGTGGGATTCGACCCCAGCCTAATAGTTGGTTTACTATATTTGACAATGATTATTTACACTTCTTAAAGGGTGCAATTTGAACGTATGTGGCTAGATAAGCTGCATAAAACTCCCAAAATAAGGTCAGGCAATATTGACCTGGTGGAGCACTTATCCAATCTAGCTTGTAATGTTTGAACAAGGCATAAAGAGTTGGATACTCCGAAAAACCTGCCAAACTAATCTGAATTTCATCTGCAATACCTCTCTTCGGATTACCTCTTTTGTTGTGCTCGAGCCCGGCATTGTAAATCTCCTTCATACCCAAGACTCCCTAACGAATACTATCTCTGTACTGATTATCTATCTGTCTTTGTTCCATTATGCATTGTTGCTCGGCTGTGGGAGTTTTACCTTCTGAAGCCTCAGCTTGTTGGTCAGTTTCTTCCTCTACTAGTTGTTCTGACCCCGATACACCTGGTGAGGAACCCCCCTCTTAAGACTGGGAGAGTTCAGGACTAGGACTAACTCTCTATGCTCGACGTCTAGTCCAGGGCCGTTCTAATAGGACAACTTCCTCCTTTGAATATTCAGGTTCATCCCGCAGTTTGGTTTCAATTTCTTTTCCCTAACTTGCCGGTCCCCTACTGCCATTTCCTCACCTTAGTGGATTTTTAATAACCAAACCTGCGTAATGCTTGTTAGTGCCACCAAATACCAAATAGAACAGAGAAATCACCTAATTTTAGAGAGATAAAATGGTTAGGAGTACGGACTGTTCTGCGAAGGAACGAAACGTTATCCTTACCATTTTGCATAGACAGAAAAGGCAGAAGAAAAAAAGTTATAACAATGGCAGTTACATACTTTTTTGGATGGAAACGGTCCATTTCTGCTATGATTTTACACAAACAGAAACTATCTTAAAGTTACAAATTATAATGACTGGGATTACAAATTGTTTCGGGTTAAAATGGTCCGTTATTCCCATTGTTTCGCTCAAACAAAAACTATAATATTTACACACATTATTACGTTTCAATAAATGGTCCGTTCTTGAGCAAAATAGGTCATTTCATGAAACATAATCCGGAACTATGTCCCCTAAAGTCAAAATTTTCTCTTTACTATCAAGGTTAGGATCCATAGAGTACTTCTTTGGATTCTAAATCTCATCATAACCAGAAAACATTTGAATTTGGCAAGAATTCATGCTTCACATACATATACAACACTACGATCATCGAGATTGCAACTAGTGCATTTTTCACAAAAGTAATATACAACAACAATAATATACTCTTGCTACTCAAACTTTACATGGTAAAATTCGCAACTACTCTCACCCAATTCCACATATATGATCAACTTTAAGCAAGTACCTGCCTCCCAAATTCAATTATACAATCAATGAACTAAACTACCTTCAACCCAACCCCATCATGTCTCTATAGACTATCAACTAGGGTTCCACAAAATAGTACTCAATCATGATGAGAACCCCAATTTCCAGTTTAGGAACACAAGATGGGTGGGATCATCATATAAATTCAATGATGAAAGTAGGAAAGAGAATACCTAATCCTTGAACGATTTCTTCACTGGAAAACACGAAGAGCAGACGAGTGAGAGAGAAAAATGGTGCATTTGCATGTTGATGTGCAGTTACTGTGCGGAGGAGGAAGAATTATGGGGAGATAGATATGGGGGAGAGATTTAAGGGAGAGGTTACCTTTTTTGAGTGGGAGTAGAAGTAAAGAAGAGAAGGAATTGAAATGGGTCTTTTAAACCCTTCTACTCCTGATTTTTAAAACCATTTTTTTCATGTCTAGTCACCAAAACAGACTGTTTTAGGCTAGAACAGACCGTTCTAGTGACCATTTTCTTGGTGATACAAAGTAGAAACCCAAGTAAAATTGCAAGTTATTATGGACTGCAAAACAGTCCATTTTCTTAGAAAACGGTCTATTTGTCTTCCATAATAGCTTACCAGAACCTTCACGTTTCAACAACTTTACCACGGCCCTGGTCTACGACTCATAATGGCTTATAATATTTTATTTTGGGGCTTATAGGCCACAACAGAGTTCTTTTCATTAGGACTTCTTGGGTAAGTCATTCCTTGTTCTCCTCTGTACAGTGAACACCCATAAATCTGTTATAATAAAAATAAACAAACAAAATAAAACAAAACAAATTAAAGTAGTAAACTTTGGTTGCCTTCCAAGCAACGCCTGATTTAACATTGCGGCATGATGCATTTCACATTATTACTCCTGCTCTGGTCCATCTTTGAGACAGAGCTCCTCAATCAACTTATCTCCATCAGAGACACCTAGATAGTGCTTCACCCTCTGACCATTTACCTTGAATGTATGAGAACCATCTTCGGACTCTAGCTTAACCACTCCATATGTGGAGCCATGCTCACGACTTTGAAAGGTCTAGACCATTTGGATTTGAGTTTACCCAGGAACAACTTCAACCGGGTATGAAAAGCAGCACAGAATCTCCAGGTTGGAAATCTTGATTCACAATCTTTCTATCATGTACCAATTTCATTCTCTCCTTATACAATATGATGCTTTCATATGAGTGAAACCGAAATTCCTCTATTTCATTCAGCTGTGACAATCTGAGTTTCGCGGCTTCACCCCAATCAAGGTTCAAATTCTTAAGCGCCCAAAGCGCCTTGTGCTCCAGCTCAACTGGTAAATGGAATGCCTTTTCAAAAACCAAACGGTATAGAGAAGTGCCAATTGGAGTCTTATAGGTAGTGTGATACGCCCACAGAGCATCATCAAGTTTTTGGGACCAGTTGGTCCTATTAGCATTGACAGTTTTGGAAAGGATGCTTTTTATTTCCCTGTTGGACACCTCAACTTGACCACTCTTCTGGAGATGGTATGGAGTGGATACTTTATGCTTTACTCCATACTTTTCAAGCAGCCCAACAAATGCTCTATTGCAGAAATGAGAGCCACCATCACTAATTATGGAACGAGGTGTACCAAATCAAGTGAAGATTCTCTTTTTGAGAAAAACTGTGACACTTCTCGCTTCATTATTTGGTAGAGCTATTGCCTCTACCCACTAAGAGACGTAGTCCACTGCAACTAAAATGTATTTCATACCTTGTGAACTGACGAATAGCCCTATGAAGTCGATCCCTCAAATATCAAAAAGCTCGACCTCCAGTATAAAATTTAGAGGCATCTTATGCCTCCTAAATATGGTACCCTTTCTCTTGCATTGATTACAGCTTCTCGCTATTCGATTTGCATCATATACAGGGTTGGCCAATAATATCCACACTCTAACCCCTTAGTTGCAGTTCTGTTTCCAGAATGATGACCCTCGACGGGAGAGTCATGGAATGCCTTCAAGATAGGGAGGAACTCATCTTCAGCAACACATCACCTGATAATGTTATCCGCACATATCTAAAATAGATAAGGTTTCTCCTAATAGTAGTTTTGGACATCTCGCAAGAACCACTTGTTTTGGTAGTTCTTGACATCATCTTGTACAACACCTGCAATTGGAAAATTAGCAAAGTCAGCGTACCAAGGGACCATGTCATGAGACACATCCAATAACTTTTCATCAGGAAAGGCATCATCAAGGTCTAGATCATCAGCCGACTATACATTCTCCTCTAGACACGACAAGTGGTCTACCACTTAATTTTCTGTACCCTTTCTGTCCTTAACTTCGAAATCAAGCACTTGTAGTAACAATACCCATATGATCAGCCTAGGTTTGACATCCTTCTTTGACATCAAGTAATGAATGTCAGCATGGTCGATGTAAACTACTACTTTGGACCCCAAGAGATATGCTCTAAACTTTTTGAAAGCATACACAATAGGAAACATCTCTTGCTCGGTCACTGTGTAGTTCTTCTGTGCCCCATTCAGTGATTTAATCATATAATATACCGGATGCATGACCTTGTTATAGCGTTGGCCAAAGATGGCTCCAATTGCATACCCACTTGCATCACACATCAGCTCGAAGGGTAAAGACCAGTCAGGAGCTACAATAATTGGTGCTTTAGTTGACCTTTGCTTCAATTCCTCGAAGGCCCTCAAACAATTCATTATCAAAACTGAACTTGGCTTCTTTTTCAAGAAGCTTGCACATGGGCATGGTGTCACAACCTGAAACTAGGCCACGATGGCACCTGTATGATCACCCCCCAAGTAGGCAAGCCAACCCAAAGATGCGAAAGATAATAATACAATATAAATAAGGAAAACAGAAGAGAAAAACATAAGGAAATAGGGGCCAACAATATAGATACATACTAAGAATACAAATATACAATAATGGCCCTAAAGTGACCAAGAAGACAATATATTCACAAGAACCAACCCCAGACTTGGTGTCACTAGTACAAAAGTATCTAAGGTATGGAATAGCTACACAACAGGTACTGTCTATCCAAAATACAAAATATAGATAGAAAGGTAGATGGAAAGCAGTAAAAGTCTCCAAAACACCGGGAGCTCACCACGATCCAAACAACAGCTGGCCACGAATGACAGAAGGATCAATGAGGGTGGCTCATACAAGGTTCTGCATTATAGAAAGATGTAGAGTGTAGTATGAGTACCAAAATAACGGGTACCCAGTAGGCAACATAGGTCAATCGAGCTCAGAAAGATAATATATATTATAAGCTACAAGAAAGTAAACTAACTACATGGATCCACCTAAATCTAGTTATCTACTAACAGAGCCAAAACCTAACAAATGGTAAAGATAATAATGATAATAAGGCAAAGGAATTCCAAGTACACATAAGCAAATGCAATGCACTGAGAGATGATAAGTGCAAAATATGGCCAATGCAATATGAGTTTCAAATCCCAGCATCGGATGAACAATAAGTAAATATGAGTCTAGAATCCCAGCATTGGACATGCAATAAGTAAATGTGAGTTCGAAATCCTAGCATCGGACATGTAATACATAAAAATTTCCTCCACGGAACATAACTTAGTAAAAAGGGAGGCGTTTAGTTTTTAAATCCAAAATCGGTGGTAAGGCAATGTAACATTTTCTTAAAACCCTTAAAATATGAAATAATAACAAAAAATCATCCTTTTTAACCCAAAAACCAACCATTCTTTCTTAGGAAACCATTAATCTGCCATGTCCATGAATGCAGAAATGAGAGTAAGTGGTACAACACCCAAACAAAGATGGAAATATAACACCAAGGGTAGGCCCAAAGCACCCCCAAATAAGTTACTCACTTGGAACTCTGTCCAGTCCAATGCTATGGGCTCAGACCCATAGTTACACTATTTCAAAGGTAAATAATGATGGAGAAGAAAATGAACTATAATACAAAAATAAAACAAGGCATCTACTCTACCTCTAAAACCTCCTAAAGTTACTCTAAGGATTCTAGGCTAGCCACAATAATTCTACAAGCTCCTATACTAAGGATAAACATGGATATACTACTCTACAGTCCTTACAATGGCCAAGATGAGCATAAATAGGATTTAAGACTAATTATAACCTAAACCTAGCCTAACGTTCATGCAACTCATAACATATAAAATCTAACTAAGCCAAGTCTTAAAGTAGTAAACTATAACCTTCCTCGGGGCTGAACTGCAAGCACAAACCATTACTCGTGTGCCTTTCTCTTTCGAATAGCCTCAAAATACTGGCACACTATCAGGAATATAATTCAGGTGTCAAGACAAGAAGAATGACACCCATATTACTTATACAAAATTCAGGTTAGAAATCGGGTCAGAAAATGACCCTTGGGTCCTGTGCAATGAAATGGAAAACAAATTTTACAATTATGACCGCTGCAAGTTTAGAAACCCATACACAAAATCTGAGCGCAAATGGGACTTGTTTCGGGGCCCAAAATAGCCTGAAGTCTATTTGTTTAAGAACCTTGCATGCAAAAGGGATAAATTTTATGGAAAGGATTCATAAATAAAGGTAGGATAAGTACAAGAACAAAGATAGGAAGAGAATTACCTCAATAGGACACAAGAATCAATGAAAATGGACAATTTCTCTCCTTGGCCGAGCTTTTAATAATGGAGGAATGAGTTTGGAGTGGAGTGAAATGAAGAAGGCAAACTTTTTTTAACTACCAGCGATCGGTGCACCTGTGGTCATAATGGTGCAGGTGCGGCATTGCTGTGGCACCCAAAACACCATAAGGACAGTGGTCAATTAAACCCCTAACCCCCATAGGTGCGGTGAGCACACCACATGTGCGATAAAAGGAGCACAGAGGTGCCCCCTATCGACATCACCCAGGGCTACAGGCGCGACTGGTGACCACAGGGGAAGCATGATGTGCCAGGATTTTACGATACTTTTGACGCTTAAAACTAAGAATTTTGGGAGTTCTTAAGTGTGTTTTGTTGGATTTGATGTTGTTTGTTACATGTACAGGAAAAAGTATTGAAAAGATAAAAAGATCAGAAAAGTTGCAGATTTTTAGGTGAAAATACATGCCCCATGGGCGTGGGATCTAGCAAGGCCCATGGGAGAAGGCGTCAAAGTGGACCAGAGAAACTTAGAGGCAAAACCATATCCCACGTCCATCCACGATGGGTGTCGGTCCAACCACGGGCCATCACACTAGCCCGTGGGACTGGACTAGTGGAACTGAGAAGCAAAGTCAAGCCAGACAAGCTACCACAATGCTCGTGAGAGACATGATGAGACATCGTAGAGCCCATCAGATTAAGCCAATGAAGATTGGAGAAATGATCCTATTAGCTGATGCGCTGGCCACGACGGGCATGACAACCATGATGCCCCATCACAATTGCCTGTGGAAATAAGGTAGAGGTACTGGAGACACAACATGAAGGAAGTCCGATGGGCACCCACGACGTTCGTCGCACCTATGACGGCCCGTGGGGCTTGCCTATCGGAAGTTCTGCATCCAGCTTTCCTAGATCAGTTAGGATTTGGTTCTTTTTGTCTATAAATATCTTCCCTTAGGTTTTATTTCGGGGGTTCGACATTGTTACATATTGTTACTCTAAAGTTAAGCATTATTTACGTTTCATGAGACATCATAACACAATTTTGAGAATTAAAAGATTGTTCTTGATTTATTGAAGTGTTCTTGAGGATTCAAGATTTCCAGTTTTCTTTACTTGTTCTTGTAAGTTATAATCATGATATCTTCATCTATATCTGGTTATCTTCTTACAACCATGAGTAGATAAATCTACAACTAGGGTTGTGGGAACTATGAAGGATTAGCAAAGTAGGCAAAGTACTTGGTAATTCTAGGGCGGTGTTTATGCTTGTATTGTTCTTCCCTTCGCTTTGATTGCTTTTTAATGGTTGCAAACGTTAGAACTAGCCTTATTCTTACTTGATGTACCAAAAAGGTAACAAATGGGAAAAGGGTTGGTTACAATAGAGATTTGAGGCTATCAACCCTCATTTAATAGCTTGACCTTGTTTGGGATTAGCTAATATGGGATCAAGGGTAAGGGTTAGTAAAGTATACACCCATAGACAGACTAAGGTGCGTGGTGAAATTCATCTATCTAGGGGACCAACCAGTTAGGTGAACCTAACTTACCGATCTTGCATGCTAAGCACCAAGCTAGTTTACTAAGTACAATGCCTTACTAAGTTATGATATCATGTGGAACACTATCCTAGTCGCTTCTCTCATTGATTACAACTTTTACAACTGTTACTTGTTACTTGTTTGAATTTGAATTACAATTACTACTTGTTACTTAAAACCCCCCTTTATAGGGAAATAAACTACTAAGAGCGAGAGTAAACATTATTGACCCTAATCCTATCATATTCCCTGTGGAATCGACCCCAACCTTCGTTGGGATCTATATTTGAACAACGATTGCTTTATGCTTCTAAAAGGAGGTGTAATTTTGGCGTATCAAATTTTGGCGCCATTGCCAGGGAATACGATTTAGGATTAAGAGAAATTGTGTTTATTTCACTATTAGTCCTTTTTTTCTGATTTTACTTTTTCTATTGTTTTTGTTTTATTCTAACAAACTCTGAGAAACATGGTTAAAGAGGGAGTTTACGAGACACCTGAAGAGGCCACAACTAGGATAGTGGCCGAAGAGGAGAAAAGAAAGGCAGAAGAAGAAGCCCAAATTGCAAAAGATGCTCAAATTGCTGCAACCTTGCAAATCAAAATGCGGCAACTGAGCAAGCAAGGCAAGAACGATAATAAGATGCTCGTTAAGTTGCACTAGATGCTTAGGCTGCGAGAGACAAGGCAGCCCGGTGTAATGTACCTCAAGATCCAGTAACACCAAGGGGAATAGAGGTCGTTGATTCAATAACCCTGACACGTTCTGAGGTACAATATTGATGATGATGAGGTTGATGACACTGGGACAATAGGCCCCATTGTATTGTTACCGCTACCACCCATTGGTACAAAGTTCGATATTATAAGCACTATGATTTAACTGCTGAACTTGAAGGGATTATTTGCTGGAAAGCCCACAAAGGATGCAAACTTGCACTTGATGAACTTTATAGAGATTTGCAAGTCTTACAACCTTTCAGGGGTGGATCAGGATGCTATATTGCGGCTCTTTCCATTTTCTCTAACTAGAGAGGCAACACTATGGCTTGCAGAACTAATCAATGCTTCAATATTCATATGGCTTGAACTGTGAAATTAGTTTCTAGAGAGGTTCTTCCCTCCATCTCAGATGTTGCAACTAAATCAGGAGATCTATATTTTTAAGCAGCTTCCCACGGAGGCATTGTATGAAACATGGCTTAGGTTCAACAATAAGCTGAAGTAGGTTCTGAATCACAGAATTCCTTTGGACCATTTGATGGAGATCTTCTATAGAGCATTGAATGCAAACACTAAGGTAGTAGTAGATATAGTAACCGGGGGAGCATTCATGGAGAATACTTATGTCAAGCTTTTGAGATGCTTGATAGGGTTACCAAGACGAACATGGCCTAGCATATGAAAGAAGCTGAAAGCTCGGTAGGAACTTATGCTGTTGGAAAATCCATGGACTACCAAGAATTGTTGTAAATTAAACAGGGTTTTGCAACCTTACAAACAACTATAGATATAATTGTGAAACAAGTTCTTAACAGCAGTCTAGAGAAGGTGAAGGCTGTAGGTTCAAAGGGTAAAACACCAAGACAAGATGAGTACGACTATGATAAAGAAGCTAATTATCTGAATGATCAAGTGGCGGGTTTTCAGGCTAATGTTCAAGGAAATAAAGGTCAGAATAGAGATCGTGATATTAACAGGGATAGAGATAGCAACTACAATCAGTGTGGATACAAAGATAGGAGCAGGGGTAGAGATGGTGATTAGAACAAGAGGGATGGCTATAGGAATTATAAAAATATCCTGTATGTCCTTTCTAGAAATCGTGAATCAGGCCTGAACAACTATCCATGAGAAAACTGATTAACAAGGTGTTGCAAAAGGTTGATTCTATGGATGGAAGTATGAAGGAGATGCGCGCTGACCTCTCAGGTATGAGTCAAAAGGTAGAGGCTCTTTCTGTCACCATAAAGCAGATTAAGGCACAAATGAGCCAAATGTCTACAACCTTGAATCCGCATCAAAAGGATACTCTCCCAAGTGATACAATTCAAAATCAAATAAATGATCAACAGTGCATGGCTGTGACTACTTGAAGTAGGAAACAAACTGTGATCCTCCTATGCCTGTAGTTACTGATGAGCCGACCGAGCCTGAAAAAGATGATGCTGAGATCGTGGTTGATTCTGAAGAAAAGTGCAGCATTGAAAATCCAAGTGAGAAGAAATCCACAGATGCCAAAGCAAAGAACAAGGAGGTTTCATAGTTCTTGAAGCCCATACCATTGCCTCCTCCACTTTAACCATAGATATTTAAAAAGAAGGTTGAGAAAGGTAAATTTCACAAGTTCACCTCCATGTTGAAACAACTTTCAGTCAATATTACTTTAGTTGAAGCATTGGAGCAGATGCCTGGGTATGCAAAGTTTATGAAGGATCTGGTGACAAGGAAGAGAACTGTGAGTTTTGAGCCAGCTGATAATTTGCACCATTGTAGTGCAATAGCATCCCATTCTCTGGTGCAGAAAAATGAAGATCCTGGAGCTTTTACTATACCTTACACAATTGGAGCTTTCTACTTTGCCAAAGCATTGTGTGATCTGGGTGCTAGTATTAATCTGATGCCACTAGCTTCAATTAGTTAGGCTAGGGAGCCCCCAAACCAACTACAATGTGGCTTCTTATGGCAGATCACACAGTGAAAAGACCTGTGGGAATTCACTATGATGTACTTGTGAAAGTTGACACTTTCATCTTCCTGCAGACTTTGTGATCCTTGACTGCAAGGTCGACTTTGAGGTTTCCATCATCTTTGGATGCTCATTCCTTACCATCGAATGCACTTTAGTTGACTTGAAGACTGGTCAGATGAAATTCAGACTTAACGATGAGGTAGTAATGTTTAATGTCTGACAGTCTATGAAACATCATGATGACAAGAGCGTAATATCAGTTATAGATGTGGTTGATGAGGATCAACTAATAGTGCCTGTTGAAGAGAGACTTGGTGTTGAAGCACTTGCAGCTGTTATCATGAATTTTGATAGAGATGATATTAAGGAGTATGATGATATGGTACAAGTATGATGATATGGTAGAAGCACTTGCAGGTATGGGGTCTTATACTTATACTCTGAAGAAGCATGATTTGGACGTAAAGAATTGACAGACACCACCTGCTAGACCATCTATTGAGGAGCCTCCAATCTTGGAGCTCAAAGCACTGCCTTCTCACCTCTAATATGTGTTCTTAGGAGCTAATGACACCTTGCCAGTTATTATTGCTGCAAACTTAGGTGAAGGGCTGGTTGAAGCTCTAGTTTCTATTCCGAGAAAGTTCAAGAGGGCAATTGGTTGTTCCATTGCTGACATCATTGGGATTTTTCCTGGAATTTGCACACATAAATTTCAGCTAGACCCATGCATTCCGAGTATTGAGCACCAATGTAGGTTGAATCAGTCTATGCAACAGGTTATCAAAAAGTAGATCATCAAATGGCTGGATGTAGGTGTGGTTTACCCTATTACGGATAGCAAGTGGGTGAGCCCTGTTCAGTGTGTGCCCAAAAGGGTGGGATTATTGTGGTCCCAAATGCAAAGAATGAGTTGATTCCAATGAGGTCAGTCACAAGCTGGTGCATATGCATAGATATAGGAAGCTGAATGCTTGGACTGAGAAGGATAATCTTTTGATGAGGTTCATGGATCAGATGTTAGACCGTCTTGCTTGTAGAGAATGGTATTGTTTTCTCGATGATTATTCAGGATATAATTAGATCTCGATTTCTCCTGAAGACCAAGAGAAAACCACTTTCACCTGTCCGTATGGGACATTTGCTTTCAAGAGGATTCCTTTTGGTTTATGCAATGCACTAACTATAATTCAGCATTGCATGATGTCTATTTTCTCAGACATGGTGGAGGACACTATTGAGGTATTTATGGAGGACTTTTCGGTAGTTTATGACTCTTTTGATGATTATTTGACTCATCTCAGTTGTGTGCTAAAGAGGTGCAAAGAATGCAACTTAGTACTGAATTAGGAGAAGTGCCACTTCATGGTCAAAGAGGGTGTAGTTGGGTATTGAGGTTGACAAAGTGAAGATAGAGGTGATTGAAAAATTGCCTCCACCAGTTTCTGTGAAGCGTATTAGAAGCTTTTTGGGGCATGCTGATTTCTACGTAGGTTTATCAAAGGCTTCTCTAAAATTGCACATCCCTTGTGCAAGTTATTGGTGAAGGAGGTGAAGTTTGTTTTTGATGAGGCATGTTTGAAGGCATTTGAGTGCCTGAAGAAAAAGTTGATCTCTGTTCCCATTATTATTTCTCCTGATTGGTCTCAACCTTTTGAGGTTATGTGCGATGCTAGTGGAGTGGCGCTATGAGAAATCCTAGGCCAAAGACTTGAAAAGATTCTTCATCCTATATACTATGCTAGCAAAACACTTAATCCTACTCAAAATAACTATATGGCGATAGAACAAAAGCTGCTTGTTGTGGTCTTTGCATTCAAAAAGTTCAGATCATATTTGCTTGGCACTAAGGTGGTTGTGCACACTGACCATGCATCTCGTAGGTACCTTATGGTGAAGAAGGATGCTAAGCCTAGATTGATTAGGTGGGTGTTGCTGCTACAAGAGTTTGACTTCGAGGTCAAGGACCGGAAGGGCACATAAAATCAGGTAGCAGATCCCTTGTCTAGATTAGAGGAAGAAGCATAAGAAAGAGATTGATGATTGGTTTCCAGAAGAGCAAGTGTTGGCTGCCTCCCAAGATCTGATTCAATGGTTTACAGACTTTTCCAACTATTTGGCAAGTGATGTGGTACCTCTCGATATGTCTGTTCACCAGAGAAGAAAGTTCATGTCTGATGTTAAGAAATTCTTCTGAGAGAATCCATTCTTGTTTCGTGTGTGTGCTGATACCATGATCCATAGATCTGTGCCTAAAGTTGAGATGATGGAGATATTAGACGCTTTCCATTCATCCCCTGTTGGGGGACATCATAGTGGTATCCAAACTGCTCACAAGGTCTTACAATGCAACTACTACTGGCCGACCATCTACAAGGACGCCCATTATTTTGCTAAAACCTGCAGTAGATGCTAAAAGGAAGGAGGTATATCAAGGAGGCATGAGCTTCCTCTTACTTCCATCCTTGTGATTGAAGTGTTTGATGTATGGGGTATTGAATTCATGGGACCGTTTGTGATGTCAAATGGGAACCGATACATATTAATGGCTGTTGACTATGTATCTAAGTGGGTGGAGGAGGTTGTGCTTCCCAGTAATGAAGGCAAGTGTGTCACAACATTCTTGAAAAAGAACATATTCTCCAGATTTGGTACACCGCGGATGATTATTAGTGATGGAGGTTCTAACTTTTGCAACAAGTTATTTCGTGCTTTACTTGAGAAGTATGGAGTGAAACACAAGGTTGCAACCCCCTATCATCCCCAGAATAGTGGGCAAGTTGAGGTTTCCAACCGCGAGATAAAGTCAATCCTATCCAAGGCTGTCAATGCAAATAGAATGGATTGGTCTTGGAAACTAGATGATGCTTTGTGGGTATATCGAACTACGTACAAGACACCAATTGGTATGTCTCCATATCAGCTTGTGTTTTGGAAGGTATGTCATCTACCTATTGAGCTAGAGTATAAGGCCATGTGGGCATTGAAGAAGTTGAATTTAGACTGGTATGCAACATCGTTTCAGCGGCTTGGGCAGTTGAATGAGTTAGATGAGTTCCGCCTAAACGCATATGAGAGTTCGGACTTTTACAAAGAAAAGATAAAACTGTATCATGACTGGAATATTGAAAAGAGAGATTTCTAGCCGGTTGATTTCGTCCTGCTTTTCAATTCCAGACTTCGCTTGTTCCCTGGAAAGATGAAGTCCAAATGGATTGGACCATTCAAAGTGGTACGTGTATTTCCACATGGAGCCGTAGAACTTGAAAACCATGAGGGAAAGAGGTTCAAAGTGAATGGGCAGCGGATAAAAGCTTATTTAGGAACCACAGAGGAGCTGAAAGCTGTGGAAGTATGGAATCTTGGTTAATTCATGGTAACCAAGGAGCTTGATGAAGTCTGAGTAATCAAGTGACCTCCATCATGTCATGACATTAAATCAGGCGGTGCATGAGAGGCAACCCATGAGGAAACTTGATGAAGTCTGAGTAGTCAAGTAACCTGCGTCATGCCGAGATGTTAATTCAAGTGCTGCATGAGAGGCAATCCATGAACTAATGTTTGTTTAAGTATGGAGTTGGTAAGACTGAATAAGGAAGAATTTCAGAAAAAAGGGTTCCCACGAGCACCCATGACGGGCCGTCGCAGGTGCCACGCCCTTGGGGATTGGGCGTGCCAACCAAAAAATAAAGAAATTTTAGTTTGTCCCATTTCCACGCCCAACACGACAGGCCGTCATAGATCTGACGGGTATAAGAAATGGGCATGAAGCCAAGAGAAGTTCAGATATAGCCACTGACCCATTCCCATGTCCCGACATGACGGGATGTCATAACCCTGACGGGCGTGGGAATTGGGCCTCCAATGCCAAGGCATGCAACTCATGACGGGATGTCACATGTCCACCGGGAGTCGTGACAGCCTATCATCTAGGTTGGTCAATGTATTTTGAACTGACCCGACCCAACCCAATTTCCCTTTCTCCTTCCCCGCGTCTAATACACGTTTGACCTTATTCAATTGAGGTCAAACTTACTCAACTCCCACCTTCTAAATTTATCTCCCTAAATTCATGATTCACTCACCCCAAAATCACTCCCTATGATCATCTCCTCACCACCAATAATCGCTCCCTCACGTCCTAAATACTCTTCACAATCACAAGAAACACTAAGCAAAGTTTACACAAAGTTCTACAAGTGTTCTTCAAGAGTTATTGAAAATCAAGAAGTAAGTAATTTCTACTTGATGCTTTCAATTCTACTTGATGCTTTTAAAATAACCACGGGTTCATGTGTTTATAAATTCATATTGTTTAAGCAAACCTTAGTTATAAACTTTGCCTAATGATTATGTGTTTGTTTGTATACATTGAAAGAAATTAGGATTAGGGTTGTATTGATTGTGTGAATAGAGTATAGATGTTTTGTTTGTCAATTGTGTATGAAGTTGGTTTGGGTGAAGTGAAAAGTGTGCAAGTACAATGAAAAAGGGAGAGAAAATTTTGTTCAAATCATGATCCCATGGGACAGCCTAACGGGACGTCGGAGGCACAACGGGCGTCAGACCAGGGTGTTGGAAATGGATCACTGCCTGTGAAGGCTTTTGTCCAAATCTTACACCGATCCAATGGAACGTTAGACCTCCCACGCCCGTGGCAAGAGGTTGTGGGAGGACAACATGTCCTTAAAACATCACTGCCCAATTTTGATGCCCTACACCATGGGACGTGGAACCTCCCACGCCTATGGCAGGCTATTGTGAAAGGATGAAATTCCTGTGCAACTCCACTACCCTGTTCTGACGCCCTGTTCCATGGGCTGTCGGGCTTCCCACACCTGTGGGAGACTGAAATTTCTGAAATTTTTTCCAAGTGTGAATTTTTTTCTATTTTTGATTTTTGGTTTGGTTTGCTAACGTTGGTTACTTGCAGGTACTAGATGGAACTGACTACTCCACTATGATGAGGGGGATCCCAAGAAGCAAAGGATAATGCAATCAAGTCTTTCCTAAAAGATCAAACTGATTCTGAGGCCGAGAAGAGTGATTTCGACAACTGACCCCTCTTGCAGTTGGTAAAGCGAAAGCTGATGGTATCTCCTTCCTAGTCTGAAGAGGAAGGTGATAATGCACTCGAGAAGGAACAAATATCAGCAAAGACTTCTTCCCAGTCTAAAGAGGGGGAAGAATCATCTTCTATTTCGGCAAGTACTGATGCGAAGGGTGAACATGCTCTTCCACAAGCTAAAGGAGGGCAAGATACAGCTATACCGGTTTCTAGTGGCTTGGAAACCAAGATCGAGTTGGGAGATGATGCAAAGTTGGGTTTAGAGTCTGGTTTTGAAAAAGAGAAGGAGGAGGGTGAGGCTGAGGTTGCGTTTGAGACAGAAGAAATTACTCCTGAAATGGAGGTGGCCCTACCTCTTCAATAGACCCATGAAAGTTTTCTTGCTCCCACTTCACAAGATATCCGACTCCGGGAGTTGACAAGGTGGAACGTCAAAGGGTGTAGTAAATTTTTTGATTATGGACTCGAGGTCACAACAAGGGGGCATCTGAAATGCCCTATTATGGAGGAATAGAGGATAGACTCCTTCAAGCTAAAAGAGTTCCCTAATCTTGAGGAGTACTTCCGCCACTACAATTTGGGATGGACAAGCAAGAAGCTCCCTGATTATCAGCCTTCTATCGTGCGGCAGTTCTATGCTAATTATCAGGTGATACAGGAGAGTCGGTGCAGAAAGGGCCAGAAAATTAGTAGTTTGCCCACTCTTGAGAGCGTTTCTATGAGAGGTGTTCTGGTGAACATCTCTGCCAAAACCATCAACAAGGTCTTGTTTGGGCCTGAATATGTTTCTCCGACCAACACTACACAAATGAGACTGAGCAAACCAAGTGGTTGGCCAAAGTCCTCACAAAGACCGGCACTCCAACGTGGTTGCACCAAGACAAGCCACAAATTAAAAAGGCCTCTCCGACCTTCGAGGCAAAGTTTTGGTGGGATCTTGCGTGAGTTCGGCTTACGCCGATGGGTGGAGACAATCAGCTTACTATTGAGAGAGCAGTTCTGGTTGCCAACTTATTATCCAAATACAAGCTGAATATCGAAAAGATCATAACTGAAGAGATCAGGGACAGAGCCACCAAGATCATCTCATCATATCCATTTCCATTCCTCGTGATAGAGCTTTGTGAAAATGCAATTGTGCCTCAGTATTTAGGTATTGACCATGCAGAACGTTCTATCTGGACCCACCATCTGAAAAGGTCCAAAGATGATAACAAAGTTTTGGGTCTGGGTAGCACCTCTGAGGCAATTGAACCAATGATTATCCATGATGCCTTTGTTTTTCCACCAGAGATGGTACGCTATGTGACTTGTTTGCTGACTCCTGAGGGTAGCCTAAATGAGAAGACTCCATCTGTGTAGGAAAAAGCTGCGATTACTTCATGACGCTAGCGCAGTACTTAGCTATTGACTCCTCACGGGGTTGACATATCCATTCCTGAGACTGAGAAGGCACCTTTCACTTCTACTGCACCTTATCTAAAGGATCCTAACTCAGTTTATGCTTTCCATCTGGTGAACTTTGCCAACACTGTTCAGGCCAATATTAATCTACAAGAGCAGATGAAGAAGTTTGCTCAGAAGTTCCAGGCTATTGTTGATGCCTCCATATAGCTCGCACTATTTGTTAATATGTATGGACGGATTGAAGCATTGGAAGAGAGGATCGATGCCAAGTTAGATGAAATAGGAGATGCTGAGTTGACAGAGATGAAGGGGAAGATTGCAGCGCTGAGGGTAGATATGGATGAATTGAAGGGTCATCTATCCTCATATGCTAGAGCTCTAGTAGTCTTGCCAAAGGCTATATTTGATCCCATATTGACCTGTGGGACTATGCTAATCCCGAGCTCTGATAGAAGGAACCTGCAATAGAAAAAGAGGCTGAGTCACCTTTTAATCATTCGAAGCCTAAGAAAAAGAGGAAGAGAAAGGATAAACATGTCAAAGAGGAGGACGCACCCTTTAGCCCAAAGTCTCTGAAGCATAAGCAGGATAGATCTGCAAAGAAAGCTAAGAAAGAGAAACCAAAAGCGTGCAAAGAGTCCCTTGCCAGGCACCAAATTGAGGTTGATGCTATTCGTACTGGTGGCTCAGTGAGTGGTGTTGCAGGCACTACAGAGGTACCATATTTAGACCCCATTGTGGGAGTGAGTGTCGATGATGCTGCTCGGGCAGCTAATACTGTTGACAGGACTGCGGAGGCAGCCTCAAGTGTGGAGAAGAATGCGGGCATCGATCCAGCGGGCTCGACTACTACACTCGATGACCGCGCTTATGCACCACAGGTATGCCTTGTATCCCTTGTTCAGTTGTTTTTAGTGCATTGGGATAATGCACAGCTTTTTAGATGAGGTGGGGGCAGCTATGGTCATCTGGTTTTTTGTAGAGTGTTTTAGAGAAGTTTGAGTAACCAAAACACTCGCGTCGTGCTGCGATGTTAAATCAGGCCCTTCATGGGAGGCAACCCATGAGGGTATCTAAAAGGTACCCGCGTCCTTAGGGTTTTCTTGCCTGTGTTCTTTCCCTAAGGATTTTTTATTTTTGGTTGAACCGGCATGTGTAGAATAGGATGTGTGTTTGTAGAAGTAAAGTAGGAACTGAATGCAGCCATGGTCTTATTTTGACAAATTTTGTGAAAAATAGAGACTCCTCCAAAATTTTGTGCAATAAGTTGTTAGAACTGACCTTGATGGATCTGTTAATGACAACATGCATATAACTGTGACAAGTAGCTTAAGTTAAAGCATGAACTGATAGTTAGCTAATTTGTAGTCTAAACTCTGTGCAATGTGTGAGTGAGCTGCTTAGGATCTGTTCTTGCTGTACAGTATCAATCTAGAACTTGCCTGGTTGGTCTTGCTCTGGTTGTAGGATGGTGTGGTTAGGAGATGATCATAGGCTATTTTTGAATGAGTCCACTTAAGCCAAATGACCTACCAAATGAAATAATTATTCCCTTTGATCCCTGAATTTGAGCCTGAATTTAATCCTTTTTGTTGTTAGCCTGTTCACCTTCCCTATTTCCTGTAAACCTTTGTTTTGGCCCTGGTCCCTCCTTGGACATTGTGTACCTCAAGTCAGGCTAAAATCCTAGGTTGAGGGAGGCTACTGTAAGATTACATAGGAAGATTGGAGTATGAAAAGATCGGGTTAGTTTTAAAAAGGAAGATAACGGGTGTGGTTTATGTGCTGCAAAAGAAAGGAAAAAAAGAAAAAAAAGAAAAAGAAAAGAAAAAAATATAAATGAAAATATGAAAAAAGTGCAAAAGTGAAATAAAAGCCACACCCGAAGCTTGATGAAAGTGAAAGAATAACAAGAATGGAGAATAAGGGAGGAAAACTTTAAGGTCTGAAAAGTGGAGAATACAATAGTAATTGTAGTGTCAAGGAGGGTATAGACATTGTTTACCCAAATATACCATTCCATTCCCCAAACCTATATTACAAGCCTAACAAAGTCCTATAGTGATCTTAACCAAACTATTTGAAAGCCATGGCATAGAAAATAAGGGCAAGCCTATGGTATTATGCATGTACAACTTGAATTTCTTTGCGAGAGTGAGCGTATTCCCTGTCCCTGTTTGTAGAATGAAATTCTGTGTGAGTGGGACTTATTTATTGTGAGGGCACTAGAGTAGACTTTGATTGCTAATTGATTGGTATGAATGTCTGTGGTGTATCTATCTTGCTCATGAATATCATGTTGTCATCCATGGACCCGTCTTGTGTTGTTGTTGATAACTTGAATATATGCAGTGGCTTTTGAACTGATATCGAGTAGGTACTGACTCTGTGGATTGAAAGGATGTTTGAACCATGTTGCTGTTGTAGTTTCTAGTTTCCTTTTACTTAAGAATCATTTTAGTTTTTGTTTTCGTTTGTTGCTTGAGGACAAGCAAACATTCTAAGTTGAGGGTATTGATGTGCCGGGATTTCACGGCACTTTCGACGTTTAAAACTAAGGATTTTGGGAGTTCTTAAGTGTGTTTTGTTAGATTTGATATCGTTTGTTACATGTACAGGGAAAAGTATTGAAAAGATAAAAAGATCAGAAAAGTTGCAGATTTTTGGGTTAAAAGACATGCCCCACGGGCGTGGTATCTAGCACGGCCCATGAGAGAAGGCATCAAAATAGACCAGAGAAACTTAGAGGCAAAACCATCTCCCACGTCCAGCCACGACAAACGTTGGTATAGCCATGGGCCTTCACACTGGACTATGGGACTATACCAGTGGAACTGAGAAGCAAAGTCAAGCCAGACGAGTTGCCACGACGCCCATGAGAGACACGATGGGACATCACAAAGCTCATCAGATTGAGCCAGTAGAGATTTGAGAAATGAGCCTGTTAGCTGACAACCTGGCCACGATGGGCATGGAAACCATGATGCCCCATCCCAATTGCTCATGGAAATAAGGCAAAAGGCCTGGAGACAAAACATGAAGGAAGTTTGATAGGCACCTATGACACCCGTCGCACCCACGATGACCCGTGGGGCTTTCCAGACAGAAGTGCCGCATCCAGCTTTCCTAGATCAGTTAGGATTTGGCTCTTTTTGTCTATAAATACCTTCCCTTAGGTTTTATTTTGGGGGTTCGACATTGTTACGTATTGTTACTCTAAATTTAAGCATTATTTATATTTAGTGAGACATCATAACATAATTTAGAGAATTGAAAAATTGTTCTTGATTTATTGAAGTGTTCTTAAGGATTAAAGATTTTTGGTTTTCTTTACTTGTTCTTGTAAGTTATATTCATGATATCTTCTTCTATATCTAGTTATCTTCTTACAACTATGAGTTGCTAAATCCACAACTAGGGTTGTGGGAACCATGAAAGATTAACAAAGTAGGCAAAGTACTTGGTAATTCTAGGGCGGTGTTTATGCTTGTATTGTTCTTCTCTTCACTTTGATTGATTTTTAACGGTTGCAAACGTTAGAACTCACCTTATTCTTACTTGATGTACCAAAAAGGTAACGAATGGGAAAAGGGTTGGTTACAATAGAGATTTGAGGATATCAACCCTCATTTAATAGCTTGATCTTGTTTGGGATTAGCTAATATGGGATCAAGGGTAAGGGTTAGTAAAGTATACACCCATAGCCAGACTAAGGTGCGTGGTGAAATTCATCTATCTAGGGGACCAACCAGTTAGGTGAACCTAACTTACCGATCTTGCATGCTAAGCACCAAGCTAGTTTACTAAGTACAATGCCTTACTAAGTTATAATCTCATGTGGAACACTATCCTAGTCGCTTCTCTCATTGATTACAACTTTTACAACTGTTACTTGTTACTTGTTTGAATTTGAATTACAATTACTACTTGTTACTTATAACGCCCCTTCGTAGGTAAATAAATGGCTAAGAGCGCAAGTAAACATAATTGACCCTAGTCCTACCATATTCACTGTGGGATCGACCCTAACCTTTGTTGGGTTCTATATTTGAACAACGTCTGCTTTATGCTTCTAAAAAGAGGTGTAATTTGGCTGTATCACAGCAGTGCAGGTGCACCCCTAGGCCCGCAGGCGTACCACATAAGAAATAACAGCACCATCTGTAACAATAAGCCATAAAACTCTCCAACCACACCCTCGGGATTCATTCAGAACACCGTGAATACAAACTAGATATGCTACCCCATAAAAAATGGCATTCTAGACTCAATAGAATCAAAGAAACTCCCAACAGAGATCATTTCAAAGAAAAATGGACCTCTTGCCCAAAACCAACTTTAACCAAAACGGAACCCAATAGCCTAAAATGAGTTAGGAAGGCTTGGGACTCGAACCAAAGATCCCTCTAACCCAAAGTCAACATTCTAGAGTTAACAATGCTGATAGAATTTCCATCTGAGGCCGTCTTCTGTGAATATTGACCAAAGTCAACTCTACCAGCCTTAAGAGTTAAAAAACACAGAAATAAGCTTAAAACACAAAAAAACTTCTCGGGAACCAAACTCTAAGTGTTGGAAAGTCATAAATAATCTGTAGTCACTGTGGGAAAGCTCGAAATACAGAAAAAGAACAAAAAATAAGGAAATGACCTAGAGGGGCTTTATAATATCCACAACTAAAAGAACTTTTGTCCTCAAAAGTTAATGAAAAGAAGATACCTAAAGGCTCAAAAAGATGAGGATAGCGGGTACGCATATCAGCCTCAATCTCTCAAGTTGCCTCCTCGACAGGATAATACCACCACTGAACCTTAACTGACGGGATCTCCTTGGACCTCAACTTCCTGACCTTCCTATCTAAGATAGCAACAAGCTCCTACTCAAAACCCATAGATTCATCCAACTGAACAGAATCCCACTAAAGCACGTGAGACTCATCCAGAATATACCGTCGCAATATACAGACATGGAAAAAGGGGTAAAAACTGGAAAGAGCAGGAGGCAGGGCCAACTCATAAGCAACCTACCTAGTGTAATGAAGGATCTATAATGGCCCAATGAACCTAGGACTGAGCTTACCCTTTCTCCCAAACCTCATCATACCCTTTATGAGTGACACCCAAAGGAACACACAGTCACCAACCATAAACTCTAAGTCCCAAACCCTCAGGTCAATATAACTCTTCTGCCTATTCTAGGAAGTCCAAAGTCTCTCCTGAATAACCCAAAGTGTATCCATAGAATCATGAATCAAGTCAGTACCCCACGGCCTAACCTCAAAGGCATCAAACCAACCTACTAGTGATCTGCACCACCTACTATACAAAGCCTTGAACATGGCCATCTCAATGCTAGAATGGTAACTATTATTATACGCAAACTCTACCCAACCTCTGTCCACTTTACTTTCCCAGGTTACCATGGGTGGGTCTAGTGTTTGTCATTTGGAATAATGGTCTGTCCTATCAATCGTAGAACTACCATTAGAGATGTGTTGATTTTAGGTATAAGAATCATGACTTAGTCAATGGTTCATTAACCCATTCCATGGATCTTTCTATCAGCCTTGAACTAGTGGATCAGAGGACCCTCGAATCTCAGGGTCAGAACCACAACTCAGATGATGGTCTGTCTACCAAACCGTGGAGTCCCTCAATCCCAGATTTTAAACCTATTTAATAGGGGTAAATTAGTCTTTCCCCAAATTTAAATCTTAAACCATGTCCTTTTAGGGTCCTTAGAGGGAGTTATATCAGTATCAGTTGATCTTTATCCCTCGTTCCATGGATTTAAGTCTAGAAAATAGTCGGAGGTTCTTTCAAAGAGCAAAAAGCTAGGGTTCTTTTTCAGGCTTCCAACCTCTAAGTTCTAGCTCGATTCTTCCAGGCTACAGGTATGCGGGTATTACATAAGGGATTCTTTTGCCCTTATGCCCAAAACCTCATATTTCTATTTCGGTTTTTATGGTTTTTATGGAACTAGGGTTCTTACCCTATCATATATATTTCTACAAAATTTAGTCCTTATGATTACTATATTGTTTATATCCTGTTTTAAATGATTTATATCTTAGTTTCAATAATTTGAATGAATTCTTACAAGGATTTGAGAAGACAAGAATTTAGCCTGAAATTATAGTATTTTCACATGGATTAGCTTTTTTTTGGAACCTAGCTCAGATTGTCAAAATTCAGTTTAAACAAAATTAGTTAGCTTTCAGCATTTGATTTTTCAGAAATCAGTTAAATATAATAAGTTCTGACCAAGTTTTTAGAACACCAATTTTAACTGAGCTATCAGTAATATCAGTTTGGGAGTAGTACTTAGTACTGAGTTGTACTAGGGTCCCAGTTGTACCCAAAATCCCATAACTACGTGCCACTGTAGGTCTATTTAGCCCCGCTAGTTGGGCTCAGTTTTAGTAATCACGCAGTCATGCCTCTATACCCTGGCAAGTTATATTGGGTCCTCTCAATGAGGCGTATACATCAGACTCTATGTTTAGCTCACGTAGTTTACGTTGGTTAACAGACTCTCCCATAGATTCAAACTTAGTAGATGGTACATGACCCTCAGTTCAGTTCAGTTCAGTTGCATTTCATTTATTAGTTTTTCTTAGAGTATCCTTGCATATCAATCAAATTCATATTATTATTGGGTCATTGTACTACAATTCAACTTTTGACTTAGCTTGCATTTCAGTACAATTTCTCAGTATCTACAACATGTCTAGTTATTTTACAATTTTTTATCAATACTTAGTATATTCAAAGTACTGATTGTATACTTCTTGCACTATATTGTATTATGATATTAGGTTTAGAGGTTCAGTAGCATCGCGACTAGTACACTCCAATGCTATCTCAACAGTCACTAGTGGTGAGTCCTCATCATCCAAGGAATGATTTATTATGACACTTCTTTAGTACTTTTAGTTTTAAGTATTTAGAGTTATCTAGGGACTTGTACCAGCAGCTCGTCAGTAATAGAGGCTTTCTGATAAAGACTCAGATGTTCAGCTTATTACAGGTTGGATTTACTTTTTCAGACTTAGCCTTATTGCAGAAACTTATTCAGACTGCTCTATCATTTATTGATTTAATTTAGTTTAGCTTCCACTCAATTTTATGTTTACAAAATGTTTAAGTGATATGCCATGCCATGGGTTAGCTTGGGGTCACTTGTGGTCCTGAGCATTGTATTACATTTAAGGTGTAGGCTCAGGGTGTGACACTCTCGCTTAAAGTCCGCGTAAGTTTGTCACTGGACAACCTTATCCTTTTGCATTCACCCATACTATTTCGCGACAGTACAGTGAAGCTGGTGCATCGATCAATGAGGGTAAAATCTGGATGACATCCATAACAGGGGTTGGACCAAGAGGTTTGTTTTTGGGGCATATGTAGACCTATCCAAGGATAGTCCTGCAAATCCCACCGTGAGTTTACCTTCATCTCTATCATTTTATGCATGCTTTATTTATTGCTTCATCCAACCTTCCTGTTTATAATCCAGCTCCAATAAGGTAGTCGAACGCGACAACCTTGAATGTGTTGTTTGATGAAGCCAAGACATAGGTCCCCAGATACTGGAAGATTTTTACTGTCAAATATTGGTCATGGAAGAAGATCGCCCTCGAGAAGAAGTGAAGAGCTAACTCCCATGGTTTGGTTCTTTCTATATTATTTATTTGTGGCTCCTCCAGTTTTACAATTTTCCTGAGTCATTCCTTTCTTTTTCAGGCCAAACAAGTGGCTCCATTCTCCTTCCTCCCAAAGCAATTGCATCTTCTTCTGCCATTGGTTAGCATTTCTTACTTAAAGTCTCCAGCAGTGGATCCCAAGAGAGGGAGGTATTGCCAGTAGTGATTATATCTTGGGGTAATGATCAACGATGAGAGTTCATCTGATGACATCTTTGTGGTGGGTGGCTGGTCCTCATGCACAGACATGCATGATATGTTAGATGCATGTGGAATATTTTTGGATATCAATCTAGTTGCCTATGCAGACCCTCATTTTTGCTATATTCTGCCTCTATTAATGAGTTCCCTTCATGTAAAGGGTTCCTTGCCAAGTTGGGGCATTAGGTTTGACCCAGTAAGTCCTTCGGATGTGCCATCTTCAGGGCGTTCACCCTTCATTCATGGTTCTCCTTCTCAATCCTTGCCTACTTCGGCCCATGTCTTCCTCTCCTCAGGTTATATTAGGCCAAGGGAGTTCTCAGTAGAAAAGGATCCTCCTGGAATGTCGAGCATTTTTCCATCCCCTATCTCTGATCCTTCCCGATGGAGAGAAGTCTATATTAGGATTTATTCAAATGTTGAATTATTGTCCAGGAAAACACGGGTCATCAGTTACCTGCATTCCATTATATTGCAATGTGATTAGGAGTGGATTGACCACGTCACCATCGAGTGCCACCTAAATAACAATGCTCATGGCACTACATAAGTATGAAACTTCTGAGTCCTCATGGGTTCTTACCTCTTTTTCTAACTCTGTTATTAGGTTTTTTTCTTAATTCCTTTATAATGCAGGCCCACGTGCCAACTTCTAACAACCTTCAGTGTTATTTAAAGGAGAGGACCGTGCTCTCAAGGGAGGTCGATGTTTTGCAAGAGAAACTCTCCTTGTCTCGTGACCCACTAGTAAGTATTGATTTCCTGGCCCTTTGAGACTTTGAGATCAGGGTCCTAAAAGTTGAGATATTGGTGAGAAGAGACAAGATAGATGATGACCTCCAAATTCACTCCTCAAAGTGAGAGAGTATAAATGTTCATATGTAATATAATTACCCAACTAAGAGTCAGGGTCTATCTCAAAGGGAATATAATTATGAATTTGACCCGCTTAGTGTAATGATCACTAGTTATTTTCATCCAAGTTAACCAAAAAGAGGGTGTGCATGAACGTAAAATATATCTAGTATTTGAGTTATCATAATTTGAATTGAGGTTTCTATCAATCAAAAGGAACCTAGGGATGTGATATGATGAGTCTATTATAGTGATTAGGATTTTTGATTCGCTTCATAACCTATAATAGACATAGGTAAGATTGGTTTTGATTATGTTTATGATCTTTCAATCCACAAACACATCCACCTTGGGTTTTCTCAAACCCCAGGGTGTTTCAATTTGACCAACCAAATAAACTTCAAGTTAATTGCTCTATCTCTAGCAATAATAATTAAATGGGATAATCCAAGTCTTTGCTATTGATTTCTTCTCACAAATCTTATCCCCTTTCTCAAGAAAGACAAGATATGACCTATAAACCAATATTTGCAACCATAAATCTCAATTAAAATATGAAGATATCAATAGATCCATACCCACTTACCAATTATAGAAACAAATCTAAGCTATACAATCACTAATTTTTACCCATTATCACACACCCCTAGATTGGAGTTTTTAGCAACTCATTAGTAAAGGGAAAGAAATTATACCAATATAGATAACTTCAATCTCATCCATTAAAGTAAAATTCATTTCAAAAGCTTCAAAATTTGTCCAACAATGGTAAAATTCTTCAATGAAGATGACAATGGTAGTGTACTTTCCAAAAGGCTGCTAAAAGTGATGAAAGATACAGTCAAAACCCTCAAAATTCTATTTAAAGCTACCCAAAATCGGCCAAACAAATTGAACAAAAATACCCCCGCGATAGAATTGTACGACTGCACAACTACTGCACAATATAGTGTGCAACTCACATATGTAAGTCACATCAAGTGTGTCACAACCCAACTATCGAGCCATGCAGGTACCTACTCTAAGTCACCTAGATAGGAGAACCCTTACCACCACATTAAAATGGGCCTGCAGAAATAATTAAGAAGCATGACAATTGCCTGTAATATGTAAAAACAATTACAAAAACTTTGAGTACAGTGAAATCTTTTACAAAACTTCAAATGAACACCCTCTCTAGGAACTAGTCTAAAAAGGTACAAGAGCTCTAAGAAGAAATACAAGTAAAGTAAGACACAATTTTCACCATAGGAAAGAGAGGAGTAGAAGTTACTGGAGATCACCGTCTTCTTTACCTAGAAACATCACTGATCCTACAACCGGACCATACCAAAAGGTATAGCAAGAGTAGTATCAGTACAAACAACACATACTGGTAGGCATTATCGGTTGACCCGAATCCACCGCAGATATCATGTAAAAATCCAAAGAAACATGCAACATGAAAGTTATACAATCCAGGTCTTTAACAACCGCCCTTACTACCTCGGGTATAACACCCCTGAACCTATACACTCTATTACAAGCCTTCCCTACCTCCTTCTGCTGCCAAGTCCACCCTTAGAAGCCATTTCCTCCTTTTATCCCAGTCAAAGACTGACTCCCTATCGCACCAAAGCTTTCCAAACCTACCCATCTTACCAACACCCTAATTTCTTTAATGGCCCCAACATGAAATCACAATTCCTAACTACCACTGTTAGTCCATCCATCTCTCTCCCTTGAGATCCTATGCCAACAATCCAAGCCCCTGACCCTTAGCCCAGTTAAATAGACAACTTGCACTTTCTTTCTACCATCTTGACTCAACCACCACATACCCCTGTCCCATCCCATAATGTACTAAGACCCACAACATCATGGAACATAAATCAAACAACTACCCGGTATGATTCCAATGCACCTTCCAATAACCCAAAACACCCAAGGATCCCCAAGGCAATAACTGTGGTGTTTAACATGCAATCCCGGTCTACACAAGAACCAATACCAACAATTAAACACAATCACCCAACCATTTATGGGCCAATATGCAGTAATTATATCACAAGGAATAACACAGTCCACTTATGGGATCGACACAAAAGCATAATCCAACATGTACCAGGCATGGTACCTGAGCCAACCATAATAGAACTCATACCAGGCATGATACCTGATCCAACTAAATGATATCCCATACCAGGCATGGTACCCGAGCCAAATAATGAATTATACCAGGCATAGTACCCGAGCCAACCAAACTAATCGCAATGAACACGCACCACACTTGTAAAACCAATAAGTATTAAAGACAAGCTCATTTCACAAGAGTGACAACCAGATATAAGTGATATTCATTATCTTATTCCCTAACACACGAATTGTACATGCAAAACTAATTTAGTAATTAACATGCACACATATCATAAATGGGAAATAATTAACCATCACCTACATAACAGACCTGGTTCATCATTTCAAGCATGATGACCTCTCCGAAGACTAACCCCCGGACTATTCAACTGACGCATGAACTTATTTACCTTGAATCTTAGACCTCTTTAGAAGAGTACACACATTATAGGGAACTCATGCCTAGACATTAAGGATTCTGGACCCTTTCTGTTTACCCTATTTCCCTTATTTTAGACATTTGCAGAGATCTGCTATAATCTAGAAATCCCTTTTTAATAAACATTGTCGATTACTTGAACCTACCCAAAAGTATAGTCTTCTTAGAATTTAGAATCCAAACATCATGTCCAGGACTATGCAGCACTCTGCCGAGAGCTTGATGAGGAGAAGAGGAAAAGGTACTCACGGGACTGCCTGCTTTCACGGATGTAGAAGACCATAAAGGTCATATTCACCTGTGTTGTACCCTATCTGGAGCTTCCCCAACTCAAGCTAGAGGACTTGCAGGAGTTCCCCTTCTTGAGTAACATTGAGGTGGAGGACCCTGCTTCCGCAGCCCCTGATGGTGATGAAGCATCCCGCTAGGACCTCCCTCCCCCTTTTATTATACACCATTATTGTTCGTGAGTTTTGCCCACATTTGGGGTATGTACTAGACATTGGTTTCCTTTTTCTTTTACATTTCATTATTGCACATGGATGCCAATTTAACAATAATATCAACCTTATATGAATTCTAGGTTGTTTTTAAGTGATTTCTACTGTCCCCGTAGTAGCTCCCAGCTGAAACTAATGATTTAAAACATCCCGGGAAAGAAAATCAAAATAGGGGTAAACAGGGCAGGGATTCTGTCCCGCCCCTCCTGCTATAGCGGCTTGCACACTATTACGGCGAAACCACTATAGCGGAGAAATTCCTGCTATAGTGGGATCGCTATAGCGGGTCTGTCCCGCTATGGCAGCTGCAATGGTAGAAACCTAAAGATTTCACTTTTCTGCAAAGTTCTTTCATTTCCCATTCCCTATTTTCAATGTTAACCCCTGAAATCGCATCATGGTATTAAATATAACCTCAAGACCAACCCCAGCAATTGCATAGTTCAAAATTTAGCAACATTATCATACAATCTTTTACGAGACACACCAGAAAGTTGTTCATAACATCACACTCCCACTATCATACAAGAATAGCCTCTTCCCCCATGGTTCCTAACCAATCCCGACTATCCTAAAACCAGAGTTTCCCCATAGTTGCAAATCCTTTTTGTCCCCTTACCATCTTTACCAACGGTAAGTCCATACCTAAAATTCAACATAAATTTTTTCCAATTAAGCCAGATAACAATTTATCACTAAACTCATCTCTCACAACCAGTTTATGACCTTTTCTTGACAAAAAATTTCATAGTAAGGCTAGCAATTACACACCACACACTCGCAATCATTCAAATCATTCAAATACATGTAAACATAATCTCAAACATCCTCATTAAAACAAGTTCTATTTATTATCCTTTATTCACCCCATGGATGACCATTAACTTGATCATCCATGCATTCACATAGCCTTAGAGGCCAGACACCAATTGGAACCTTCCCGGTTCCAACCTTCCATGCTTGTGTCATTTCAGCTGGAGTCTAACGACATCCTCTTAGCTTGTTGAGATACCAATTAGAATCGAGAGATGCCAATTAAACTCAACCTATACAAGCAAGCAACACACTACATGAAAAAAGTGAAACATTTTCCTAGAATGCTTCATAACTTCACGAACATTAGATGTGGATGTCAACATACCAATATAGAAGACTCTATTCCATATTTGCTCTTGTACTGAGAGACCGATAACCTAGGATCTGATACCAAATTGTCACAATCTAACTATCGGGCTGTGGGGGCACCTATTGTAAGTTACCTAGATAGGAGAATCCTTACCACCCCATTAAAATGGGCCTGCATAAATAATTAAAAAACATGAAAATTGCCTATAATATGTAAAAACAGTTACAAAAACTTTGAGTACACTGAAATCTTTTACAAAACTTCAAATGAACACCATTTCTGAAACTACTCTAAACAGGTACATGAGATCTGAGAGGAAATACAAGTAAAATATGACGCAACTCCCACCATAGGGAAGAGATGAGTAGAAGCTGATGGAGATCGCCATCGTCTTTACCTAGAAATATCACTAATCCTGAAACCAGACTATACCAAAAGGTTTAGCAAGAGTAGTATCAGTACAAACAACACTTACTAGTAGGCATCATCGATCGACTCGAATCCACCACATAATATAATGTAAAAATCTAAAGAAACATGCAATATAAAAGTTATACAATCCAGGTCTTTAACAACCGCCCTTACTACCTTGGATATAAAACCCCTAAACCTATACACTCAATTCCAAGCCTTCCCTGCTTCCAACTCCAAGTTTAAGAGCTATTTCCCCCTTCTATCCCAGTCATAGCCTGACTCCTTATCACACCAAAGCTTTCCAAACCGACCTATCTTTCCAATACCCGAATTTCGTTAATGGTCCCAACATAAAATCACAATACCTAACTACCACTGTTAGTCCATCCATACATGTCCCCGAGATCCTATGCCAACAATCCTAGCCCATGACCCTTAGCCCAGTTAAATAAATAATTTGCACTTTCTTGCTGCCATCTTAACTCAACCACCACATACCCCTGTCCCATCCCACAATGTACTAAGCCCCACAAAATCATGGAACATAAATTAGATAACTACCCGGTACGATTACAATGCACCTTCCAATAACTCGAACCATCCAAGGATCCCAAGGCAATAACTGTGGTGTTTAACATACAATCTTGGTCTACACAAGAACTAATCCCAATAATTAAACACAATCACCCGGCCACTCATGGGATAATATGCAGTAATTATATCACAAGAAACAACTTGATCCACTCATGGGACCGACACACAAGCATAATCTAACATGTACCAGGTGTAGTACCCGAGCCAACCATAGTAGAACCCATACCAGGCATGGTACCAGAGCCAACCAAATGATATACTATACTAGGTGTGGTACCTGATCCAACCAATGAATTATGTAGAAATACACAGCCAGAGATATAGGGAAAGGATCCGTATATTTCTTGATTGATTCATACGTACATGATGTTCTATATTTATACAAGTATTAAACATAAAGTCCTACATACAATACATATCAATTAATCAATAAGTAGACTCCTAGTATACTATGTACTCTTAAGTCTTTTGGCCATACATTTTAGTTAGACATATACTAGGATTCATGCATTGAGTTCTAACTAAACCTCTACTCTATCGAAGTGTCACAACACTTCCCCTCAAGATAGTAAAGAGGTGGAATACATGTACTCCTAGCTTGCTTCTAAATCTAGCAAATTCTTCCTTTGTTAAAGTCTTGGTGTGAATATCATCTAGTTGGTCCTTTGATCGAACAAAATGTGTCATAAGCTATCATCTTTCCACCTTATCCCTAACAAAGTGGTAATCCATTTCCACATGTTTGGTTCTAGCATGTAGGAAAGGGTTGACAGTCATGTACAATGCATTGATGTTGTCACAGAACAATGTTGGTGTAATTTTCAGATATACACTAATGTCTCTTAGAATGTAGGTTATCCATGTGAGTTCTGCTGCTGTAGAAGCTAGTGCCCTGTACTCTGCCTCAACACTTGACCTTGATACTGTGTGTTGCTTCTTGGAGGCCCAAGAGATACAGTTTTCCCCTATTTATATCGAATATCCTGTGGTTTACCTCCTTGTTATTGAACAACCTCCCCAGTCTGCATCTGAGAATCCATAAAGTCAGAGAGGTGATCTTGCAAGCAATCTTAGACAAAATTGAGATGTTCCCTTTACATACCTGAGGATTCTCTTTACAGATTGAAGATGTTCACTATTTAGAGCTTGCATGAACTGACTTACTAAGTTTACTACATATGATATGTCAGGCCTAATCAGTGTGAGATATTAGAGACTTCCCATAATACTTCTGTATGAGGAAGCATCAATTACACTGTCTGTGATTTGCTGTAGACCATGCTTTTGTGCTAGTGGTGTTCTGACTTCCTTGGCAAGTGCCATGTCTATCTTCTGTAGTAGCTCAACTACATACTTCCCTTGACTTAAGTGCATACCTCCTTTGAAGTATTTTACTTTAATTCCTAGGAAAAAGTGTAGTGGTCCAAGATCTTTTATAGCAAACTCATCTGCAAGTTCTGTGATAGTTTCTGTGATAAGTTCACTTGAGCTTCTGGTGATTATTATGTCATCCACATATAAAAAGAGTAGAATAGTTCCTCTATCACACTACAAAATAAACAAGGAGGAGTCTACTTTACTGTATTTAAAGACAAGGTGAAGGAGGTGGAGGCTAAACCTGTCAAACTAGGCCCTAGGCGCTTGCTTAAGGCCATACAAAGCCTTCTTAAAGAGACACACATGGTTTGGATACTTGTGACCAACAAAGCCAGGTGGTTGACTCATGTGTACTTCTTCTCGGAGGTGTCCATGTAGAAAGGCATTATTCGCATCTAGTTATCTTTAGGCCAATGCAAGCTAACAACAACCAATAGAACCACTCTTATAGTAGTAGCCTTGATTACTGGACTAAAAGTTTCCTCAAAATTAATTCCCTTAAGTTGTGAGTATCCTCTTGCAACCAATCTAGCTTTGTGCCTGTCTATGGTGCCATCAAATTTTAGCTTAGTCTTGAATACCCATTTAGAGCCAACTATATTCATGCCTTTATTTCTAGGTGTCAGTATCCAGGTCTTGTTCTTATGCAATGCATCAATTTCCTCTTCCATTATTGCATACCAGTGGGGAGTAGTGAGTTCTTGAGTCACAATTTTGAGCTCCATGTTTGAACTTCTTGCTATCAGTGAGGTGTGGATTATAGGCATCTTCTTGGATTTCTATCTAGTGACCATATGATGACCCTCTTCTACATCTCCGTCTATACCATCATTCACAGCTGAGAAAGATACATGTGTATCATCATGCTAATTATTGGTGAACCAACTTGATAGATCAGCCTCCAGTTGTATGCCTTGAGAGTCATGCACTGAGACCTGCTCAATTGTTGGATGTTTGTCATTTTCTAAGTTCTCCACAACCTGTACATTACTGTATTCACTATGAGTGTCTTTATCAGGATCAGATTGATGATCAGTAGTAGTAGGAGTAGCTTGATTAGTTTGATCCATCATCACATCTGGACAAGTATGATCTAACAACACTTTCCTTGAGGTCATAGTTTCAGTGAAAGTATCAGTTAAGTTCTGCACATCATTAGTTGGTTCCTGCACATTAGAGAAGAACTCAAGGAAAATAGCAAAGTGAGGTTTACACATCATGTTATTACTAGACCGATCTTCCTGAACATAGGGTAGACAAGATTCATAAAAAATGACATGGCTAGATACATAAACTATCCTGGTTTGTAGATGATATCACATGTATCCTTTGTGCTGGCTGCTATATCCAATAAACACACATGGATATGTTTTAGGTGAGTACTTATTCTGCCCCTTTATGTATGGATAACATCTACACCCAAAGACTTTTAGACTATTGTAATCAGGAGAGGCAACATGCAGCTTCACAAATGGAATCTCATTTTTCATTACTGAGGATGTCATCCTGTTTATTAGGAATAGAACAGTTAGGAAGGCTTCAACCTATAAAATTTGAGGCAGTTTAGCATAAAATAACAATGTTAAGCCGGTCTCCAAAATGTGTCTGTGTTTTCTCTCAGATATCCCATTCTGCTCAGGAGTATGTGGAAAAGATATATGTCTAATGACCCCACAATTTTCTAAGTGTTTGAAAAAGTCAGTACCAATGAATTCACCACCACCATCACACTGAAAGATTTTAACGGTACTTGAAAACTGTTTTTCTACCATTTTCTAAAACTTTAGAAAAACTTCAAAGAATTCAGATTTCCTTCTTAAAGGGTAGAGCCAAGTATATCTTGTATTATCATCCACAAAGATCACATAGTACTTTATATGTTGGGATGACTCGATACAATAAATCTTATGTAAAGGAAGTTGCTCAATTTTATTTCTTGATTCAAAAGGAAGATTACAACTTTTCCCTAACTGACAGCTAGTACAGATGGCATGCACTTTATTCCAACTCCTAACATCAATGCATCTACTGCTATTCAATAACTTTAAAGACTTTAAACTAATATGACCTAATCTAAGGTGCCAAATTCTCTCTGACTTCTTCTAATCTTGTGATGTTGTGAAGGAAAATAGATTTTTGTCTTCCAGTTGATAGAGTCCTCCTATATTAGATCCCTTGGCCAGTAGTGTTCCTGACATCTTGTCCTTTATAAGAAAACCAAACTCATCAAACTCAAGTTTTGCAAAATTATCTTTTGCAAGTTTACTAACTGAGAGAAGATTCTTTGTGATCTTAGGAACTACTAATATATCTTTGATTTTCAGGTGTGACTTAATGATGTTTCGAACATGAGTAATATTTAACTGTAATCCATTCCGAACAATTATCTTGCCTGTTTCATTATAAACATGAAGACCAGATAAGTTAGCTGAATTATTTGTCATATGTGTTGTGGCACCAGAACCCACATACACGGCATTATCCTCACCCGTGGAATTCTGAAGATTGACTACATTCAAGGCATGAGGAAGCTTCTCTTCAGCTTGGTAGGAGTAATCCCACCTGTAGAAGTATTTCAAGGCTGAGTGATTGTTCCTTCAACAAATTTGACATGTTTCAGCCTCATCCTTTGTTTTCCCATAGTTAGCAGAAGCCTGCACATTGTGTGCAATCTAATTTGTGTTTGTCTGTCTTGTTGGATTGAAACCTCTTTTTCTTGAATTGTAGTTGGATTTTCCTCTCCTTTGGTTGTAATTGCCTCTCCCTCTTCCTCTCTGTGAAGTGAAAGCCATATTATGGTTTTGTGGAGGGGCTTCATCATCTTCTTCTCTCATGTCAAAGCCTCTTAGAGCATTGACAAATTGATTCAGTTTAGGATAGGGAGCTTTTCCCAACATCACAATCCTGAAGGTTCTATATTTTGAACCTAATCCTCTAGACAAGTTAATAACTTTTCTATCTTCATCAACTGGCTTGTGTATGGCAGCAAGTCCATCATATATGCCCTTGAATTCTTTCAAGTAGTCATCAAGTTTCTTTGTTCCCAACTTAATATTCTGCAGTTGCTGCTTAAGTTGGAACTCTTTATCCTTTTTTGCTTAAAGATAAGCTTCCTCCAAGCACTCCCATATCTCCTTGGCTGTTGAGAAGCCTACAATTAGGTACATGCTCTCCTCAATCATAGTTATTGAAATCCAAGTTCTTAACAAGACATCTTGTTCATCCCACTCACTGTCAAAGTCTTTCTCCACTCTGTCTACTGCCTTTCCAGTGTCACCCTTGGATGTTGATTCAACTTTATCAGGTTTAGCTTCCAAGATGTACTTGGTCACCTTCAAAACTTGCATCAACTGCAGGATTTGTGTCCTCCAGATGACGTAATTTGTAGGCTTAATCTTGATTGAATAAGCAACCATCAGATGGTGCAAAGAAGAGGCAGAAAAGGACAAGGTGGATGAAAGAGAGGCTGAGGCCATTGTTTTTCTGGACAGGAGTTTCTAGGGAGCGTAGCTTTTTGTGTTAGTGCTCTGATACCATGTAGAAATACACAGCCAGAGAGATAGGGAAAGGATCTGTATATTGCTTGATTGATTCATACGTACAGGATGTCCTATATTTATACAAGTATTAAACATAGAGTTCTACATAGAATACACATCAATTAATCAATAAGTAGACTCCTAGTATACTATATACTCTTAAGTCTTCTGGCCATACATTCTAGTTAGACATACACTAGGATTCATGCATTGAGTCCTAACCAAATCTCTACACTATCTAAGTGTCGCAACAAATTGTACTAGGCATGGTACCCAAGCCAATCAAATGTCACAGACAACACAACAACCAATCACAATGAATAAGCACCATACTTGTAAAACCAACAAGTATTAAAGATAAGTTCATTTCACAAGATTGATAACCAGGTATCAGTGACATTCATTATCTTATTCCCCAACACACGAATTGTAAAGGCAACACTAATGTAGTAATTAACATGAACACATATCGTAAATGGTAAACAATCAACCATCACCTACATAATATACCTGGTTCATCATTCCAACCTTGATAACTTATCCGATGACTAACCCCCACACTATTCAATTGACGCATGAACTCATTCACCTAAAATCCTAGACCTCCTTAGAAGAGTACGCATATTGTAGGGAACTCATCCATGGATATTAAGGATTTCAAACCCTTCATGTTTACCCCATTTCCCTTATTTTAGACATTCACGGAGATCCGCTACAATCTATAAATCCTTTTTTAATAAACATTACTGGTTACTCGAACCAACCCAACACTCTAGTCTCCCTAGAGTTTAGAATCCAAACATCAACGATAAGACAAGAATTGGACCACATTACCCATAACACTATCATTCCCCTTTAGTCAACCAGACAATCAATATGTTATCCCTTAAGACTCCATGCCCGAAGGCCTAGGCATGAATTCTCCTATCATTCTACAATAATAATATGCATTTTGAAATACGTCTAAACTACTTAGTTGAGCCTAGCCTACCTGGATTCCAAGCAACTGCTGCAGAAGTCTGAACACAAACTTCTGGCTTTGTGGAGGCAAATCCTGACGGAAGGTGAACCTGGAATTCATGGGTTTTACACCATTCTCGCGAAAATCCTTCCTCCCCATTGCTCCCAAGCTTTGGAGCAACCTAGGAGGGTTTTTTGAGTAACCCTCATCCTTTTCCCAACTGAAGAGGAGGAGTCCAATATAAAATCTGCATTTTCTAGCTACTAGTTTTATCAGCCCGCTATAACAACCTGTCGGCCGCTATAGCGGTGCCTCTATAGCAGGGAAATTCCCGCTATAATGGGATGATGCCAGCCTGATCAAATTTTAAATTCCAAAAATCTTTTATCGTGTCATGACAAATTAATTTAATTTCATATTTTTATAATTTCAGTAACTCGCAATGAAAAGCCTTTTAATAATGAGTAAACAGGTTATTATAGAGTGTTTGGATGCCTGTTCACTATTTTTCCTATGAGGATTAAGTGTAACTCATGTGCGAATGCAAATGGCTTTGTGCGCCCACACAATTCCACATCCTTTCTCTACTATTGCCTATTTTTTCCACTGGCATGTGTTGTTCGTATGCCTTTTGTGTGCAGTTGTACACAACAATGTGCGCCTGTACAATTTTCAATTTTGATTGTTTTCATTCTTCAATTCGTGGGATTGATTCTTGTCCTTATTTCTTGACCTCTTTTAGCACCAATTTCCTCATTATCATCTTTTATTTTGAATGCCTGCACATATAAAGACTATAACATAAAATTACTTAAAACATGAGAATGAAGGCAATAATTGTTGACACCCAATTTTGACCTCCCTATACCTCGCCCGGGCTATTATTTTAATAGTATTATTATATTAAACTCATTTTCCTTAATGTATTACTATTATTTATTAAAAAAATTATGTGTTTTATCGTTATTCTGATGCTTTCTAAAATTCGCATTTATAATTTATAAAAAAATTAATTAATTTCTACTTATTGCTATTTTATCGCGAATTTTGTCTAAAATTATGTTACATTGATTTTACACATAAAATATGTGCAATTTCACAAATTAACTTTATAAGTATTTTATTAATATTATTTTGATTATTAGTATTCATTATTCTCATTACCGCTACTATTACTTTCGTTATTATCATAATTTATTATTTTACTATAATCGTCATTTTTATTTAGTATTATTATTATTATTGTTACTATTGTTTTCATCGTTATGATAATTATTATTATTTCTGTTGTTATAATTTTACTATTTGTATTATAATTATTATCGTCGCGTTATTATCATCATTATTATGGTTATTATTTTAAGTATTACAATTACTAGTATTATTTATTTGAGATAATAGTCAAATTTTAATTCTCTTCCCAATTTATTTAAATTCTAGCCCCTTTTTATCCAATTTATTTCAATTCTAGCCTAAATTGAGTAAATTTGGACTTAATTTTAAATGCTCAATTTCAGTTCCAATTTGGGTACCCGTTGACCCGTTTGACCCGATCCAAAAACCTTTGTTTGATCTCAGCTGTTGATCTATTCCAATCCAACGGCTGAGATTAAATCTCTTATCTCTTTCCTTTTTTAATTCCCCAACACCCCAACCCTAAGCCCTATTTGCTCTTCCCACCAGCCGCCGCCCCTAACTCTCCTCCTCTCCTCTCCCTCCGATGAAACCCCACCGCCGCCCTTCTCTCTACTCCTCCACTCATGCTCCGACCACCATATACAGCCACCCTCATTGCTTAACCAGCGAACATCGCCACTCTATCATCGCTAGTGAAGTGGCCACCAACACGGTACCACTCCTCCAAATCAACTAGCCACCACCTTTACCACCTCTTCTTTCCAACAACCCCACCAACGCCGCTCACCTTCATTCTCTTTTCTCCTCCTCGCCGTTGCATCACCGCCTCCGGCGAAAACATCACCATGCAACCCCTTAAAATATAATGCCTCCAAATGTCTCACAATTTCTGGCCACCTTCAACTGGCGAACCACCAGCGACCTCCATTAAATTAATCCCCCCTCTCTTTTTTGTGTTTTTCAGAGGGAAAATTCAATGTCCCGAGGATCTCTCCCTCTCCGACGAACAACAAACTCTGGCCAGGTGTATACTGCTCATGAGTCTTTGAAATCAAAGACATCTTACTATGGTTTTTGTTAAAATCTTTGGGGATATTTTGATGTTATGAAAAATTACTACGAATCCATTTCGGGTTTGGTCCCTTTCATGATTCAATTTCATCTTTTTTTGCTTGTTGTTATCATATTATTAGGTGAGAAATTTGTAGGGTTTGGCTACGAATTTGTGCTTGAATCCTGTGATTTTTTGTTAATCATTCCTTGTAGACTATCATGTGGAAAACCTTAATTTTTTTTTACAAACTGTTACTATGAATCTAATGCTGGGAATCTGACTCTGGGTTTGCTCTGTGTGTATGCGATTCTAAACTTGATTTTGGTTATTGTTTTATACTTGTATAATAGTATGATAGTTTTGATCTGTTTTGCCCTCCTTTCTTGAATTCGAAAATGATTCAATTATGTCTGTTTTCTTTACTAGCATGTGACAGAACAGTATTTTCCCATTTCATAGCAAGACTATCCCTCAATTATATGAAATTGATTTCTTTACCTTAGGGGATTTGAATAAATTCAGTATCGTTAATTTCGGAAGTCTGGACACCCAAAATCAATTTGCTTGCCCTTCTTTGATTCTTTAAATTATCTAGCTTTGGTATTTAGTTGGTTATGGTAAGATTTTACTCTAATTGATCAAGTTACCATGCAAAATATTTCTTTTCCTCTTTTTATTTCTACACCGCTATTTCTATATGGCAAATTAAAACCTTTCTTACTACTAATTGTTTCTCTATGCTAATTAAGGAAAAGAGCTTGCTTAATCGATTTTTTGAGCATTTGATCTCTCCCATAACTATGCAATTGATTTCTTTTCCTAACTTGTTGAAAATGGATTACATTACTCATTTAATCATAGTAACTTTGATGTGATTTTCAGGCCCTATTTGATACTACCGTTCTGATTAAGGAAAAGAAGTTCTTTAATTGATTTTCCAAAGTATTCTTCCTTCTGATGTACTTGCAATTCTCGCCCCTATAAATACAGCCCTTGTCCCTCATTATTTCTCAGATTTTTACACATTATTACTCCCACTTTTAAAATTCTCCTCTCTATGAACAAGCTTTCAGATTGTTAAGTGTTGTTTGTTGAATCTTTCGTGTTGCTTACTGTTCACTGGTTAGTTTCCAATCGAAATAATTAAATTTGTAAGCATGATTTAAATGCCTCTTTGTTTTGTCTATTGTTTTGTTACAACCCAATTTCTCATGTCATGATGGCACCTACAATCGCCCAGTAGGCGAACCAATTTTTGTAGCCCGGAACGGTTAGTAATGGGATACTACCTAACCAATACGCATGATATGCTGAAATAAATGGAAGCAGAATAAGATAAATACAATGCAGAAGCAAAGCCTGAATATATATATACAAGAATACTACACCAACCCCAAGACTTGGTATCGATAGTACATAAGCTTCTAAATAGAATACAAGTGCTAGATGTAACAAAATAGACTACACAACTGTCTCTGAATACTTAGGGTAATAGTACAAAAGATAAGATGTGGTCAAACCCCAGTCGTCAGGCGTTCATCCTAGTCTCGAATATTCAAAAGCTGCACGAGTCTCCACATGATCAACAATGAAATCTCACACTAATATCTGCACCAAAGAGTGCAGAAGTGTAATATGAGCACCAATTGCTAAGCAATGGGTACCCAATAGGCATCATCAGCCGATTGAGCGCATATAAAATATAAAAGTTGTAATAAGCAGAATACAAGAAAACAGTCACAGAAAATAAGGAGGAAGCACAAGAAACTAGCACAAAGAGTAATCCACCAAGAGTTACATGCATAACATGCTAGCACATAAGATATACATACACAAAAACATAGGTGAAAGAAGGAAGAAGGACGCACCTTGGATACTTGCAACAACAATACATATAAAGAGAGGTTAAAGAGGTGGGAGGTATACCGGTAATCTCAAATAAAGGGAAAGAAGGAAAGCAAGCCAACAATCAAACTAGAAGCCATAGACTAACAGAAACATGCTCAAAACATCAATTTCAAAATAGGGAAAGACGTAACCAACTCACAAGTATAAGCCTAGGATGGAATAACTAAACCATAAGTACCCAAATACTCTAATCAAAACTAGGATAAGAACATAACTCAATACCCCACAACCTCTCGAAAGGCTACACAATAAGTATCTCAAGAATGCAAGTCCCACTAGCCTCTCCATAATCATAGTCCCAAGTTGGTGCCTCACAGGCTAAAACCATAAATTCAACTGGTACCAAAGGTCATAACAAGCTCTAAGAAATGAACAAAGAAATATAATCTACCTATAGCCTCAACGGACGCCCATACAATCGAAGAACACAATCAAGTGCAAACAAACCCTCCAGCCGCCCATACAACCGGAGCATACACTAAGCACACAACAAATAAGGGTAGAATCAAAATACAATATGCATGATGATGATGTGATGAATCTGATGTGATAGTAACCCGTATGTTCCCCCTTTGATACCCTAAAGGCCTAATAGAGGCAGGACCCATGGAAGAACTCTACCCGTGTACCTCTACTTTGTCGTACACCCCTCCTCCTTGTGTGTACGTCAGCCCATAGCCGGTAATCTAGGAATGACAGGGTCCATGGAGGTCTACTCGTAGACCACATACAAAACTGTGCAATCTTAAATAGTAACTCAATACTTGGAATATCATAGTACACGACCGGAATTAAACCGAGTCTAAAACACTAGTAGTAATCTCAAAGACTCTCTCGAAGGGTGCCCAAAGTATATTCGGGTCTAAATCAGTAATCAAAGTTTCAGTAGCCCTCTCGAAGGGTGTCTAGAGCGTATCCGAGTCTAAATATGTAGTAAAAGCATATCTAGCCCCCGACGCTGCTGAGTCTAGTGTCAGTAAAAAAACAAGTGAGAAAATCCACATAGAACCACTTTCATTTCTAGAAAATCCACCAGTCAGTTCTAAATCGCGTTTTATCATCATTTATACTGAAAATGGGCCCCTCGAGCCATGCAAAGTTTAGAAAACCAGTGATAGTTGGCCCAAAGCCAAAATAGTAGTAAAACATGCAAAATAATCCTTTTTCATGAATAACATGCTCGCAGACAAATAAGTTAGCCAAAAGTGGCTCACAAACATTCCTATCGGCCCTTCACAGGCACAAGCGATTATACAACACAGATAGCTAGACTAAAGTAAGGTCACAATATCCGGGACTCACAGACATTTCCAAATATCCCACCGTCTATGGTCCAGAGTCATAAACAAGGGCATACGAGGCCACAAGGGTGAAATAGCGATACTACAAGAATTCTACAATCAACGTATGAACTAAAGGGACAGAAAGGCAGACAAGGTCTGGGGTACCAACTTATAACAACCCACCCAAGGATACTAATTAGTGCAGTTATAGTCTATATACACAGAGTCTATCTAGGAGAAACCATAACTTACCTGTCATCCGATGATTAGTTGTGAGAATGGGGTCGTCCAATCTTAAGCTGCTCTGGGAAGCTCCAATTCACGAAACCACTATCAAAACAATAATCTAGGAGTCAAAATGAGACTAATGATACCCATAATGCTAATAACATAATCGGGTGGAAATTCATGTCACAAACAGACCCGTGAGCCCCGCAACCCAAAAACAGAAATGAAAAACACCAATGTGTTCTTTATCATCCCGGGAGAACATGCTCAAAATTTGAGTGGAAATGAAAAACAAATGGGGCTCCAAAATAGCCCACCCATTCAAGAATTTAAAGAAGAAACAATGGAGAAATCGAGAATTAAAAAGAGGACCTACCCATTTTAGAAGCCAATTAACGAGCAAGGATCATCACAACAACAACCTCAAACAAATAGGGAACAATTATGGAGGGATTTGAAGGTTTGGAGGTCATTGACAATGGAGGAACGAAGTTGTTATATTAGGGAAATGAAGGAGAAGGAAGGGAAAATGCCAACTTAAGCTGACTGCTCTGTCCTATGCGAACGTTACCAAGGCATCTCCTAGGCGAAGGCAAAAAGGGAGGTGGCCTGCCATGGCCTATGCGAACGCGGCCATCGCCCGCGTAGGCGAAGGCAAAAATGCATCGGCTGGCCAAATGCACTATGCCTAGGCGCCCAAGGCGCCGCGTATGTGTCACGACCCAAAATTTCAGTAGGCCCTGAGGGCACCCACCATCCCCGTAGGCGAACCCCTTTCCTTTACTAACCATTTAACAAAATAAATAACGCGGAAGTAATGTAAAAGTAACAACCAATTCTTATAAATGCGGAAATAACAAGTTCAAATCAAAACTACCCCAAGACTTGGTGACACTAGTACAAGAGCATCTATGAATATGAAACAAGTCTTTGAAAACAAAAAACAACGGTTTGAGAGAAAGTAAGACAGAAAACATAAAGAGTCTCTAGAATCCAATACTGCCGAAGAGAAAGCAGCTCTCCCTGAATCCTAATTGCAGCAGCCTCGAACACTAGCAACAAGTCAAGTATTTCTAGTACCTGGCTCAGTTCTTGCACGCAAAAAGGTGCAACAAGTATAGAGTGAGTACGAGAAATACGTGTACTCAGCAAGCTTTGATTACTAACTCCTTCTAGAAGCGATAACGAGATGTATCTTAACAACTTTATTTTTTCACAAGTATTATTTTACCAAAATATAAGTCACCACAACACAATAAGTAAGGCACGTATCTAGAACAGTTCAATATGAAGTGCAATGCAGATGAAATGTAATGCAATGCAATGCACTGGCCAAAAGTAAATCGGTATATACCCGCCAGAACCATTTTCCATCGGCACAAAAAAACCCGCCGAAACCATTTCCCATCGACATAATAAGACCCGCATGAACCATTTTGCATCGGCATAATAAGACCCGCCGGAACCATTTCCCATCGGCATAATAAGAACCGCCGGAAGTAATTCCCATCGACATAATAAGAACCGCCGGAACTATTTTCCATCGGCATAATAAGAACCTGAATTTCATAAATAGTCACAGTACCACTCCCCGAAACCATTTCTCATCGGCTTTGCATGAAGTCACTTGTCGAAACCATTTCCCATCGGCTTAAGAAGAATATGAGTTTTACAAGAAAATCAGTGGGCAGTATCAACCAACAATTATCATGCAACAATAAGAGTGGTATGAATGAATGTGTAAGATCAAGTACAATAAATGAGTTTATCAATCACAATCCAGTTCTAGTAATTCATGAGTCTCAATAGTTCAATTGTATCACAACTTATGAGATTCTATCAATCGATAATAATTTCCATAAGAATTTCCCATAGCATAGCACCGGTACCCGTATAAATGCTCGTTATCTCATTTATATGGGACCCCCTCATTATCCATTACCCTTAAGTACATTCAATACAATAAAACTAAAACTTCAAAAGAAATTAGAAATCTCTACTTGCCTCAAAACGAAGCCCAAGTCTCAAGTAACGAACTTGCCCTTACACAATGCTTCTGAATGATCAAAATCTGTGCAAATGCATAATAACTAGCGCGTCAAATTTTAGCTAAAACGAATCATTATTCGACCCTCAAATTGAGAATTCTTATTCAACCATAGAATTTAAACCTAAAATTGTCAAAAATGGCAGTAGCTAATCATACAAGAATCTGCAGAAATTGGAAGCCAAGGACTAAATCGATCGAGCACAAAGCCGAGAACAAAACAGTAGGCACCTATACTATGCAAACACCACTAATCTTCAACTCACCTTATCATCATTGCCTAATCATTGCTCATCATTATTCATTAGTTTAGACCAACTCTATAGCCTATTGCCCAGCCTTCACCCGTAATGAGCGCACCCCCCTTAGGTACTTCTTCAATTCACCCATATCATCATTAATGTAACTCCACTTCCACATCAAATCCTTATGGCCAATGATTGGGTATTATCACCCAATCATTACAAGTGATATACTCAATTGTCACTGTAACAGTAGGAATTTAATCCACTAACAATTATACGCTAACTTGAAAAATGAGATAGTCTCCTCGTAGCTGTGAATTGAAAATAGTACTGTAACTTTTGCCCATTTTTCTCGTAACTTCCTGATATTATTCTTTAATGTGGTAAACCTTATTAACTTAATTCTCTTTTATTTTATTTTATTATGTAAATTGGTTACAAGAATAAGTAAATTGTGGGTTTGACCCATTAATCATCAATTAAATTAATTACTTAAAATACTCAAAACGTCAAATAGACTCTCACAAATTTTTCGAAACCTCATAGAAATAAATCAAATATGTAAATTGATTAAACAACACGTCACAGACCTATTGGGAATGCCAAAACACCAATCTGAGGTCGTCTTGACTGAGGGTTGACCATGATCAACTTAACTTTATTAAAACTCAAGAAACCAATCAATGACTTAAGTCACTCCCGAACACTGCAAGGTCTGTACTATCCATCTCCAAAAATTACAAGTCATATATAAAGACTACGAGATGGGTTAAAATAAGAAAGTAAGTAAGAATTCACAAAATGACCAGGAGGGTTGTTACATCATCCACCACTAAAACATACGTTCGTCCTCGAACGTGAAAAGAGAGAAGGAACTTGGACTATCGAAGAGATAAGGATATCTACTTCGTATGTCTCACTCAACCTCCCAAGTATCTTCCTCCGCAGGACGATGCCTCTACTGCACCTTCACAGATGCTATCTCTTTAGATCTCAACTTTCTAATCTGCCAATACAGAATAGCAATAAGCTCTTCCTCAAATGTTAAACCTTGGTCCAACTGCACCGAATCCCATTGAATCACATGAAAATCATCACTATGATATTCCTTCAATATTAAAACATGGAATACCAGATGAACACCTGATAAGTCTGGTGGTATATCCAGCTCGTATGCCACTTTCCCAATATGTCAGAGTATTTCAAATGGACTAATGAATCTAGGACTGAACTTGCCCTTATTCCCAAACTACATAACACCCTTCATAGATGATACTTTCAACAAGATCTTCTCTCTAACCATAAACTCTAGATTGTGAATCTTTCGATCTGCCTAACCTTTTTGTCTACTCTGAGCTGTGAGAAGTCTCTCCTGAATTGACTTGACCTTATCTAAGGAATCTCTCAACAAATCTGTACTCCAAGGCCTAACCTTGAATGCATCAAACCAACTCACCGGAGAACTATATCTCCTACCATACAAAGCCTCAAATGGGCCCATCTGAATGCTAGTATGATAACTATTGTTATGTGCAAACTCTGCTAACGATAAAAAATGGTCCCAATGATGACAAAAATTAATCACACATACCTATAGCATATTCTTAAATACCTGAATGGTCTGCTCAGACTTTCCATCAGTCTGTGGATGAAAGGTCATACTAGGCTCCACCCTAATACCCAATTCCTTCTGCATACACTTTGGGAAGTTAAATATGAACTGAGTACCTCAGTCTGAAATAATGAAAATCAAACACTAGGCAACTACAATACCTCCTGGATGTATATCTTAGCCAACCTCTCTGCATTGTATAAAGTCTAAACTCGCACAAAGTGAGTAGACTTAGTCAATTTATTCAAGATAACCTAAACAACATCAACTTTCCTCAGAGTCTGTGACAATCCTATCACGAAATCAATGGCAACTCACTCCCATTTTCACTCAGGTATCAGCATCCTCTGAGTTATACCACCCGGCCTCTAGTGCTCATACTTAACCTGTTGGCAATTCAAACATCGAGAGACATACTCTACAATATCCCCTTTCATTCGACACCACCAATAATGCTGCTTCAGATCTTGATACATTTTTGCTACTCCCAGATAAATAGAATATCTAGAGCTATGAGCCTCTTCCATAATCAACTTGGTCAAATCGCCAACTCTAGGAACAAAAGTATGATCCTTTATTCTCAAACACCCTTTGGATCAAGAATTGCTTCTTTAGCTTCAGCCTCTGGATCAGGAATTGCTTCTTTAGCTTCACCCTTTAACACTTTACCTCGAATGATCTTAAATTTCTCATCTTCAAATTGTCTAGCCTTGATTTGATCCAATAAGAGAGATTGTGCCTCAACACGAGCAAGAACTCTACCAGGCTCTGAAATATCAAGTCTCACAAAGCTATTAGCCAAGGACTGCACATCCATGGCCAAAGGACGTTCCTCCACTCGCAACATAGCCAAGCTGTCCATACTAACTAACTTATGACTCAAAGCATCTGCTACTAGATTCGCCCTACCTAGGAGATATAAGATAGTGATGTCGTAATCCTTGAGCAGCTCTAACCATCTCCTCTGCCTCAAATTTAGATCCCTCTGGCTAAAAATATACTGAAGACTGCGATGATCCGTGAATACCTCACAATGCACTCCATATAAGTAATAGCTCCAAATTTTAAAAACAAAAACTACCACTGCCAACTCCAAGTCATGAGTAGGGTAGTTTCTCTCGTGAACCTTCAACTACCTCGAAGCATACGCTATTAACTTACTTTTCTGCATCAAAACACACCCAAGACCAACCCTGAGGCATCACAATACACTATGAAGCCTTCACCTTCCACTGTCAGGGTCAAGATCTGGGATGAAGTCAATAATGTCTTGAGCTTTTGAAAGCTCGCCTACACTCCTCAAACCACTGAAAATTCACATTCTTCTGAGTTAGTTTTGTCAACGGAGATGCAATAGAAGAGAAACCCTATAAAAATTGTCTGTAGTAACCAGCCAAACCCACAAAACTCTGAATTTTGGTAGGTGAAATAGGTCTAACTCAATCTCTAACAATCACAATCTTCTTCGAATCAACCATAATATCATATGTTGTCACCACATATCCTAATAATGTCACATAACTAAGTCAACACACACTTAGGAAAACATTGCATCAAGTAGCTTCTTCTTCAGAGTTTGAAGCACGATTCTCAAACGATGTCATGCTCCTCTTTACCACGAGACTAGATTAAAAAATATCATCGATTAAGACTATAACGAAGGAGAATTGTATTAAAATCACAAAAGGCTGTGAAGGCCATATATAATTTCGGAGAATTTGAGCTTATTTAAGAGTTCTCAAGTCAATATCTTCACAAGCACATAAGACCACTGCTCTTACGACCTTTCTCGCTTTCAAGTTGTTTGCTTCTTAAATTTCTGCTAAAAGAGAACGACTTCTCAATGCTTTGTGGTTTTCCTATGAATATAATATGAGAAACGAGTTTCCCAATGTGAAGTTGCAACAATGGTGACAATGGAATCCAACAGCATTCGTGAGTTCTGATTTGGTACTAAAATCCCAAAAAAATTAGCAATAGCACATGCACGCAGTTTATGAACTTGTTCAGGCAATTAGATCAAAATGCAATTCAATTAACTATGTTAGCACCTTTCATGTTTACACGACGAAACAACCTTAAACTATCTTCAGTAAAATTACATTTTTAGAAAAATCTGATCCGGTTAAGCTCTTTTCAAGTGCATTGATGGACTGGTATTGTCAAAAAGAAGACTGCCTTGGCCAACTGCAATTTCGGATATCCAGAACATAAAGTGATTCTAACAAGAAAACCTAGAAGTCTAGAACATACAAACAATCACTGATCGTTTTTATGCCTCTTCTAACAAGGGGAGAACAGAGTGCTTTATTCTCTCTTTTTTTTTTTTTTTTTTTTTTTTAATCTTTTCTGATAAATCAAAATCTATACTTAGTGAATGTATTTTTCAAGTAATGGTTGTGTTAGCCAGCAATCTTGGGTATACTTCAACTATTTGACCGGTTACATGTGACCTCCCACCAGCACAGGTGTCGTGTAACTCTACACCGGGGGGGCTCAATATTGTTGGGGACCTAAAGCTAAGTTTCAATGAGAGGCCTTAAAAGAAATCGTATATATTTTTGAGTTTTGAACAAATCATATTCATATTTTTCAGTTGACATATTGTATATTCTAATAAATTGTTAAAAAGACTATATATTATGCAGTAAAATATCTAATTAAACAAACAAGTTTTAGATGAAAACAATACTACAAAATTGAAATAATAAAACTTGATTCAAGAATTTGATAACTTGATTTGAGAATGCTTGTTTGGTGCTTCAATATACTTCTTGCAATATTTGGTGTTTTTCAGAATAATTTAATCAAAGATCCTCTTGAAGAAACAAAGAAAAACTATAGAAGTATACTAAAGATTAAAAGTAGATTGAGTATTGTAGAAAAACCAATCGTGAGCTTCTTTTCTACTCTTTTCGTTCACTTTTACTTGTACATTTTAAAATTTGCACGCCCTTTAACAAATAATGATTGATATGAGTATATGACTATTTTACTATAATACTCATATTAAGTGATGTTTAGTATTATATCTTGAAAAATGATTTGAAGAATAAGTAATTAATACTAAGGGTAAAATATGAAGAGAATTTTTTTTTTTGATATATTAAAAATGATAAATAAAAATGAAATCTATTTTAAAATAGTAACAAGTAAAAATGAACGAATAAGGTATCAATATATTACTCCTACTAAAAATAGATTGAGTGCTTGTTCTATAAATTACTTACTGATTTAGGCCCACCTATTCGACTAATAGTTAACCATTTTCTTTTAGTGATGGAAAGTGCTCAAAATAGTTTGTAATTTTTCAAAAAGAAAATAAAAAATTCTATTGATGAAAAATGGAGCCCCCCAAAAATGAGGGGCCTAAAGCCTGGGCTTGAGTGGCTTGACCCAAAAGCCGCCCCTGCTCTACACACAGACACGCCTAGGAAAGGCATAGACAAATGAGATTTGAACCTTGGTTCCAATGTTTGGACCAACTTCATTGACCATGTGTGGAAGTGCTTATATACAATTACATTGTTAGCTCCAACTTCACAAAGCATATGTTGAGGTTTCACACATGCATATGTCTGAGCCAGCAGGTTAATTGGTCGTGAACTGGTAAAAAGGGGTTGTTAATCAGTCTTAGTAATACATTGTACCATCCAGCAGATTACGGCATCTGACTAACACCGACGTCATACTCCAACGATGAGCAAGTATTCCAACAGGATAATTTGGTAAGTCATGAAAATTTTAATTATTTCCTAAACTATATTTACAGTCATACCCAAAATTAAGGTAAGCTCATTTCATGATCTGAAGCTATAACAAACAATAGGGCTCATTACTAATTTACATGGATGACGTAGAAGATTTTTTATAAGATGAATGAGAAGACATAATTGATGCATAATAGAGCACAAAGAATGGGAATAGAAGACTGACATCAGGAGCTCCTAAGGTCATATGACAAGCCTAGGGACAAGAAAGATCATCATTCAGTGGTTTAACTCCCATCAAGAAGCATTCAAAGGGCACTTGCTGAATCGTACTAAGCCGAACGCATCTCATTATCTTGCACTGCTCAAAGTAACATATTTGGCTCTGCCAAGCTCCCAAAGAAGTTAACTTTAGAAGATTCAGGAAACTGGAGTCTAGCCTCCTCGCACCCTGCTTTGGTGATATGAGGGCATGGCCGCACATCTAGATACTCAAGAGACGCACATGAGTTCAAAAGCCTCTTAATTCCTTCAACTGTGATCTTTCGACAGTTACTCGCCTTCAAAATTTTCAATTCCAACATTAAATCATCACTTCCTAATTGTTGAAATGCAGCATTAGTGACCTCCTCGCAACATCCAATATCAAGAACTTCAAGCTTTCTGCATCCTGAGAGTATACAATCCAATGAAGAGTCAGAAATATTCAAACACCAATCCATCCTCAGTTTCCTAAGACTTTTACTACAAGCAACAACCAATGACTTCATGGACTCATCAGATATGTCACAACAACCACCGATAACAAGTGTCTCAAGATTTTTGCAGTTATTAGCCAAGGATAAGATGGAATCATCACCAACTTTGCAGCAATCCAACAACTTCAATGTACTAAGTATCAATGCACAAGCTTTGGACACCGCAGATACACCAATGTCACCAATGTTGTTGGATTTGTTAATGTCTAAATGCTTTATCTTTCGGCAACTTTCAACAAGAACACATAGACTTGTATCAGTAATATTGGTGCATCCATGCAAACCCAGCTCTTTTAAATTGTGGCAGTTTTTGGACAGAACTTTCAATAATGAATCTGACACAAATCTACAGCCAGCAAGATGTAAGGTTTTCAACTCACGACACCCCTCAGCAACAGCTGACAATCCATTGTCTCTCAGCTTTCTGCAGTAAGATACATCTAAGGATTGTAAAGACGAGAGACTGGATCCAATTGCAGCAATTCCATTGTCAGTTATGCCTGTAATTTTGAATATGGATTCAACAAGGTAAGTCTACTTGGTGACGTTCTTCAATTAAGAGTAAGTGCTTGATAGAGCTGTTGAATGAGAAATGAGATTTTACAATATCCAGTCGAATTAAAATATCTGACACTGGAAAAGCTTGGTTATGTCTTAAAATTTGGAAGATTCCTACACTACTATTCTTGAGTTTTGTGACATAGATTACACCAGTACCTATGTATTCTTTGCTAGTAGGAGATACATATTGAAAGCTTACTACCCAAAGGTATAATCATCTACCTAATATCATTCAAGTCATTCAAATCAAGATTTGATAAATAACCCATTCAACAAATATTGCCACCATATAGAGCCAAGAATCTTAAGCAAAAATTATTTGAAAGAATGTTCAATGTTAATACAATCATTAGTTGGACTCTGCAAGAAGTGTTGTCAAAGGTGAGAAACTCTAAAAGGTGCCACGTCTATTAGGGATTTAAATGTAAAGCGCAACTTAAATGTGGGGTTGAGCTAAAAAAAGCGCAATGATTGAAGAAAATAAAAATATATATATAATTCAAGAAAAACAAAAAAAAAACTTTTGAGCTGAGGGTTCATCAGAAACCATCTCTCTACCACACAAAGGAAGGTGTAAGGTATGCGTACATCCTACCCTCCTCAAACCCCATTTGTGGGATTACAATGGGCATGTTTTTGCTGTTCAATTCCAAAAAAAAAGTTAACTAATTCAATCATAATGTTTTCCTTAAGAACTAATTAATACACTTAATTATAATTGCCGATTATATTTGTTGTTTACTACCACTCAATTCAAGATAGAACTCATGGACAATGAGCCGCATGCCTTAGTGCCTTACCCACAACAAAGCGCAACTTAAGCGAGGCAAAGCCCCGTCCTTGAGCTTTTTTTTGAGCTTCGGGGCTTAAGCACGTCTTAAATGAGCCTTTTGACAATATTGTATATGAGTCAAAATCAAAGGTTTACATTATGCTGCTTTAACTTAAAGAGCTAGATATCCAAGTTTCCAAATATTGAAATAGGCAACACCAAACACGGCTAATCCAGATTATTCAACTATAGTGCTGTTAAGATTAAGTAATGATTATGCAAGCAGTTAGTTAGTGAAAGCTGTGTGCAAAGTAGTTTGTTAGCAGTCAAATCAAGTAGTTATAAAGTTAGTTAGTTAGTTAGTCGGTTAGCTTAGTTGTTAATTGTAGCCAGCTGTCAAGTTATATTTTTTACTTGTTCTAGTAGCTTCTTACCGTGTATATATAATACATTGCAGAGAAAAGGAAATCACTTTTCGGATTTCACAAAATATCTTCTCCTCCCATCTTCTCTTTCTATCTTACAACATTTGCTCACAGCTTGGCTTTACTCCATTAATGGAGGATTTCTTTCCGCTTAACTCAATCTCAATATGGTATCAGAGCCAGCAATGGCGTTAATGTTCTTCTTCTTCAGCAATGGCGATCTCCAAGTTGCAATCTAGAATCGAAAGTTCTCTTTCTCTTCCTCGCTGACATTAACTCAGTTTATCACTCTTGTTTTCCCTTTCTCTTCTCTGTTGTACATATGTTGATAAATCCAGATTTTTCATTCTCAATTCAGTCCTCAACTCAGCTCCTTCCCAAAAATTACAATCAATATCTTCAACTACAATCTCTATGGCTACAGACACCAATTCAGATCTCAACACTCAACATCCTACACAAGGAACTATTGATTTTTCCAATCTATTGTACATACATCCCAATGAAAATGCAGGTTAGAACTTTCTTCCCACTGTGTTCGATGGAACTGGGTATAGGTCATGGAGAAGAGGTGTGCTTCGGGCACTGTCCATAAAAAACAAGTCCGATTTCATCAATGGAAAATCTAGGTGACCGGCAGAGAACTCCCCAAATCTCAGCCATTGGGAGAGGTGTGACAACATGTCACCTCATGGATTCTTAATTCTCTTTCTCGCGATCTAGCAGATAGTTTGCAATATGTGAATGATGCCAGAGAACTTTGGCAGGAACTGGAGGATAGATATGACCAAACTAATGGTGCTAAGCTATACCAGTTGCAAAAGGAGATCAGTGATCTATATCAAGGAAGCATGGACATTACCGGTTACTACAATAAGATGAAAAGGTTGTGGGAAGAGTTGAGCACTCTCAATTCCACTACCACCTGCAATTGCCAATGCACATGTGGTGCAAAGGCTGGAATGCATAAAATTGAACAAGATAGACGGTTAATCCAATTTATCATGGGCCTGAATAAGGTTTATACAACTGTAAGAGGCAATATTCTGATGATGAATCCTCTGCCAAATATAGCTCAATGCTTTTCTATATTAATTCAAGAGGAAAGACAAAGAGAAGTTAAACCTCATTGTCTTTTGGATTTAGGATCCACTTCACTTAGTGTGCATGGATCATCCAATGCAAGCTTCAAAACAAATTATCAGGGGATACAGAGTCCAAATCAGTACAACAAGTCAGGTAACAATTACAACAGGTAAAACAACAATCACTATAATAGACAAAGTGGTGGAAATTCTAGTAATTCTAACATCCCAAAAGGAGGACATTTCCCATAGAAACCTCACATCTTCTGTGATTACTATAAGAAAACTGGACATACTGAGGGGAAGTGCTGCAGGCTACATGGATTCCCACAAGATTTTAAGTTTACTAAAGGGAAAAACTCTGCCACTTCCTCACATGTTTATGGCAGCTCTTCTGAAGGGACTAATGGTCATTGTGATGAATTGATTAATTCCAACTGTGAGTCACAAACCAGTTATCATACCAACAACAAAGGCATACAAGGTATATCTAAGTAACAGTACAGTCAACTGATGAACTTGTTGAACCAGTTACAACCAACAAATGCAGGACAAGACTCAACCATCACCAGTGGAGCAGTGAACTTTGCAGGTATAATTGCTTGTCATTCTTTCATAACTGAGATAGGAGAACTAAGTTGTGATTGTACTTCATATCTGCTGATTCCTGGATCCTAGACTACGGAGCCTCCCACCATATGACCTACAACAAAACACTATTGACCAATACTAGGACCTTGCCTTACCCTTTCCTTGTGACATTACCAAATGGATACAGAGTTAGAGTGATAAAAATTGGTTATGTTCATCTTAATTCAACATTGATCTTATACAAAGTGTTGTATGTCCCTAGTTTTAAGTTTAATCTCATTTCTGTTAATTGTTTGACTCTACAACTTCAAAGCATTGTAAGCTTCAGCAGTGTTTGTTACATCTTGCAGGCCCTTTCACTGAAGAGGCCTCTGGAGATTGGTAGATCCAGAGATGGTTTGTACTATCTTTACTCAAAGTGTCACAACAAGTCTTCTAGTGACATTTCTTCTTGTACTATGTTGCCATCCTTTTCTTCCATTCCTAGTTTGTTCAATTCTGTTTCAGGTTCCAATGTTAAACAAGCTGCTATGTTTCCATCACAAGGTCTTGTGAATAGTTCACCCTCAAACACTCTTGTAAATAGTTTCAATTCTATGAATAATGGATCCTGTTCTATTTTCAGTCAGTCTATGTGTTCTGTTTCTGATTCTCATAAAAACAATGATGGTCTCTTGTGGCATCTAAGACTAGGACATGTACCCTTTGTGAAGATGAAAGGAATACATTCATTACCATCATTATCACCCAAACAACCCTTCACATGTACCATATGTCCAATGGCAAGACAAGCCAGACTTTCCTTTCCCCGGAAGACCACAACCACAACCAAACCTTTTGATCTTTTACATGTTGACGTGTGGGGACCATATCACATCACAACACATGATCATTATAAATATTTTCTCACCATAGTTGATGACTTTAGTAGATCAACCTGGACACAGTTGATGAGTTGCAAAAGATCGATCTGATAATTGCTTAAGTAAGGTAGTCGCTTTTTTTTTTGATATATCGCTCTGCGTAACACACTCAATGCCATCAAATCTTTCATTTCTCTTGTTGAAAATCAATTTTCTACTACTGTGAAGCAGGTCGGATAATGGGCTAGAATTTGTTAATAATGAAACAAAACATTACCTTCAGTCCAAAGGAATCATACACCAAAGAACATGTCCATATACACCACAATAAAATGGTGTTGTAGAAAAAAAGCACAAGCACCTTCTTGAAATAGCAAGGGCATTGTTATATTAGTCCAGGCTACCCCCCAGATACTGGGGAGAATGCATATTGATAGCTACATACTTGGTAAATAGATACCATCTTCAGTATTAAAGAACAAATGTCCATATGAACTTTTACACCAAAAACCACCACTGTACAGTCACCTAAGACCTTTTGGTTGCCTTTGTTTTCCTACCACCCTCAAGAACCACAAAGACAAGTTTGAACCAAGAACCACTCCTCACATTTTTGTTGGTTATCCTTTTAGAACCAAGGGGTACAAGGTACTAGACTTGGCTACCTAGAGATTACATGTTACTAGAGATGTTTTATTTCATGAACATGTTTTTCCTTTTGCTATGTCTCCTGATTCTTCTACTTTTCCTTCAGTTTTAAAACAGACACAATCATATCTAAATAGTTTCTCTGACTTGAACACTAACACACATAACACCAATGTAAGTCATGTGGATATAGAAGACATTATCAATCCTGTTATTCCTAACTCTGCACCCATTACTGAGGGGGTGTTACAAACAGAACCAGTAGGACCAACCCCTGATCCTCCAACTCCACCATCAGATAGTTTGCCTTCCACTTCCCAACCACCTGCACCTAGGAGATCCATTAGAACCCACAATGTACCTTCTTATCTCCAAGAATATAGATGTAATTTGCCAACTTTTCACCAAAACACAACTCCAGCATCCAACATTTCACTGTCATCAACCAAAGCCTTCTCTTTCACAACAAATCAAACTCCTTTCACATCCCTTGACCAGGACAACCAACATGTAATGAGGAACATATCACTTGGTAGTGAACCTTCTTCTTATGAGGAGGCAGCATTGAACCCTGCATGGCAAGCTGCCATGATACATGAATTTGAGGCACTGTATGCAAACAACACTTGGGATTTGGTGACACTACCTAGTGGCAAGAAGGCCATAGGATATAAATGGGTTTACAAAATCAAACACAAGGCAGATGGAAGTGTGGAAAGGTTCAAAGCAAGACTGGTAGTCAAGGGCTTCACTCAGCAATATGGTATTGATTACACAGAAACTTTTTCACCCGTGGTGAAGATGACCACTATCAGGACATTACTGTGTTTAGCTGTTAAGAAGGGATGGCCCCTTCATCAGTTAGATGTCAACAATGCATTTTTACATGGAGACTTGAATGAGGAAGTGTATATGGAAATACCACCAGGTCTGCTAGGTTATCAAAAGGAGGTGGTCTATAAGTTGAAAAAGTCATTGTATGGCCTCAAGCAAGCAAGTAGACAATGGTATGATAAGTTGTCTGAATCCCTATGCACAAAGGGGTTTGTATACTCAGCCAGTGATTACTCTTTGTTCTACAGGAAAAGTACTAACTCCTTGTGTTTTGTGGCTGTGTATGTTGATGATGTTGTCATTACTGGTACTAATCTGAGAGAAATTGAAGAATTGAAGAGTTTTCTACACTACCAGTTCAAGATCAAAGATCTGGGAAAACTTCATTATTTCTTAGGTATGGAAATTCTTTACACAGACAATGGTGCTCTCATCTCTCAAAGGAAGTTTACCACAGACTTACTAAAAGAGTTTGATTGCTTAAACTACACCAAGGTCTCATCTCCATTAGATCCTGCAGTCAAATTGCAAGCTGCAGAAGGGAAGCTATTAGATAATCCTATTGTTTACAGGAAGCTAGTAGGTAAGTTGAATTTTCTTACCAACACAAGGCTGGACAATGCATACAGTGTATAACACCTCAGCTAATTTATGCATGCTCCCAAGGAACCCCATTATCAAGCTGCACTGCATGTGCTGAGGTATCTAAAGAATGATCCAACTCTAGGCCTCTTCTTATCAAATGATCCAGATTACACTGTCTTAGCACATTGTGATTCAGACTGGGCTGCATGCCCTGATTCCAGGAATTCTGTTAGCGGTTACATTGTCTTTCTTGGTGATACTCCTATTAGCTGGAAATCAAAGAAACAAACTACAATCTCCCTTTCATCAGCAGAGGCTGAATACAGATTATTAAGAAAAGTGGTGGGAGAATTGGTCTGGATTGACAGGCTCCTCAAAGAACTAACCATCACTCTTTCCAAACCAATCACTATTTTTTGTGATAGTGAAGCTGCAATTCACATTGCAAAGAACCCGGTATTTCATGAAAGGACAAAGAACATCGAGGTAGATTGCCATTTTGTCAAAAATAAGCTTCATGATGGACTCATCACCTTGCACCACATATCCACCACTCAACATCTAGCTGATATACTTACCAAGGCACTCACTGGGGTCAAGCATCATTCCATACTTGGCAAGTTGTCAGTGCATTCCTTACCTCCAACTTGAGGAGGGGTGTTAAGATTAAGTAATGATTATGCAAGCAGTTAGTTAGTGAAAGCTGTGTGCAAATTAGTTTGTTAGCAGTCAAATCAAAGTTAGTTAGTTAGTTAGTCGGTTAGCTTAGTTGTTAATTGTAGCCAGCTGTCAAGTTGTATTTTCTACTTGTTCTAGTAGCTTCTTACCGTGTATATATAATACATTGCAGAGAAAAGGAAATCACTTTTCTGATTTCACAAAATATCTTCTCCTCCCATCTTCTCTTTCTATCTTACAACATTTGCTCACAACTTGGCTTTACTCCATTAATGGAGGATTTCTTTCCGCTTAACTCAATCTCAACAAGTGCGTTATGCACCCAAGGGTGTGGCCTAGTGGTCAACGACGTGGGTTGAACACCATGAGGTCTCAGGTTCAATTCCCAGTACAAACAAAAACACTAGGTGATTTCTTCCCATCTAACCTTGGTGGAGTGAGTTACCTGATACATATTGCTGGTGGGAGCTTACAAATATCCCGTGGAATTAGTCTAGGTGCTCAAAAACTGGCCCGGACATCATGGTTATCAAAAATAAAATAAAAACTATAATGCGTTATATTAGCTAAGAAACAACTCGCGTTACTACCACATTGCACAATTTTACAAGAAATACAAAAATATACACACATTTTTAGTTTATTTTTTGGTTCTTCCAACATTTAGTTAAGTTTAACACCAAAATATTAACGAATAACCGAGCAGCTTCATATTAAGAAAATTGAATAATTTATAGAGGAAAAAGCTGACCTTTACAATTGTGAAGATTGAGGATCCTTAAGGAAGAGAATGCAGTGGCAATAACAGAGAGATCAGAGTCAGTAATGGTAGGGTAGAAAGACCTAGAGAGAGACTGAGAGATATCAAGCTCATGCAAGTGAGTGAATCGGGCCGCTATCTTGCGGAGCATGTGAGGTCCGGCCCGAGCACAAATCTTATTCCTTTGTGTGCTTTGAAGGAGAAGCCATCGCTTGCAGACGAGTCCGAATACCTCTTTGTCTTTCTCCCTCTCCAACCAAGATAGAACAACCCCAAGCTCGTCGTCACCGAGGCCCTCGTTTATGCCATTTTCTAACTCACTATCGTTGCATGCCATTGGTTTTTTCCTTTTCTTTTTTTTATGATCATGTTCATCTCGACCACTTTGAGTTTAAATGGAATATATTTCAATCATTATGGGTTTGCTAAAGGGTCTTTTTTTTCTCATCTAATATTTTCTAGTTGGAATGTGGTGGTTACCAACTTATGGAGCACAACAACGAACCATGATTATTGCATTACACCATACATTTACTTTTTATTGATTGATTAAGTATGCAACTAATCTATCAGTTTTATATGAATACTGTATAATGCAACTCAGCCGTTATTTTTTTTTTTGTTTGTTTTTGAAGAAGTATATAAAAGAGACCATAAAATGAAACTAATTACACGAAATTGTCGTCTCCTAAACTATTTTTAGCACTACTCAGGAAGCCCAAAGTAATTACAGGTCTGACCATACCTTCTTATTTTGCGCATGACATTAGCGTGACTACAATAATGAATTAATCTTCTATGATATCCTGTTCATAAATTATGATACTCTATCGGTATCATATATGACTGATTTTTTTTAAGGAGTAAACAAGAAATAATCAAGAGAAAAATACTAAAGTCACTAACTTATTTATTAAAGTGTAAATCAGTAAAAAATATATTTTTTATAGTTTTTTCTCTTTTGCAAATGAAAATAAAACTTGTATCTAAAATATGACTCTATTTTTTTATAACTGTTATTTATCAAAATTAACTTGCTCGAAATGATTTAAAAATTAAAATATCAACATTAAACTTAAACTTTCTTTATTGTATTTTTATTGTAATTTTTTCTTTTGAAAGAATTAACAGTCTTCCATGATGCCCTTCCTAGCAATTAATGTATTCTCCCATTTTTTTATTTATTTTTCGTTAGACCTACACTTCTTTTGTTTTTTTCTCTTACTTTGTTATTTTCCCGTTAGCTCCTTTTTTGTTTTTATTTTTCTATTGTTAGCTCCTTTTTTGTTTTGGTTTGAATTTATCTTAATTTTTTTATTTTTCGTTAGATTATATTCTTTTCTAGTTCGTTTCCTTTTTAAAGATAAAATAAAATATAAAGATAGATATATCATCTAACTATTTTTAAACTAATAAAAATATAAGAAACTTAATAAATAAACTACAACAATAAATAATTAAGAATGACTGAGGGTGTCTCATTGAAGGACTAAAGCTATTCTCCATGACACCATTTCAGTATATAAATATACTATGATGGTATCATGGAGGTCTGAGGGGTGTCTCATTGAACAGTGATATCATGCCAGTATATAAATATACTGTAATAGTATATTGAGGAATGTCTCTTTGAAGGACTAAAACAGTCCTCCATGATACCATGCCAATATATAGATATACTGTGATGGTATCGTGGAGGACTAAGGAGCGTCTCATTGAAGAATGATACCATGACAGTATATAAATATACTGTGGTGGTATTGTCACGCCTCGAGCCTAGACCCTAGGCGTGGCCACACCTGATGTCATTGTAGCGTACTCATACATGGAATAGAACATGAGCGTACACTAAACATAAGCGGAAAATGATTTAAAATATTCAAGATAAGTCTTATACTGAGAATATTTCATAAAAAAATACTAAAATCTCATGAAAGACGATAGGAAGATCTACACTTGAAAATAAACTATAACTGAATGTCTATCTATATATGAAGCCTATATGTGACTGAGTACTGATCACTGAGATAAGACCCTTGGCATACCTTAACTTTTCATACTAATGTACTAAAAATAAAGACTAAACCCTGTAGAAACAAAGTGGGAGATCACCAAATGCAGGGTGTGGAGAGTCAAGCGTGCTATCCGATCGTGTGTCTGTGTACCCGAGTCTGCATCAATAAAAATATTCAGCGCCCCTGATAAAATGGACGTTAGTACATTTGAATCATATCTTATGTAAAATGGCAAAATGAAACATGATAATATCAATAGAAACATGAACAACTGACTGAGTAATAATCATGACATAAAAAAGATAAGAACTCAAAATCAATAGGCTATTAAATGTCAAATCTTCCATCCTCTTTTAGTTCAATATGGGAGTAAATGGTATAATTGACATATATCACCATGCAAGCACATGCAGTCTGATCTTTGCTTTATCAGGTAAGCCATCTTACAACTTGCCGGGTGCAAGACATACATGCATATCATACGGATCCAAAATAGCCCTTATCAGGGGCATATAAAGGAGTCGCCCGAACCAACAGTATGATCCTAAGCCTAGGTTAGCAAATGTAGTTTCAGGCATTTGTCATTTAGACTTGTGCCTTCTCGATTTACCCTTTAGCTCCCGTAAACTCATGTGATCATAGTTTAGCCCTTACGAATCATATTCATAGTTCTTATAATTTAAGTACCATAGCTTGAAATTATAAAAAGCATATCATTAAGTCATAATCCATCATCAAGAGATTTCATGTCATAAATCATATAAATTACATTCTTCAAGAGGTTTCGTACTTCAAAAGCCATAAATATCATCTCATATAAAAATTGTTAAAGAAACCATAAAGGCTTAGTTTTCAAAAAAGACCATTCCTTTTCATATTTATTCATTCATGGGTTCATGGAGGAGACTCACAAGGATTCATGGAAGAGATATATTATTGCGGAAAAACAATATCATGGACATGCCTAAATTTTTAAGGGATCAAGAAAAGATCAAGACATGAGGATTTTGTCCTAAACCTAACACTTTTTCATAACAAAGCATTCATAATCATGAAAACAAACTCATTGGGAAGAACAAAGGTATTCCTGCACGTAGAAGATAGTCTTATATACCTTAAATACTCCAAACCTTGAAGGAGGGTATACATTTTTTGTTATTGGACTTAGGAAATACTTTTATGGAAGAACCATAGGATTCATGACAAGTGTAATAGGGTTAACTCCATTTGATTCGATCTCACTTGATAGGCATGCACCTATGGCTCAACCCTATCTTTTTCCACTCAAACACTTAGAACTTATTAGCCTATGAATTTAACAACACAAGCATATACACTAATCGCTTTCCAACTTTGTATTAAACTTGTGCCACAAAAAAGCACAAAACTCAGCCTTACAAAATTTAGCCAACAAAGCAAATTTGGCTTGTGACTGGCCTGCCTATGCCTACATATAGTCCACACACCCAGTCATATGACTTATCCTAAAAAGTTGACATTCCCAGCTGCTAGGAAATTCAAATTATGAATTTTAAACATACCAGTTCAATAGATGCTGCTGATTAAGACAAAAAAGCTAGAAATCAAGAAACTGCCTAACTGCCGACACATGTGCGAGGCACACGCGTGTAGCCTTCAAATATGATGGCAAACCCCCACTCTGGTGCCCAAATTGTCACTCTACTCACGTGCCTATCTTGTGCGCAGGTTCTGCCACACACAATTTTTCATTAGTGCCCATTTTCCTTAGCCGTCTGCCTAGCCCAGCTCATACTGAACTTGTCTTAGCCTTGATCATGCCACAATCATAGCCTTTCCTTAGCCTTTACAACCCTTGTCATGCCTTAGACTTGCATTGCCTTACATGCCTTAGCCACGTCAATGCCAAGGTTTTTCCATGCCCTACCAACACATGTCCATGCTAACAGATTGGCCTCAAGTAAACTTAATCTTAACCAAACTCATGGGGTCTTTGATAGGTTTATCATGTAAATCTTAGTCAATCCTGAGACACTCAAAACTTTCTCCACAAGATGAGCTCGTCGTCCTTGATGAGGTAGAATTTAAGTACGTCTTGACTTCATCTTTAAACTGCCACAATGATGGTCCTTTCTCCCAAGTAGCATCACACTCAAGTTTTCCCTTCAATTGAAACAAAAATTATGTCCGCCTATTGTTACATCCCGAGTCTACACTGATGTGCCGCCATTTTACGGCACTTTCGACTCCTTTAAACTAAGAACAATCGTATGTTTTCAAGCAACCGTTGTCATTTTTGATGTTTTTATGTTGTATTTTCAGGAAATGGAGACAAACATGGAAACGGAAGGAAATACGCGAAAAAAAGCATTCTGGATAAGAGTGACGGCCTGAGTGACGGCCCGTCACACATGTGACGGTCCGTCACAGTGACCGTCAAGTTGAGCTGCTTCACTGCCTAAGAGTGACAGTCCAGGCAACGGTCCGTCAAGCCAGTGATGGTCCGTCAGCCTGGCCGTCAAGTTAAGGCAGACGCGCGACGCGGAATCCGAACATTTTTGGGATTGGTTTCCTAGATTCCTATAAATACCCTATGTTAGGTTTATTTTACATGTTGATTTTCCAATAGTTTTTACATACATTACTCAATAATTTTAGGAGTTTTAGTCGACTTGGAGATCAAGAAACGCATTTCCTCCTTCTTGGATTCGTGTTCTTGATTGTTCTTGGGATCTTGATTCTTGTTCTTGGATTATTGAAGCTTGTTTTCATTATATTGTAAGAATCTTTTCTCCTTATGATGAATATAACTTTCTTCTCTTCTTCTACAAGCATGATTAACTAAACCTCCCACAACTAGGGTTGTGGGAGCCATGGCTAAAGTAGCGATATAGATTCCGGGTAGCGACGGGTTCAATATATATGATTGTCACGTTGTTAATCATTCATGCTTAACATTTTCTAGTGGTTGCAAACATTAGAACATGCCTAGGTTTAATTTGCTTGAGTAAAGAGATTAAACCGGGAAACTTGATTAACGACGAGGATTCGAGACTACTAACTCTCGTCTTATGATTAATGTTGTAACTAGATTAATCTACTTGATGTTTAGGATTGAAATCTAAAAGCACACCTTTTCAAGTTCGAGAGAATTGAAAAGTAAATTTGTCTATTTGGTTGAGAAACGTTTAGACGATACAATTAATTCAATCACATCGTGACGCGCATATAGAAAGAACCCGGTTAAGCCTAGAATCGACATTGTTACCAATGCCATGGTAAACACTTCCCTAGTTCATTCTCTCATCTTGATTAAAACTCATACGTTTATTATTTGTTTTGTTTACACATAGTTCATTACAAAACCCCCCCTTTATTTACCGGAAACTATTGACCATTAGTCACATACTTCACTAAAGGCTTAATCTTCACCATATTCTCTGTGGGATTTGACCCCAACCTTTGTTGGGTTCTATATTTGACTACGACCGCTTACGCTTCGTTAAATTGAGGTGTAGTTTGGGCGTTATCATACACCTTGGGTAGGACTGGCATCAAATGCCATTCCTAGCCCGAGCATACCCGTAACATGGTGTGATACATGAGCATACACTAACATAAGAGGAAAAGATGGAAAGCATTTAAAAGAATGAATTTTTATCCATTAACATACTTTTAGAAAAATGACATATGAGTCAATACATAAACTGAATACATGCCTTGACCTGACCGCTATTATCTATTTATAAAGCCTCTAAATTGAATATCTGAGTACTGACTGCCAGGACAAGGCCCTCGGTCTACCTTTATGTAAATAACATACACTACTGAACTACTCTGCAAACCAAGCCCTTTGGAAATAAAGAAGGCTCACACAAAGCAGAAACGATAGAACTTATATAAAACATCTGAGAACGTGCATGAGTATTTTAATCTTCATCATAAACTAAATTGCATAAGTATATGGAATGTACTGTATGTAAAATAGAAGGAAATAATATGACATAGCATATACATGAAACTGAAATAGTAATTATAGAGAAATATGACAAAAGCGAGAAATATGGCCATAGCGTCATAAACTAAATAGCCGTGAGTGGCACCAACACTAACCTCCCGGAGGCCAAACCATGTATTACCAACTAACCCAAGACATAACCAATTTATTTAGCAATAATAAGGCAATTCAAAATAAAATAAGCAAGTCTCAACTAATCAAATAAATAATGTGCGAAAATCTAGTTATTACATTTCCAAAATCTGAAAGTCATCATACAAAGGACTCTAGCTAAATAATGTCTAAGAATATCAAAAATCAACTTATAAATGTAATAATGTCTGGAAGATAGACATCGATCACTAGGAAAATCCATGACAGCATGTATAAGAGTAGCTTACCCTCGAATTGATCAACTGGCAGCGCTAGATACGAGGTCGCATCAAAGTCTCTGAAACATAGTTTGCAATCAAAAGAAAGTGCAAGAGTAGCATCAGTATAAACACTATATACTGGTAGGTATCATAGGACGACTCAAAATAGTAGCAAATATATCTCATAAATCAAATAAAGCAAGTAGACAGGTACAACAACACATAATCAAGAACCCCCAAAATCAAATAGTCACAACTGTCAGATAAACAGTCCAATCCAGACATTTCAATGTCAATCAATAATAGATGTATAAGTCACCAAAATAGACATATTAAGTCATCATAGAACTCTGCACTTATAAGCAGTCACATCACAAAATATGGAATCAAGTCCACACAGATTTCATAGCTGTATAGACTTTGTATCTCATCTATCTCACTCTGAACCATACCTGAAGTCACAATAGTCACTCATTTGAACACATATCTATACACAAACGCTAAGGGACTTATGTTTGCCCAACTAGTCATGACCTACAAGGGATGGCCTAGGGTCCATTTACTATACCAGTGTGGTACCCACTTCATAACATAACCGCTCATCCGTAAGTTCACATCGGACTTGATCCACTTAACATCAAAATAGTATGTATATTCTCAACCCTCTGAACATATCTTAGTATGTACTCAAATCAGTATCTCTCAGGATAGTAACAACAAGTGCACAAGAATAAAACATGTGCATATCATACTCACAAGTTATTCAAAGACAGGCTTGAAACAATTATCAGCTTATTCATACAAGCATTGCCAAGCCAATAATTATTAACCACAAACTATGTCAGAAGACCAATCAACATGCTTATCACTTTATAACACATACAAGATACTAAATTAAGTCTAACTCTACATAAATCGCAACCCGCCTTAATAAAAAAATATGAAATAAGCAAGCTAACTTGTACAAGCTTTTTCTTTTCTCAATGCCTCAGAACGTTCAAAGTCTTAATGAGAAAATCACACTAGCCTTAGAAAAATTGCCTCTCTGGAGCTCTGGAATGAAGTCTTAGAGTTTATGGGATGAAACTCAAAATAAGTGTATTAAAACTGGAATTCTACGTCACGTCATTCGCTGTAGCGGATCTGCTATGGCAAATGAGGGCTCACCATGACAATTTGTCAGATCCAACTATAATAGTCCTCCGACCTCCATGGCGGTCTCGCTACAGTAAGGATCCCACCACTGCAGCAGTCCTTAACCAGTAGCTCAAGAAAACTGAACATAAGCCCTATTTCACAACACAAATTTCATACTTAAGACATCATGAAATAATTCCAATGCAGCAACTACTGAAAATCCATAGTACAAACTCATACATAGTCTCAGAACTTCCTATGGAGGTCTAGATCACTATGTCACCGCTTAATGGAACACAATATAACATAACATAACATAACACAACATGACTCATCATAATTAATCAAGAGTTTATCATTTTAAACCACCCCACCTTTGGTATTTTATTATCTCAACTTACTAAGGAAACTCTAATAGGGTACTATGGACCTAACCATCCCATAACAATGCAAAGGGTTATTACATCAGATACCAACTAAACAACCATTCATCCCGGAATAGACAAGAAGGAAAACAAAGGAAGAATTACTTGACTCAGTGAAATCTGGGAAAACTTGCTACGCATGTCTGATTTAGTCTCTCAAGTGGCCTCCTCAGCAGGACGGTTCTTCTACTGGACCTTAACAGATGCAATCTCTTTTGATCTCAATTTGTTGACCTCAAGTTGCGAATCTCAGTTATTGAAGTGGGCCTAGACCAATTCTTAACTGCCTCTACTTTCTGCGAATCAACCATAATTTCTTGCTTTTAAACCACATGTCCCAAAAAGGACACAGATGCCAACCAAAACTCACACTTAGAAAATTAAGCATACAATTGCTTCTTTTTCAACAACCCTAACACCACTTTCAAATGATCCTCATTCTCTTCCTTAATTTTTGAGTACACCAAAATATCATCAATAAACATGATTATAAAAGAATCCAAAAATGCCTTAAAGATTTTATTCATCAAACTCATAAAGGCAGCTGGGGCATTAGTAAGCCCAAAAGATATCACCACAAATTCATAATGCCTATACATGGTCCAAAAATCAGCCTTAGGTTTATCCTCATCCTGAATCTTCAATTTATGATACCCAGACCTCAAGTCAATCTTAGAGAAGACTGATGCACCCGACAACTGATCAAATAAGTTATATATGCAGAGGAGAAGGTACTTATTCTAAATAGTAACCTTGTTTAGTTGACGATAGTTAATGCAGATACGCACACTCCCATCTTTCTTTTTAACAAATAACACAGGAGCACCCCACAAGGATGAACTCAGATGAATAAACCCCTTACTACGTAGGTCCTACAACTGAACTTTCAACTCTCTTAACTCAGCCGGTGCCATTTGATCTGCCAGAATAGAAATAGGATGAGTCCCATGCTCTAAATCAATACAGAAGTCAATATCACGGTCTGGTGACATGCCAGGTAAATTTATGGAAAACACTTCCAAGAACTCATAAACTACAGGAACTGACTCTATGAATGGAATCTCTGCACTCGTGTCCCAAAGATGCGCCAAAAATGCCAGACACCTCCTCTCTATTTGTTTCTTGGCATGAATTATGGATATAATCTTTTTAGGAACAGGGCTACAGTCACCCTTCCACTATAGCCTAGACATACCCAACATAACTATAGTCACTGTCTTAGCATTATAGTCTAAGATCACATATTAAGAAGACAACCAACTCATCCCTAGAATGACATCAAAGTCAACCATATCAAGAATCTCTATGTCTGCCCAGGTTTTATACCATATAAGAATGGTAGACTCTTTTTACAATCACAAAATCACCAACAGGGGTAGACACATGAATAGGAACATCAAGTAAATCACATATCATATCTAATCTCAGAGAAAAATAGGTAGAAACATAAGAAGGTAGAACTCAGATCAAATAAGGCTGTACCCATTCGATCACATACTAGAATAGTACCTATGATCACTGTATCTAATGCCTCTAGCTTGGGTCTGCCAGAGAAAGTATAGAAATGAGTCTGACTACCTGTATGTATGCCGCCCCTAATGGGCTGAGGACCACCTCTACTAGTATATCTATTGCCTTGGTTAGGCTGGGTGCCACCTATACCTACTGCGTAGCCACCACGCCCACCCTGAGGATAATCTTTACCATGATCACCATCTCCCATACCTGTTGGAGCTAGGAATTTGGGAACCTACTGCTAAGCTGACTGATTGCTCTTCCTGAACCTAGGATGCCATCTCTAAATGTGCCCAACATCACCACATGATAACATTCCCTCTCCAAAGTAGGCCGCTAAACTCTAATCGAAAAGGTAATATACCCACTATAATCTGAAGAATGCTAGCTAGCCCATGGTAGACCTCCAGTTGGTACTTGCATGGCTGAATGAATGGGGCATCTTGAATACCCCTGAGAAACTAAGCCCTTTGAAAAAGAGCCACAGTAGCTACACCCTTTTGGGTCTTCTTTTCAACAGACTTAGCATATCCATCCTGTTTCACCCCTCCATATTCCTAACATACTCAACCCCTTCCTAAACTCCATATTCCTAACATACTCAACCCCTTCCTAAAAAGTTTTTCTGCAAGACACCATCTGAAGAGCTAAAAGTTAGAGTCCCACATTCAACCCTTTGACAAACCGAGGATCTTTTCCTCCTCGGAGGGCAACAAATCTAATGAATATCAGGATAGTGAGTGGAACTAGGCCTTATAGACTGCAACAGACATATTGCCCTACTCAATACTAGTGAGTTCATCCCGCCTCTTATACCATAAAGTATGAGGGGCATACCTTTCTAAGAAGATAGAGTCAAACTGAGTCCAGGTCAATGGAGGCGATCCAACTGGCCTACACTCTGAATAGTTGGTATTCTACCTATTTACTGAGCTCTTAATATTATATTTTTGCTAATATTAAGTGGGAAAATAGTGTAAATGACACAAATTACTTCTATTTTGCAGGTCTCTGTGTTTTAGAAGTATTCGAGAAGAATTTGGATGAAAATAAGTCAAAAAGAAGCTATTCGGAGAAGTAAGTGACTGGCAGTAGCACAGGTCTTCGCGAATGCGATACCCCACATGCATGCGCAAAGGTCAACTGAAGCAAAGCTCCTCGAATATGATGCACTAACCGCTTACATGAAGGTCAACCAGACAAAGACACTTCGCGTACGCGGCAGACCTTCTGCGTAGGCGAAGAAGGAAAGCGGAGGCAGCTGGGCAGTATTAGAATTTCACCTTTGTGGAAACCCCAATCCATATAAGAGACTTCTCAGCCATTTTAGGAGGGATCTTTGGCTATTCTTTGAATATTCACACAACTTTTGGTAAAGCTTGGAGAGCAAGTTCATCAACCAACACCATAGGAGTGAAGATTTAGATGCTCTTTATTGTAAAATCTTAAGTTTTAATTCTTCAACTCTTGTTCTTAATTGCTATTTTATTGGTGTATTGTTGACTTTAGACTTGGGTTTGTATTAGAGATAATACTTGTTTGGAGATTGAATTCATATATAGATTTTGCTTTTGATTAATTATTTGGGTCTATTGAATCCTTTATGCTTGAATTTATAGTTAATGGTTTCAAACATTGACTTAGCATTCTAATTTGGATTTTGCTTGAGAAAGGATTACCCTAAATTTGGGAAGATTCAATAGTGGGGATTTGGGGTTTACACTCTAGATCAAAGCTAGAGATAGTTTGGTTTCCGAAAACTCCCATCTAAGAGTTGAGGTTATAAATAACCCAACTCATCCAAGTTGATTTGTTGGTTATTGCTTACTCATGGTGATTCGAGAGAACCCATGAGGATTGTTGCTTGATTGGTCAAAATACGGTTAAGTGCACCTTTAGCCAAGACTACCCATGTGTTATTCGGGTGCAAGTCTTGTGAATTGAATTCCCATTCCCAAATCTCCCTTGTTATCCTTGCTTGGCAAAAGAAAGGTGAAAGCCATTGATCAATCTATCTTGTAGTTATTTTCTTTATCTTTTGTTTTAGTCCAAAACCCCGCTTTTTAGATATCTTTTCCTTTTTATTAATTGAACTTTAATAAGTTACTCTTATTCTTTGTTAGCTCGATCACGACTACATTGTTCTCTGTGGGTACGACCCCGACATCCATTAGGAATATAAATGTATTTTTCTCTGACGATCACAATCACCTCCATTGGAGAGTGTATTTGAGCGTTATCAAAAATGGCACCATTACCGAAGAATAATTTGGCATATTGAGTTAGTTTAGAATTTGAGTCTACTTACTCTAGTTCAATTTTATGAATAGTTGTTTTTATTTTGTTTAGTTTTAGTTTGTTGATTGGTTCCATGTCATCTCGAAATGATAGAAATGTTGGTGGTTACATCCAATTTATATTTTCGACTATTGTGTTTATTGTGGAGGACCCCACCTTAGACGTAGATATAGAATTGGCCCTAGAAGAGGGAAGTATTCACCTTCTCTCTCCTATGATGGCGGAGTTGTTATTTATGTGGTGGTCGTGATGGACATTGAAGCGAATGCCCTAATGATGACCGTCCTCCTCCCTCCTCTTGTGCTAACGATGCTGCTAGTAGTGCTTGTGATCTTAATATGAGCCAAGACTTAGCAAGCGAAAAAGGCATGTGTGCCAGCCAAACCTAAGCAAATAGTACTAGAGTTGTAAGTCAAAGTCCAACGTTTCACTTTAAAATACTCTAGTTCATTCAAAAGTGAGGATGTTATGAATGAGGCAAGCTTTAAGGTGGAGATGCCCAAACCCACTCTAACCATTTTTTGACCTTAAGTTTGATTGAATGGACAAAAGTTGAAGTAATCAAGCTTTTGGAAAACCTTGTAAGGAGGATGGATGAATGTTTTTACGGTTTTGAGTTTGTCATAGAAAGAAGGGAAAGTGACCTTCCTCACTTAAAGGCTAAAAAGAGCGAAATGCGAAATCAAGAGAATGACCTTCTCATGCTCAAACCTTCACCCCGAGATTGTCACCGGAAGTTCGATTCAAGTTTGGGTCAAAGGTTCAAATTGTCTAAATGGAGATCCAAATGGTGACATATCCTGCGTTGCGTCGCGACATTAAATTATGCACTTGATGGGAGGCAACCCATTAATTTTATGCTTGACTTCATTTTTTTTGTTTCTTTTTGGTTTGTCTTTAGGTGCCCAAATGAATAAGAAGAGGAACCAAGTGTTGAGAAGCACCAAAAACACCTCCAAATACATGCTTTTCGCATTTGGAAGAGTGCCCATTGCACATTCCATCGCACAAGCAAATAGTGAACTGAACAAAAATATTGGCATGTGCAAACATGGTGCATTTCGCACCTCACAAAGTGCCCATCGCACATCATAAACAGTGAGCTAGAAGAAAATGTAAAAATCTGGTCTAGCAAGCCTTCTTCACTAAAGCGATGGACCGGCCGTGTGAAGGCCAATAAAAAATTATGCTATCACGTACGCGCTGGACCACCCACGAATACGAAGGCAATAGCAGATTTTAGGTAATTTCAAAGTTTCAAAAACAATCAGAAGGCCCCAAACATTTTCTTCTCAAAACAAAAGTGCTCCTCTTCCTTAAGCACACAAATAAATTCCATCAGGTTCTTCCATTGCTTCGCTAATTGCTACTCTTCTGGTATAAACACCAACCCTCCTCATTATGGTGCCCTTGTCGGGCTTATTTTGTTTGGTTGTATGCCTTTGTCGAGTTTTGGAGTTGCTATGGATGAAATTGATGGTTTAGGTTGTTAGTTTCTTTTCTTGTAGCTTCTTTGTTTCTTTTTATAGTAGGCTTGTTGGATGTTTTGGAGCCAGGGGAAGTCTGAGTACCCGTTAGGCTAGTTAGAACTTACTGGAGCTGAGAGAACTGTATTACATATGCCATTGTGTGAATTGCACGAGCTTTGCACATGCCCATTGTCTGGCCTGTGCATTGCACGTGCGACCCGCACTTTGACATGTGCGAATCGCATGTTGACTGTGATGGGATTTGTGTGTTAATGATCCTTGACTAGCCATATCGATTTAGATAGATGAATTTGCCCAATGATAGATTGAGTGACATCATTCTTAAGGGAAAATCATCGTCTTTTGAGGTTTTAGTTTCGATTGACTTGTTTGGTACTAATGAAGTAGTCTTGCATGCTAAGTGAAATAGGCATACCCTTCCAAAATTTTTGTGAAAAGTGCATGGCGAAGAATGATGTTTGTGACAACCCCTTTGATCTTTTTGACTCTTAGCTCATTAGCGGTGATAATATAGAATGACTCCTCCTTGTTCTTGTTTAGGAAGTTATAATCGATTCTTCTTGAATGATTCACATGCCATGTATGGTGATATTTAGTTGAATAATTCTTGTGCTTGCTTGTGTTAACTAGAACTTGCTCGGTTAGTCTTTAATGCTAGTCTTGATTGTTCTTAATTGAAGAAACGATCTTAGGCCTTCTTTGTGATTATTGAAGCCTACTTAGCCTTAAAAGCCACCATTGCACTTAGATTAAATCATTAGTCACCCCTCTTGAGCCTAATACCTCTTCTTTGGCAACCTCGGTACAAGCCTTGAACCATTTTGACAATGAATCCCTTTCTTGAACACGTCCCTCCTTGTACTCCACAATTATGAAATCGAGGCTAAAAGCCTAAGTTTGGGGGTTAATAAAAGGTACCTTGGAGGAGTGCTAATTGAGCTTATCTTTATTTGTTGCACAAAAAAAATTGCCAAAAAGAAGAAAGATTTTCTCCAAGGTGAAGAAAATGATAAAAAGTGGGGCTTCAAATAAAAGGAAGTGAAATGGTGCCCCGTGTTAAATGAAAATGAAAGAAATGGCCTTGGTTTCGAATTGAAAAAGTTGTGTAGAGTTAGAGGAGGATGTAATCACTTGAATCCAAATGCGTATCCTACCCGTTCTCGAGCCTACATTACAAACTTAGAAAAGCCCTTTGAGATCTCCAACCGATGGTTCTTGAGCTAGTGGCGAATGAAAATAAGTGCAAGCCTATGGTTGATACTTGTTGGTACTTGAAATTCCTTGTGAGTGTGAGTGTTTTTGTATTTGTCCCTTCTGATTGTCTTTGTACATAAAATGTGTTTTTGGGACTTTTGTTCTTGTGAGGGCATGCGAATTAGGATAGTTGGTGACATTGATAAACTCCAAAAAATAAGTCAAAAGAGAATGTTTGGTAAGTTAGTGGTTTGAGTCACATCTTGAAGATTGGTTGTTGTCACTTGGTTGTTCTTATAGTTCCATTGCATCCTTGAATTGTGATTTGAATAGAGGGGAATTCTTAGATTAAATTATCGTGTGATTGAATAATCATTAGTACTAATCGAAGTCATGCTTGGTGCTTGAAATGGGGTTTCCTTGGCTTATGGCATTGTCATTGCACTTGTGTTGTGTGCCTATTGAGTTAGAATTCTTAGTTGCTTGAGGACAAGCAATAGTTCAAGTTTGGGGGTTTGATAAGTTGGTGTTCTACCTACTTATTGATCTCTTAATCTTATACTTTTGCTAATATTAAGTGGGAAAATAGTGTAAATGATACGGATCACTTCTATTTTGCAGTTCTCTGTGTTTTAAAAGTGTTCGGAAAGAATTCAGATGAACACAAGTCAAAAGGAAGCTGTTCAGAGAAGCAAATGACTGGCAGCAGCACATGCCTTCGTGAATGCAGTGCCCCACACTCGTACGTGAAGGTCAACTGAAGCAAAGCTCCACGAATATGATGCACTGACCGTGTATGCGAAGGTCAACCAGATAAAGAAACTTCACGTACACGGCAGACCTTTTGCGTAGGGGAAGAAGGAAAGCGGAGGCAGCTGGACAGTTTCAGAATTCCACCTTTGTGGAAACCCCAATCCATATAAGAGACTTCTCAGCCATTTTGGGAGGGATATTTGGCTATTCTTTGAATACTCACACAACTTTTGATAAAGCTTGGAGAACAAGTTCATCAACCAACACCTATGGAGTGAAGATTTGGATGCTCCTTATTGTAAAATCTTTAGTTTCCATTCTTCAACTCATGTTCTTAATTGCTATTTTATTAGTGTATTGTTGACTTGAGACTTGGGTTTGTATTAGAGATAATACTTGTTTGGAGATTGAATTCATATATAGATTTTGCTTTTGATTAATTATTTGGGTCTATTGAATCCTCCATGCTTGAATTTATAGTTAATGGTTGCAAACATTGACTTAGCATTCTAATTTGGGTTTTTCCTTGAGAAAGGATTACCCCAAATTCGGGAAGATTCAATAGTGGGGATTTGGGGTTTCCACTCTAGATTAAAGCTAGAGATAGTTTGGTCACCAGAAATTCCCATCTAAGAGTTGGGGTTAGAAATAACCCAACTCATCCAAGTTGATTTGTTGGTTATTGCTCACTCGTGGTGATTCGAGAGAACCCATGAGGATTGTTGCTTGATTGGTCAAAAGATGGTTAAATTCACCTTTAGCCAAGACTACCCATGTGTTAATCGGGTGCAAGTCTTGTGAATTGAATTCCCATTCCCAAATCTCCCTTGTTATCCTTACTTGGCGAAAGCAAGGTGAAAGCCATTATTCAATCTACCTTGTAGTTATTTTCTTTATCTTTTGTTTTAGTCAAAATCTGCCCTTTTTAGATATCTTTTTCTTTTTGTTAATTGAACTTCAATAAGTTGCTCTTATTCTTTGTTAGCTCGATCGCGATTACATTGTTCTCTGTGGGTATGACCTCGACATCCATTGAGAATATAAATGTGTTTTGCTCTGACGATCGCAATCACCTCTATTGGAGAGTATATTTGAGCGTTATCACATTCCACAAAAGCTCTCCACCATAACTTTGTATCCCCATGCAGCTGGAAAGTAACAAACTCCACCTCATATCTTTCTACTGCCCCCATCTTGTGGATCCTCTCATGACAATAAATAATAAACGATTAAGCATCCTTAATTTTGGTACCATAGAAAACTGTAGGCTTCATCTTAGTAAACCTCCAAAATAAATCATGTTCCTCCCTAGTCATCACTGGCCCTGTCACCTGTCTTGAAAATATCTCTATCTCAGAATCTTCGTCTATCCGTGTACCTATAATAGCAGCATGTTAAACCCCTGAATTTTGACCTGTCAAAACTACGAGTGCTACCACAGTCCCTGCTAACTGTCATGCCCCGAGGCTATTCCCTAGACATAACACGGGATCCGGGACACGAGTGACCTAGATTAACCCTTGGTCATAGCATACTCAGATAAACTTAAGGAAAATAAGCGAAAGCATACATGGAGAGGAGATAGAAATCCATAACTGAAATAGAAAAAGTCTACAAAGAACCCATCCAGAATACAAACTAGCTATATCTGAATCCTCTAAATCTGAAATAAGAGTTGATGGGACAAGACCCCAACTAACTCATATAATCCAAAGGAAAGAGACATAAAATACTAAACAGAACTCCGGTCCTCGAATAATGAGGACTCACCAATAATTAGCTGAGTATCTAGCGTAATTTAGCACGTGTCTGAGGGTAGGAACCTGGATCTGCATCGTAAGAGGATGCAACGCAAAATGCGTTAGTACTATAGGATGTACCGAGTATGTGAGATAAACATGAATCTGAGATGAGCATGCTAATAACACTTGTAAGACTGAGATCATGCTATAAGTGTAAATATGAAATGCAAGTGACTCAATGCAATGCCAAGGTAAGATATACAAAATATCATAAGTAATCATAATAGTTCTGAAGTCTGAAAGCAAGGAGTCAATGTATTTTAAAACCTGATACTGTTTCTGTGGGAGGTTCTCTAACCGATAGAGACCATGTGAGCTACATGGAATCCGATATATATTCCCCATCAAAAGGACCCAATATACCTTGCCAGGGTATAGAGGCATGACTATGGCATGATCACTCAATCTGATGCCCAACTGAGAGGACTTGGAACCTACGGGGGCACGTAGTTCTGGGACTATGGGTACTCTCACCCTGTCCAACTCGGTGCTAATACTACTCCCAAAACATTTACATATAGCTCATAATACTGGTGACATATCTGATGTCAAATCCGTTCATACCTTAGATAGACATATCTGGATGCCAAACCTTTCATAAAATATAAGGACATATCTAATGTCCAAAACTGTTGGAAAAGCATAAGGACATATCTGATGTCATGCAATTCACAAGTCATGAGTCTTAATGCCTTGCAAAACCATAATTCAAAATATACTTTCCTTTCTAATATCATAACTTGAAGAATTAGGCATGCAATTTCATGAAAATAGAGGTCATGTTATCTAAACATACCAATTTTACTTGAAGACATACAATTCAATGAAATCATGCTAAAAATCAACCTTAATGCATGGGCTTTTAAAACCAATTAAGGAATATTAATCAAATCATAAATAAACCATAAGAAACCATGAATTGATGCATAGAAACTGATTTCATACGTTTTCCCCAATTTAGATTTAAAACTCTAATTTTACAAGTTCATAATTCAAAATAAGAATTGGGGGTTTTGAGCACAAGGGTGAAAGGAACCCATTGTTGAATACTCACATACCTTGATTGAAGAAAACCCACTTGAATTTGAAAAGAAAAGGTGACTTGATCTTGGAGCTTGAAGGAGTTCTTTTCCGTTTTTGGGAGATGAATGAAGATTTGAGAAGGGACTTAGGATAATGAGGGTGAAAACCCTTCTAGAAATAGTCAAAATGACCTCATTCAGGAGTTAAACGGTTGGGTAATGACTAAAAACCCCTGGGGCATAATTAGGAAAATGCTGGATAAAGTTGACTTTCAGGGACCACAGATGGATTCCACGGGTCGTAGACTAAACCACGGCTCGTGGCTTCCATTCGTCGTTCCTGGCCAAAGCAAAAAGCTGCAGAAGGTAAACCACGAATCAACAGGATGACTCGTCAATTGAACGACGGCCCGTAGACTTGAGCTGTAGTTTTTGGGAAATATGCAATCCTCTGAATCAAGTTCTACGAGTTACAGGACGGTCCGTAGTTCAAACTACGAGCCGTAGAAACCATTCATCATTTCTGAAGGAATTGGTAGGTCTTTGATCAGGTTTTCACGAGTCAATAGGACGGTCCGTGGTTCAAACTATGGGCCGTAGACTTGACTCGTGGTTCCTAGGGAATCAGTCAGCCCTCAGGTCTGGTACCACGAGTTGACAGGATGGGCCGTAGACTAAACTATGGTCCGTAGAACCAACTCGTGGTTCTCAGATCAGAGTCTGAACCTGGCAGACTTAAACTACGGCTCCATTCCACGACCCGTGGTTCAGACCACTGTCTGTGGTTTGGACCCGTCATTCCTGGAAACATAAAAGTTTACTGAGATTCTGAGTTTAAAAGCTGAATAAGTTTTTGGGGTGTTACAATATCTCCCCCTTGGGATCATTCATCCTCGAATTAAGACTAAGCAGGGGAAAATTGAAGAGAAAACATCCCAACTAGTCAACAATACATAAAATCTGAAGAGTAAACATGAAAACTGAGCTTTTCAACATAAAACATGATTGAATCAACTTCGAAAGAATGAATGCATGCTAAGATCATGAGAGGAACCGATGGAATAGAATCGGAGGGACATACTAAGGAGGAAACTATTACCTCAAGCTGGAACAGACTCGGAAGGAAAGAGATGAGGGTACTTGGCCTTCATGGATGATTTTTCTTCCCAAGTAGCTCCCTTAACAAGTTGATTCCTCCAAATGACTTTTATCGAAGAAACTTCTTTATTTCTCAACCTCCGAATTTGACGATCAAGAATCTCCATGGGAACCTCCTCATAAGTGAGACTATCCTTTACACCTACATCCTCCAAAGGAACTATCAAGGTAGATCACCAATACACTTCTTCAACAAGGAAACATGGAAAATCGGATGAATTGCTTCAAACTCTGTCGGCAACTCCAACTCATAAGCAACGCTACTAACTCTCCTCAGAATCCGATAAGGACCTACAAAATAGGAACTAAGCTTACCTTTCTTGCCAAATCTCATCACACCTTTCATGGGTGACACTTTTAGAAAATCCCAATCGTCAACCTTAAATTCCAACTCTCTTCTTCTTACATCCGCATATGATTTTTTTGACTCTGAGCGATCTTCAATCTCTCCCTAATCAGCTAAACCTTCTCCATAGTCTCGTGAACCGAATTTAGGCCAATCAAAGCTTCCTCACCTACCTCAAACCAACCAATAGGAGATCTATATTTCTGACCATAATGTGCCTCATACAGAGCCATCTGGATGCTAGAGTGAAAGATGTTGTTGTAGGCAAACTCGATAAGAGGTAAGTAATCATCCCAATTTCCTTTGAAATCAATCATAAAGCTATCAACATATCCTTCAAGGTCTGAATAGTACGCTCATCCTGGCCATCCGTCTGTGGGTGAAAAGCTATGCTAAGCTTCACCTAAGTACCAAGACCTCTCTGAAATGATCTTCAGAACTGAGAAGTAAGTTAAGTACCTCTATCTGAAATGATGGACAATGGGACACCATGCAATTGGACTATCTCCCGGATGTAGAGTCTGGCATAATCGTCCGCTGAATCTGTAGTCTTAACAGCCAAAAAGTGGGATGACTTTGTCATCCGGTCAACAATCACCCAAATCGAATTATGTTGCCTTCGAGTACAAGGCAAACCTGTAATGAAGTCCATATTGATCGCTTCCCACCTCCAAGTAGGGAGGTCAATATCCTGAATCATGCCACCCGGTCGCTGATGGTCTACCTTCACTTGCTGACAGTTGGGACACTTAGCTACAAAACCGGCTATGTCCCTCTTCATACCATTCCACCAATAGAATTCTCGTAGATCACGGTACATCTGGGTGGCACTGAGGTGAATAGAATATCTGGAACTATGAGCCTCAGTCAGAATCTGCTGTCTCAACCCATCTACATCAGGCACATACAATCGATCCTGATAATGAAGCACACCATCTCCCCTTGGGAGAACACCTCAACTCTTTGCTGGTGGAATGCACCCTTTAGCTGAAGCAAAATATGATCACTGTCTTGCTTTGCCTTCAATTCAGCTACCAAAGATGATTCAGATCCATTCTGAATAATAACACCACCTTATGTCAAGTCCATAAGGCTAACTCCCAACCAAGCAAGCCTATGAACCTCCTTGACCAATTCCTTCTTCGACTGAAGACACACTACCATGGACAATCTACTAAGTGCATCCGCCACAACATTGGCCTTACCTGGATGGTAAAGCACACTCATGTCATAATCCTTAAGAAGCTCAAGCCATCTTCTTTGTCACAAATTCAATTCCTTCTGAGTGAACACATACTGAAGACTCTTATGATCAGTGAATACATCCACGTGCACCCCATACAAGTAGTGTCTCTAAATCTTTAAGGCAAAAACCATGGCTGCTAACTCAAGATAATCAGTAGGGTAGTTCTTCTCATGAGTCTTAAGCTGTCTCGAAGAATAAGCGATCACTCTACCACGCTGCATAAAAACACAACCCAAACCAATTCTTGAAGCATCACAATACACAACAAAGTCATCCAGGCCCTCGGGTAGAGCTAACACTAGAGCTGTGGTCAACTTAGTCTTCAATGCCTGAAAGTTCTTCTCACAAAGGGCAAACCACTGGAATTTTACTTTCTTCTGAGTCAATCGGGTCAAAGGGGTAGCAATGGAAGAAAATCTTTCCACAACTCTCCTTAAATAAACGGCCATACCCAAAAAGCTCCTAATATCAGATGGGGAAGTAGGTCTAGGCCAGTTCTTTACTGCTTCAATCTTTTGAGAATCAATTCAAATACCATCTCTTTTCAAAATATGACCCAAAAAAGCAACAGACTGCATCCAAAGCTCACACTTGCTAAACTTAGCAAATAACTGCCGGTCCTTTAGAGTTTGCAACACCACTATCAAATGGCCCCCAACTCCTCCTCACTCTGAGAGTAGATAAGAATATCATCAATGAATACAATCACAGACATATCCAAATACTGCTTGAACACACGGTTAATCAAATCCATAAAAGCTGTAGGAATATTCGTTAGACCAAAAGACATCACAACAAACTCATAATGATCATACTGAGTCCTGAAGGCTGTCTTCGGAGTACCACACTCTCTAACATGAAGCTGATGATAACCGAATCTAAGGTCGATCTTGGAGAATAAACTAGCACCCTGAAGCTGATCGAACAAGTCATCAATCCTAGGAATGGGATACTTATTCTTGGTGGTGACCTTGTTCAATTGGCTGTAGTCAATACACATTCTGAGGGAACCATCTTTCTTTTGCACGAATAGGACTGGAGCACCCCATGGAGAAATGCTATGCCTGATGAAACCCTTATCAAGAAAATTCTTCAACTGATCCTTCAATTTCTTAAGCTCCGCAGGAGCCATTCTATAAGAAGGGATAGAGATAAGGTTTGTATCTGGAAAAAGATCTATCCCAAAGTCGATTTCCCATTCAGGAGGGACTCCAGGCAAATCTTTAGAAAATACTTCTGGTAAATCATTCACGATAGGAACATACTGAAGGGATGGGGTTTCCGACTCCGTGTCCATAACCCACACTATGTGATAGACATAACCTTAGAAATCGTATTCCTAGCCTTAAGGTAAGATACAAAATGACCTTTCTAGGATGGGGGACTACCTAGCCATTCTAAGATGGGTTCATTTGGAAACTTGAAATTGACACCCTGAGTACGACAATCAACTGAGGCATAACAAGCATACAACCAATCCATACCCAGAATAACATACAAATCAGTCATCTCCAACTCTACCAAATCTGCTGAAATGACTCTATGAAGGACTGAGATAGAGAATTTTCACTAGATCCTTTTGGCTAGGACTGACTCACCAACAGGAGTAGAAACACAAAAGGGTTCTAAAAGCAATTTAGGACAAATTTCGAATTTGTATGTGTCACACCCCAAACCATGGGAGGCATGACCGACACCCGGAGCCCCAAAAGGGCGAGGGTGCCAAAATAGAGTGTATCTCTGTTGAACCTGCTGGGGGTATAAGACCGACAAGGTCTCTAAGAATAACAATTTGAAACACTGAAAGCTCAATAGTAGGTAAACAACTCAAGGCCGACAAGGCTATTATCATAGTAGATAGCTAATAACAAGTCCGACAAGGCCATACCCAACACTGATGTACATATACACATCTACAAGCCTCTAGAAGTAAGTAAAATATCTCATATCCAGGACAGGGCCCTGGACTACCCATAAGCTGTAAATATACATAACCTGGTCAAAATATAAGCTAGACCTCTAACTCATCAGCTCCAGGAAGAATGGAGCTTACCAAAATGGCTGAACTCTGCAACTCCTACTGAAGAGGTCAATCTGGGTTTCTGTCTGGACCTGCAGGCATGAATGCAGCGCCCCCAGGCTATGGGGACGTCAGTACGACAATAATGTACTGGCATGTAAGGTAGAAACATAAAAGCAAGTCGGAAGTAGTAAATCTGAACAAGATATGATATGAAACTTGTAAACTGTAATTGGTAAGAATCGTTAAGCTCTTTCTCCTTTATTCTTTTTAGAATACAACACATGCATTAACCCACACCACAACTCACGCTTTCTAACCCACGCTGAACCACAATAGAACCTCGGTGCACCCTATATATAATAGCCTCAATATGGCAGTAGCGCCTCGGCGCACACTATGTATATATATAATGGCCTCAATATGGCAGTAGCACCTCGGTGCACACTATGTATATAATGGCCTCAATATGGTAGTAGCACCTCGGTGCACACTATGTATTTAATAGCCTCAATATGGCAGTATCACCTCGGTACACACTAACACGCAAACCACACATAATAAGTGTATTACTAGATTGACCTTCAAAGCTATTCTTGTTATTTATGAAGGTTCATTTAGATAAATTCTTTAGCCTTGGCTTACTAGGTTTTGGACTCAACATACCAAACACATATAAATGGGGATTTGACTTGCTAACTTTCCTTGTATACTTTCTAAAGCTTGATTAGGGATCACAATACAAAGAAGAAACTTGACAAAAGGATAACTTACGTTTCGTGCAAAAAGAATCAGATTTTTTATAAGAAGGCGACTTGAATCACCATAATGTATAAATTAGTTCCTTAAGACTTTTTGAGTTACCAAATCAGCTCTCTTACAACAGAATTCTCAAATTCCTTCTTTCGGAGATTTAGAGTTCTATTTCTAGATTCACGCCAATAAGGAATAAAGAAGCCTTAACATACCTCGTTCCTTCCGAAGATTGTGCTTACCAGAACTTGGGCTTTCCTTTATTAAGTTAATCTACAACACAAGGGTATAATGAAACTAATATTAGCTCTTAAACCTGATGCAACCTTTCCAAAACAGTAGCTAAACATTTCCCGGGCAGATTTACGTATTTTGCATTAATTAAAGGTGTATCGTCACACCTTTCTCCCCTGTCCAATACACATCACACACACACCAACCTACTGCCTCCAATAATACAAAACACATCAAACATACCCTACACAACTCACCATGCCGAAATACAATAGCAACACATTGAACCCACGGCTTCCGATCGTCGTCCCGTGAGTTCTTAACAACAATTCAACAACAATTGTCCATCCGAACTTCAATCCAAAAATATGATTATGGGAAGAGTACTTACCACACTTGAAGGGGTGGTTTTATCCTCTTTTTATTGATGCCTTGAAAAGCTTAAGTACCCCCTACACATACACCAACAAGAGAAGAAGAAATCTCTTAATTGTTACACAATTTCTATGTGTTAAATCTTAAGAAAGGGGCTGCCATAGTTCATGTCTTTCTTACCATAGGATATCCTAGCTACATGTAGTAGATTAATACCAAGATAACAAGTGGTTTAACTCACCTTAAGCTTGAATTAATCTTGATCTTCTTAGAACCCTAAAGGGAGAGAAGGGCTGCCAAAAAGGAAAGGAGATAAGAGAGAATTTTTCCAGCTTTTTGTGATCAATATTGATCAGCAAAAGGCCTGTATAAAGGGACCTTTTTGGTCGACCTTTTTGAGTATATTTTGGCCAAAATGGGTCAAGAAACTTGGGCCAAAATTACCCTTTGCTTGGGCCTCAAAAGGGTTAAGTTTTGTGGCTGATTTTGGGCTTCTCTTGGGTCAAAATGTGGTCAATATTGGTGGCTACCTGTTGTAGTTCTTTGGGCCAGATTTGGTTGTGCTTTGATGGGCCAACTTTAAGAATAATTTGGGCTACCATAAGGTATAATAATCCATGGTGTTGCTGCCCGTAATCGGCCCTCGAAACTTAGTTCGTTAGCGTAGGTAGGTGATGCACCTACTTGTCACCTAAGAGCTTAGATAAGTCGAGCAAGTACCTCACTTGTTTTATCTCATTTTCAAAACCCTCATCCTTATAATTTAACTTAACACTTATATACATTTGACATTTCAAATTCTAGTCCAAAGTACTCCTTCACAATCTCGAGCTCAAATACCTTCGTCGATATTTACTTACTCACATAGGTTTTGAAAGGTACGGGGTGTTACATCCTTCCCCCCTTAGAATAATTCGTCCTCAAATGAGGGTAATGAATATAGAGCTCTAGTCCCTTAGGATTTTTTTGAAATTTCGGCAGAGTTTCCTTTATAATTGGGACTATCGAAAAACCTGAAACTCAGCAAAAGTCCAGCATGATGCCTCACAGGGTGATACCACTATATACAATTAAATGTAATCAGTTTCACATGTTCAAACCTGATCATATTTGCATAGTAGGAAGAGTATCAAGAACATAAGAATATGACTTACCTCTGTACTATCTTCAAGTCATAAATAACTGGGGATGTTTTTTCCTTATTTCTTCCTCGGCTTCCCACGTCATTTCCTCAATATTATTATTTCTCCACAACACCTTTACTGAGGCTACTTCTTTGGTTCTGAGCTTCCTAACTTGACAATCTAGGATAGAAATTGGTACTTCCTTATAATATTAGTCTTCAGAAAGTTGAACATCTTTAATAGGCATAATACGTGAAGGATCTCCTATGCACCTTCGTAGCATCGATACATGAAATACAGGATGGACTGTCTCCAATTCTGTGGGTAAATCTAGCTCATATGCCACTTTTCCTACCCTTCGAATGATCCTGTATGGTCCAATATATCTTGGACAAAGCTTTCCCTTTTTAACAAATCGCATAACGCCTTTCATGGGCGAAACCTTTAGGAAAACCCAATCACTAATATTAAATTCCAAATCTTGACGTTGCACATCTGCATATGATTTCTGCCTACTCTGGGCTATTAGAAATCTTTCTCGGATTAGCTTGACCTTCTCCATTTCCTGATTAACTAGGTCTGGCCCTAATAATCCTGCTTCTCCAATTTCAAACCATCCAATTGGTGATCTACACTTTCGCCCGTATAAAGCCTCATAAGGAGCCATTTGAATGCTTGCATGGAAGCTATTATTATAAGCAAACTCAATTAGTGGCAAATGGTCATCCCAACTCCCTTTAAAATCTAGTACACAAGCTCGTAGCATATCTTCGAGTGTTTGAATAGTGCGTTTAGCTTGTCCATCTGTCTGTGGATGAAAAGCTGTACTGAGACTAATTTGAGTACCTAAGCCTCTCTGGAAAGACCTCCAAAAATTTGCTGTAAACTGAGCACCCCTATCTGAAATAATGGAAATTGGGACACCATGAAGTCGAACTATTTCACTAATATACAACTTGGCATAATCTTCAGCAGTATAAGTTGTCCTGACTGGCAAAAAAATGAGCTGATTTTGTAAGTCTATCTACAATCACCCATATGGAATCATACTTTCGATAAGTACGGGGTAAGCCTATAATAAATTCCATGTTGATCACCTCCCATTTCCAAGTAGGTATCACTATACTTTGAGTTAGACCTCCGGGTCTCTAGTGTTCAATTTTTACCTGTTGACAATTAGAGCATTGGGCTACAAACTCTGCTATATTTCTCTTCATATTATTCCACCAATAAATCTGTCGAAGATCATGATACATCTTCATTGCTCCGGGATGGATTGAATAGCGGGAATAGTGAACTTCTGCCAAAATTTTCTCCCGAAGCTCCCCGACGTTAGGTACACATAGACGACCTTGATATCTCAGAACCCCATCTTCCTTAAGCTCTATTAGTGGTTGCTTCTGTTGTGGAATTTCCTCCCTCAATCTTACTAATTCTGGATCATCATATTATCTTTCCTTTACCTCTGTCATAAGTGAGGATTCCATTGTGCTTTGAATAACAACTCCCCCATTACCTTGGTCTAGTAGTCGAACCTGCAAATTAGCTAACTGATGTAGTTCTCTTATCATCACAATCTTTCTATTTTCCACGTGGCTCAAGCTTCCTATGGATTTGCGGCTAAGTTCATCGGCCACTACATTGGCCTTCCCTGGATGGTACAAAATATCTACGTCATAATCCTTTAGTAACTTTAGCCACCTTCTTTGCCTTAGGTTTAAATCCTTCTGTTTGAATAAATACTGTAGACTTTTGTGGTCCGTAAACATGTCTACATGGACTCCAAACAAGTAATGGCGCCAAATTTTCAAGGCAAATATAAATGCTGCCAATTCAAGATCGTGAGTAGGGTAATTTTATTCGTGCTTTCTTAGTTGTCTCGAGGCATAGGCAATAACTTTACCATGTTGCATTAAAACGCAGCCCAACCCAATCCTTGAAGCATCACAATAAACAACATAACCTTCCGTGCCCTCTGGCAGAGTTAAGACAGGTGCTGAAGTAAGCCTCTCCTTCAACTCCTGAAAACTCTGCTCACATGCATCAGACCACTGGAACTTGGCAACTTTATGATCAACTTTGTCAATGGTGCAGATATAGAAGAAAATCCTTCCACCAACCTTCGGTAATAACCTTCTAAGCCCAAAAAACAACGGATCTCTGTAGCATTCAAGGGCCTCGGCCAATTCTTTACTGCTTCAATCTTTTGGCCGTCAACTCTAATACCTTCGTCTTTAATTATATGGCCAAGAAAAGCCACTGAAGTCAACCAAAACTCACATTTGGAGAACTTTGCATATAATTTATGATTCTGAAGTGTTTGCAATACTGCACATAAATGATCAGCATGTTCGGCTTTGGATCGCGAGTAAATTAGGATATCATCAATAAATACGATCATGAATACATCTAGGAATGGCTTGAAAACCCGATTCATTAGGTCCATAAAAGCTGCTGGGGCATTAGTAAGCCCAAAAGACATTACTAGAAATTCAAAGTGGCCATACCTCTTCCTAAAGGCTGTTTTTGGAACATCTACCCCTTTAACACGTAACTGGTGATACCCCGACTGCAAGTCAATCTTTGAAAAACATTTGGCGCCTTGCAACTGATCAAAAAGGTCATCAATCCTTGGAAGCGGATACTTATTCTTGATTGTAACTTTGTTCAGTTGTCGGTAATCGATACACATTCTCAAGGACCCATCCTTCTTACGAACAAACAAAACTGGTGCGCCCCATGGCGATGTACTAGGCCTAATGAAACCTTTTTCGAGTAGATCCTTTAACTGTTCCTTTAACTCTCTTAATTCTGCAGGAGCCATCCTGTAAGGGGGAATTGATATTGGCTGAGTATCTGGGAGTAGGTCAATGGCAAACTCAATTTCCCTTTCTAGAGGGATTCCTGGAAGCTCATCCGGGAATACATCTAGGAACTGACTCACCACAGGAACCGATTGAAGAGTCGCTGGTCCATCCTCTGTGCTTCTTACTCGGACTAAATGATAAATATAGCCTTTAGAAATCATTTTCTGGGCCTTAAGGTAGGAAATAAACCTACCCCTTGGCGTGGCAACATTACCTTTCCACTCTAGGATTGTCTCTTCCGGAAAATGGAATTTGACAACCTTATTTCTACAATCGATATTAGCAGAACATGCAACTAACCAGTCCATGCCCATAATGACATCAAAGTCAATCATATCTAATTCGATTAGATCAGCTGAAGTGAGGCGGTCATAAATCCACACTGCACAATCTCGATAAACTCGCCTAGCTATAATAGATTCACCAACTGGCGTAGATACATCAAAGGGTCTAGGCAATAACTCAGGGCCTACCCCCAACTTACCAGCAACGAGCAGGGTAACATATGAAAGAGTAGAGCCAGGATCTATAAGTGCATAAACAGCAGGAGTAAAAATAGTCAATGTACCTGTAACAACATCAGGTGACGATTCCAAGTCCTGGCGACCGGCTAGAGCATAAGTGCGATTCTGACCACCGCCTGAACTGGATGCTCCTCCTCCTCCTCTACCTCTACCACGACCTGGTGTAGCCTGTTGTCCTGTCCTAGGGGGACGAATAGTAGATGAAGAATCTGCCATCGACCCTGTAGGCTGGGATATCTCACTCCTACCTCTACTCGGACAGTCTCGCATAAAGTGACCAGGATGCCCACACGAATAACAAGTATCTGAACCCAGGAGACATATCCCAGGATGCTTCCTACCGCACTGAACACAAGGTGGCAAAGGTGGCCTCATCTGACCTGAATGCCCCTGGCGATAGGAACTGGATGCACCTGAACTGTGGCCTAGTCCAGTCTGAGAAAAATGATCATACCTATGCCTTTGCAACTGATATGGGGCACCACTAGTAGGGTGGGGTGATCGCCTATTAAAATGTGGCCTAACATTACCTCGTGGTTCTACATAGGACCCAGTAGATCTATCCCTCTTATTCTGATCCCTTTCTCGGCTTTGGTTATCTCCAATTTGTACTTCAAGATCCTCTGCAGTCTGAGCAATAGCCTGTATCTTAGAAATATTCAAATCCTCTTGTGTGGATGCTATTGTTAATCCCTTAATTAATTCATTCTTAAGGCCATGCACATATCGATGAACTCTAGCTCGCATCGTACTCACAATATCGGGGGCGTACCTGGCTAATGAATTAAACTTGAGGCTGTACTGTCGAACATTCATATTGCCCTGCCTAAGGGATAGAAATTGATCAAGTTTGGCCTCTCGAACCTCCTGTGGAAGATAGTGAGCTAGGAAGGCCTCTGAAAATTCCTCCTATTCAGCTGGGGGTGCATTTGATCCCCTAGACCGATCCCAAGCCTCGAACCATAAAATGGCCACATCTCGTAACCTGAAAGATGCAAACTCCACTGCCTCCACTACTGTTGCATGCATGACTCGAAGTACTCGATAAGTCTGATCAATAAACTCCTGAGGATCCTCATGTGGGTCAGAGCCTATAAATATAGGAGGACTTAGGCTGATAAACTCTCGAGCCCTAGAACTTTCTGAGCCACCTGACCTAACACTCGCTGATGCCCCAATTTGTTGTTGTTGTGTGGCTACCATCTGGGTCAATAATCGAAAAGCACTCCTGATGTCCTGGTCCTCTACTTCAGGTGGAGGAGCTACAAGTGCTGGTTCATTTCTAGCTATCTCAGATGCCACTGGAGCAGATGGGGTTAGGGGTACTGGATCCCCTCTAGTCTCATCAGGTACTTGATGAACTGGGATCTCTGGTGTCAGTGATTCACTTTGAGCCTCAAATCTATCCAATCGAATAGGCGGGGAACGACTAGTACCTTCCCCCATATCCGTGCCAACCCGTCGGCTACTCATTTGTCTGGTCACAGGCATTTCTGTAAACAAGGAATAGAAAAACATGAATTAGACTTCAAACATCTTATGACCTCGCTCTATTGCACGATCTAGCAAATGAAAAAAGGATAACAATTCCTAAATGTACCATAGCCTCATGATTATAGGTATGGTGCACAATACACCCATAAGCAAGACTCTACTAGACACGGCTTGTAGACTCCCTGGGATTCGACGTGCTCTGATACCAAGTTTGTCACACCCCAAACCATGGGAGGCATGACCGACACCCGGAGCCCCAAAAGGCCGAGGGTGCCAAAATAGAGTGTATCTCTGTTGAACCTGCTGGGGGTCTGAGACCGACAAGGTCTCTAAGAATAACAATTTGAAACACTGAAATCTCAATAGTAGGTAAACAACTCAAGGCCGAAAAGGCTATTATCATAGTAGATAGCTAATAACAAGGCCGACAAGGCCATACCCAACACTGATGTACATATACACGTCTACAAGCCTCTAGGAGTAAGTAAAATATCTCATATCCAGGACAGGGCCCTGGACTACCCATAAGCTATAGATATACATAACCTGGTCAAAATATAATCTAGACCTCTGACTCGTCAGCTCCAGGAAGAATGGAGCTTACCAAAATGGCTGAACTCTGCAACTCCTACTGAAAAGGTCAATCTGGGTTTCTGTCTGGACCTGCAGGCATGAATGCAGCGCCCCCAGGCAATGGGGACATCAGTACGACAATAATGTACTGGCATGTAAGGTAGAAACATAAAAGCAAGTCGCAAGTAGTAAATCTGAACAAGATATGATATGAAACTTGTAAACTGTAATTGGTAAGACTCGTTAAGCTCTTTCTCCTTTATTCTTTTTAGAATACAACACATGCATTAACCCACACCGCAACTCACTCTTTATAACCCACGCTGAACCACAATAGCACCTCTGTGCACCCTATATATAATAGCCTCAATATGGCAGTAGCGCCTCAGTGCACACTATGTATATATATATAATGGCCTCAATATGGTAGTAGCACCTCGGTGCACACTATGTATATAATGGCCTCAATATGGCAGTAGCACCTCGGTGCACACAATGTATTTAATAGCCTCAATATGGCAGTATCACCTCGGTGCACACTAACACGCAAACCACACATAATAAGTGTATTACTAGATTGACCTTCAAAGCTATTCTTGTTATTTATGAAGGTTCATTTAGATAAATTCTTTAGCCTTGGCTTACTAGGTGTTGGACTCAACATACCAAACACATATAAATGGGGATTTGACTTGCTAACTTTCCTTGTATACTTTCTAAAGCTTGATTAGGGATCACAATACAAAGAAGAAACTTGACAAAAGGATAACTTACGTTTCGTGCAAAAAGAATCAGATTTTTTATAAGAAGGCGACTTGAATCACCATAATGTATAACTTAGTTCCTTAAGACTTTTTGAGTTACCAAATCAGCTCTCTTACAACAGAATACTCAAATTCCTTCTTTCGGAGATTTAGAGTTCTATTTCTAGATTCACGCCAATAAGGAATAAAGAAGCCTTAACATACCTCGTTCCTTCCGAAGATTGTGCTTACCAGAACTTGGGCTTTCCTTTATTAAGTTAATCTACAACACAAGGGTATAATGAAGTTAATATTAGCTCTTAAACCTGATGCAACCTTTCCAAAATAGTAGCTAAACATTTCCCAGGCAGATTTACGTATTTTGCATTAATTAAAGGTGTATCGTCACACTTTTCTCCCCTCTCCAATACACATCACACACACACCAACCTACTGCCTCCAATAATACAAAACACATCAAACATCCCCTACACAACTCACTATGCCAAAATACAATAGCAACACATTGAACCCACGGCTTCCGATCGTCGGCCCGTGAGTTCTTAACAATAATTCAACAACAATTGTCCATCCGAACTTCAATCCAAAAATATGATTATGGGCAGAGTACTTACCACACTTGAAGGGGTGTTTTTATCCTCTTTTTATTGATGCCTTGAAAAGCTTAAGTACCCCCTACACATACACACACAAGAGAAGAAGAAATCTCTTAATTGTTACACAATTTCTATGTGTTAAATCTTAAGAAAGGGGCTGCCATAGTTCATGTCTTTCTTACCATAGGATATCCTAGCTATATGTAGTATATTAATACCAAGATAACAAGTGGTTTAACTCACCTTAAGCTTGAATTAATCTTGATCTTCTTAGAACCCTAAAGGGAGAGAAGGGCTGCCAAAAAGGAAAGGAGATAAGAGAGAATTGTTCCAGCTTTTTGTGATCAATATTGATCAGCAAAAGGCCTGTATAAAGGGACCTTTTTGGCCGACCTTTTTGAGTATATTTTGTCCAAAATGGGTCAAGAAACTTGGGCCAAAATTACCCTTTGCTTGGGCCTCAAAAGGGTTAAGTTTTGTGGCTGATTTTGGGCTTCTCTTGGGTCAAAATGTGGTCAATATTGGTGGCTACCTGTTGTAGTTCTTTGGGCCAGATTTGGTTGTGCTTTGATGGGCCAACTTTAAGAATCATTTGGGCTACCATAAGGTATAATAATCCATGGTGTTGCTGCCCGTAATCGGCCCTCGAAACTTAGTTCGTTAGCGTAGGTAGGTGATGCACCTACTTGTCATCTAAGAGCTTAGATAAGTCGAGCAAGTACCTCACTTGTTTTATCTCATTTTCAAAACCCCCATCCTTATAATTTAACTTAACACTTATATACATTTTACCATTTCAAATTCTTGGCCAAAGTACTCCTTCACAATCTCGAGCTCAAATACCTTCGTCGATATTTACTTACTCACATAGGTTTTGAAAGGTACGGGGTGTTACAGTATGCTACATAAGCGGTCACAAAAGACAAGGAGGCACCGGGGTCAATCAAAGCATACACCTCTAGAGAGAAAACTTTCAACATACCAGTGACAACATCAGGCAAGCTCTCCTGGTCCTGGCAAAAGGACATAGCATAAAGGCGGTTCTTGCACTGACCACCAGAACTAGAAGCGGTGCCCTGCTGGGCTAGTTGGCCTCCGAGAGCTGCTGGGGCAGACTGAGTCTTTCTACCACCCTGTCCCTTCTTAGCTGAAGGGCAATCTTTAATCCTGTGACCAACTTGACCACATCCAAAACAACCCTATCTACCAGCTAGACAATCACCGGGATGATTCTTCCCACACTTGGTACAAATGGGGAAAGAAGGCCTCTTTGCACCACTCCCCTAAGAATAAGAACCTGCACCTCTACCGAACTGATCATGACGGGGCTTGGAGGCCTGAGAAGGAGCACTAGCGGTAGAATGCACAGGTCCTGATGACTTCTTCAGAAAGGAAGATCGATGCCCGCCTCCGAACTTTTGATAGCTAAATCATGAACCCTCGGATCTAGCCCTCTTGTTCTCTCTAGCCATCTCCCTAAGCTTGTCTCCCTTGATCTGGTGAGCATGGGTCATGAGTCTGGAGATGTTCATATCACTCAACAGCGTAGCGGACCTATACTCCTTCTTCACTAAATCTGAAACCCCATAGATAAACTTGCTCATCTGATCATGCGGGTCCGTAACCATAGAGGGGGCATACCTAGACAACTGAGTGAACTTCAAACTATACTCATGAACATTCATAGATCCTTGTCTCAAGTTCACAAACTCCTCGGCCTTCGCTTGCCTCAACTCTTGGGGAAAGAACCGGTCGAGAAAGGCCCTCTCGAAACACTCCCAAGACATAGGGACCTCGTCCCTAGCTCTAGCTTCCTTCCATTGCGTGAACTAGATGCGAGCCACATCCTTGAGTTGATAGGATGCGAGCTCCACACAATCAATATCACCCACTTGCATAACATCAAAGATCTTCTTCGCCTCATGAATAAAGCTCAGTGGGTCCTCACCCACCTTCGAACCCTAAAAATTCAGGTGGGTTCATTTAGACAAAATCACCAACCCGGGCCGCTACCCCACCTTGAGGATGGACGGGGATAGGAGATGGCTGGTTGGCCTGAGCGGCCAAAGTCTGGGCTAGCATATGGGTGGCGTTCCTGAATTCCTTATTCATGAACTTAGGGGTAGGAACTGGAGGAACAACATTCCGAGCGGCTTGGTGAGACATAGCACGTCGAGGCATAATCTGAAACATACAAGAAAAGGATTAGAGGGAGATTAGAGTTAAGCTCTATCGCACGACATGATCATGAAAGAAGTGAAGTTTTGTAAGACATCTCATAACTTCCCCCTCATAAGTGTGGCGTATTTCACACACATGAAAGAGATTCTACTCGATGAGGCTTTCAGACATCCTAAGACTCTTGAACCTGAGGCTCTGATACCAAGTTTGTCACGCCCAGAGACTACCCCCTAGATATAACACGGGATCTGGGACACGAGTGCCCTAGATTAACCCTTTCATAGCATACTCAGATAAACTTAAGGAACATAAGCGGAAGCATACACAAAGAGGAGATAGAAATCCATAACTAAAATAGCAAAAGTCTACAAAGAACCCATCCAGAATACAAACTAGCTATGTCTGAAGCTTCTAAATCTGAAATTAGAGTTGATGGGACAAGACCCCAACTAACTCAGATAATCCAAAGGAAAGAGACATAAAATACTAAACAGAACTCCGGTCCTCGAATAATGAGGACTCACCAATAATCAACTGAGTATCTGGCGTAATCTAGCCACGTGTCTGAGGGCAGGAACCTGGATCTGCATCTTAAAAGGATGCAGCGCAAAATGCATCAATATTATAGGATGTACCGAGTATGTGAGATAAACATGAATCTGAGATGAGCAAGCTAATAACACTTGTAAAAAAGAGATCATGCTATAAATGTAAATCTGAAATGCAAGAGACTCAATGCAATGCCAAGGTAAGATATACAAAATATCATAAGTAATTATTGCGTTCTTTCGCACACGCAAATGTACGCGGTCGTACAAGTAATATAGAATTTTAAGTCCAGATATCGTACCCACAGAGACTTGTCAATTAACTATTTACTAAATTAAATTAATTTTAATTATTTATTCAAGTAGAAAAATCCAAATTATATTATGATTTAACTAAAATAAAAAGAAAAATAAACTAACTAATGAACAGTTAACCAAACGAAGAGTATATTTTCACGTAATCAATGAGATGAAATCGATCTAGGGCTATGGATTTGCTAGCAATTATGTTGAGTAATCACTTGAACTGATTCTGATTTTCTACCGGGTTACTAGTTGCGGGTTTATTTTAACCATGTTGAGCGTTTTGCCAACAACTCTAGGTCTCCTCGACTATTCCTAACGCCTATATTCCTATGGTCGTCGGTCGATAGTGAAGGGCATGTGATTTCTCTTCCGTATCAACTAAGCAAGGCTAACGGGTATATTCCTATCTACGTTAGCGAATCGTTCCCCTTTCCCTATAAGGTTCACAACCAAGCCTTACTTTTTCTTATTACGCACACAAATTCTCTATTCCTAGTCCAATTTCCGCGCCACAAATAGTATTTGAATGGTGATCAAGCAAACAAATAATTAAGATCAAGAAAAAGTAAGTACCCACATGAGCCGTAGCATGACGATAAATATCTTAACAAATCAGTTAAAGTTCATACACCAACAATCATGAAGCTACCATAATCCTAGAACGAGAAGTTTAGCTCCACATAGACATGGAGGAATTACTACAAATCATCCAAAGAAAAACTTAAAAATAAATAATAGAGAAGAAAAGATAGAACCAATTTTCTCCGGCCTTCACGGTGGCTCCTAGCTCTCCCTAGGTCAAAAGTTATATAAAATTATGTTTAAGATATATTTATAGTGTATGGAGAAGATCTGGACTTTTAAAAACCAAATTCTAATTAAACTGGGAGAAAATCCTGTCGTACTCGTGCCACGCTTGCAAAGCAACACAGTGGCGCGAAGGAGTAAACGAGAATCAGAGACAGTGAAAAACTCGCGCCATCTCTTGTTGTGAAGCTGCTGGCACAACTGCCAGTCAAACAAATTCATTGCTGCTGCGTTGGTGGGCTGCCAGATACGTTCTCTTCCTCGTCAATTTAAGTTGTTAACTTCAACCTTGTTCATGCCAATGATCACATATTAATGATTATTCCAATCATTATATGTAATCATTATGTCTCCTTCATTAATTCTTTGATTTGTTTCTCTTTTGTTTCCTTCCGCTTTAATTCTTTTTATTTTTTTCTCTTCCCGCTTTTTGATCAATTTTACTTCAAATCTCTTCATCTTCACACCACTTTAATCCTACACATCAAAATATTATATTAAGCACAAAATAATATAATCAATACTCAAAAGACAATTAAAAGTACTAAAATGTGAGGCAAATAATGATTAAATATATGTATTTTTGGCCTCACATCAACACCTCACACTTAAACTATTGCTCGCGCTCGAGCAAGCATTAAAACTCATCTCACTAATTCAAGCTAGGAACACCACCACTTTGATTGATACAAATAATTAGGCCATACAAAAATTCAAAATATCAAGTACACTTCCCGATCATTATGCAAGATATACAAACAACTAACAAACTTCTAACCTCCTAACTTCAAAGACGGACTCTAACTCATCAAATTTAAGCTCACTCACCTGTTCCATCAAAGAAAGCTAATAACATCACCTATCTATCATGAAACAAGTGCCCTCACAAGAAGAAATAGTCCATACACTCAATTTAAAGAATTGAATATAAATTAAGGACTTAGCATCAAAGCACAACTCTCACACTCACAAACGAATTCACATGTATGCACAAAGAACCATAAGCTTGCCCATTATGTACATCTTCACTAATTAAGCATGCTCCAATAGAATCAAATTGGACTTTAACGGGTTGTAATGTTGGCCAGAGGACGGGTAGGAAAACTATATAATAGTGACTTACACTTCCCTAAGCACTTTGCACTTTTTTGAACTTCATCACCCATTATTTTCATCACTTTATTTCTTTTCAGCCCTCTCTTCAATTATTTTCACTAGTATTCTCATCATATCAAGAATGTTTCAATCATTTTTTTCTCAAGCAATTTTTTTTTTCATGTCACATTCTTTCAAAGAGGGTCTTTTCATCACAAGTAACTTTCAGTGGTCACCTTTTACACTTGACCTTTCCTTTTCTTCAAATCTAACAAATTTATTACAGTCAATGCTATAGTGCTCAAGGAAGCAGGGTGCAAAAATTAGAGATTCAACAAAATGGATCAAGGCAAAAATACGGCTACCAAACGAAAGGCTACAGGCTCAAAGGGCTAACTAGTGGTAACAATATCTGAACAGGCTAAAATTTACAAGACAAATCAAAGAAATTCTATTATCATCTTCTAAACAGAGCAACACTTTTTATTTCGCTTCAATAACATGCAGGGCAAGTTCTAGACTAAGATGCAAAACATGAAATATTCAAGAAATCCTCACCTCTCATGACACAAGTTTCAATCAAGATGGATCAATTTCACTTCTAAGACAGACAGGATCATAGAGAACTTCAAATTAAGAATAAGCTATATACAAAGTCACTACCCTGAGCCTAGGTGTCAAAAGATTTGTTATTTTGTTAACACTCAAGCACTCACAGAAAAATACTAATCAAACTCAGGTCTAAATTGCTAGTATCAAACAAGTCAAAAAGTCTATTCTTTTCTCTCCAAAAAATAAAAAAAATAAAAACTACTCCTAAAAATAAAAAATTACTCGGTTCAAAGAGTTCTCCCTCGAAAAAGAACCGAAAAGAAAAACCAAGGGGTGGATGAAGTATGCCTCTAAAAAGAAACTAAAAGCTAAAAATTATATTAACTAAAGAATAAAGGAAAATCTTTTTGTGTTTTTAAGCTTTTTGTTTTCTTTTTCTTTTTTAATTTTTTTTTATCTAACTTAGCAATACAAAAACACTCAAAATCCTATGGCATACATCACCCTTAACAAATATTGGAAGATATCCCACCTCACACTTAAAGTCATGCTTTGTTCCCAAAGCAGTAAATAAGATAAAAATCGGGTTAGAGATACTCCCTGAAGCCCTCTAGGGCCTAGCCAACAACATGTTTCTTCACAATGAATCAAAGGGGCAAATGACCCCACACTTAAGCTTAAGCCATGCTCCTTACCTTTCAAATATGGGTACTCAGACTTCCCCAAACCTGCAAAACAAAAACAAAAAAAACATGACACTATAAAAATAAAAAAAGAAAAATAAGAAGCTACACTATTACAAATTGGGTTGCCTCCCAATAAGCGCATGATTTAACGTCGCGGCACGACGCTATCAAGTTCATCACTTTTCCTTTCACTTTGAACTTATAAATTGTACCCCTAACTTTGCATCAAATTTTCTGCTCCGCTCAAGCGGCGGTGGTATAAAAATAAAAGAACCAAGCAATAAATGTCACATCTTGAACTTCTTGGCCCTTAAGTGAGGAATGCCGTTTTATCTTTTTGGCATGAAAAATTTCAGAATATAAGGGTTTTGTTCCTCATCCGCACACTTTTTCATTGGTTTGGAAGGCTCAATTTTCATGTCACCAACCAAACACAATGTCGAATAATACTTAGAATGAGGTCCAACACGCCCCAACTCCAAAACTTCATTTTGTGTGACATTCTCACTTTCACACACCTCCTCAATATTGCCATCAATTGAAAGAGAATAGTTGAATGATATGAATTGCTCTTTTTGCTCCACAAGTTGGCCAGTATCAGTACAAATTTCATATGCAGCCTTTATTTCTGAAAGTTCGGCCTTAAACTTTCCAGGGATTTCATGCTTTCTTCGGTCTGCTTCCGCGTCAGTACGGTGTGCTCTTGTATTTGTCTGATCAAATCACTCGTCGGAGCATGACATTCTATATTCTCTACTTCATTACCCCTATCAACATCATAAACAACAGAAGAATAGTAATAGGAGCTTGGGTAAGGGGAATAAGAGTTAAGACAATTATCCCAATGACCATTCAGATGATCACATATACCACACAAATTCTCTGGAAAGGATTGTGTAGGTGAACACAACCCTCTCCCGGAAAAATTATGACACAATATATTAAAGTGGGGTCCTCCACAATAAATACAAGAATTATCAATAAATAAATACTCATCATTCAACCAATTTCTATTAGAAGATACCATGTCAAGAAGTGTAGATTTTTTTTTGTTTTATTAAAAATAGTGTAAAAAAAGAAGATAAGAAAAAAAAAATTAAAAATAAAACTTAAATAGATAAAAAGAAAAAAATTAATCTAGACAAATAATTAATTTCTAAGTCTCCGACAAAGGCGCCAAAAACTTATTGCGTCCTTTCGCACACGCAAGTGTACGCGGTCGTACAAGTAATATAAAATTTTAAGTCCAGATACCGTACCCATAGAGACTTGTCGATTAACTATTTACTAAATTAAATTAATTTTAATTATTTATTCAAGCAGAAAAATTCAAATTATATTATGATTTAACTAAACTAAAAAAGACAAAAACAAACTAATGAACAGTTAACTAAACGAAGTGTATATTTTCATATAATCAATGAGATGAAATCGATCTAGGGCTATGAATTTGCTAGCAATTATGTTGATTAATCATTTGAATTGATTCTGATTTTCTATCGGGTTACTAGTTGTGGGTTGATTTTAACCATGTTTAGCGTTTTGCCAACAACTCTAAGTCTCCTCAACTATTCCTAACGCCTATATTCCTATGGTAGTCGGTCGATAGAGAAAGGCATGTGATTTCTCTTCCGTATCAACTAAGCAAGGCTAACAGGTATATTCCTATCCACGTTAGCGAATCGTTCCACTTTCCCTATAAGGTTCACAACCAAGTCTTACTTTTTCTTATTATGCACGCAAATTCTCTATTCCTAGTCCAATTTACGTGCCACAAATAGTATTTGAATGGTGATCAAACAAATAAATAATTAAGATCAAGAAAAAGTAAGTACCCACACGAGCCGTAGCACGACGATAAATATCTTAACAAATCAATTAAAGTTCATTCACCAACAATCATGAAGTTACCATAATCCTAGAACGAGAAGTTTATCTCCACATAGACATGGAGGAATTACTACAAATCATCCAAAGGAAAACATAAAAATAAATAATAGAGAAGAAAAGATAGAACCAATTTTCTCCGGCCTTCACGGCGGCTCCTAGCTCTCCCTAGGTCAAAAATTATGTAAAAATTGTGTTTAAGATATATTTATAGAATATGGAAAAGATGTAAACTTTTAAAAATCAAATTCTAATTAAATTGAGAGAAAATCCTGTCGTACTCGCGCCACGCTCGCAAAGAAAGACAGTGGCGCGAAGGAGTAAACGAGAATCAGAGACAGTGAAAAACTCGCTCCACCTCTTGTTGTGAAGCTGCTGGCGCAACTGCCAGTCAAACAAATTTTGTGCTGCTGCGTTGGTGGGCTTCCAGGTACGTTCTCTTTCTCATCAATTTAAATTGGTAACTTCAACCTTGTTCATGCTAATGATTACATATTAATGATTATTTCAATCATTATATGTAATCATTATGTCTCCTTCATTAATTCTTTGATTTATTCTCTTTTGTTTCCTTCCGCTTTAATTCTTTTTATTTTTTCTCTTCTCGCTTTTTCATCAATTTTACTTCAAATCTTTTCATTTTCACACCACTTTAATCCTACACATCAAAATATTATATTGTCACGACCCGATCTCTCGGGTCATGATGGCACCTACGACCCCCCAGTAGACAAATCAATTCTTGTAACCGAGAATGGTTAGTAATGAGATACTACCTAACCAATACGCACAATAAGCAAAATATAAAGATGGAACAAAGCGAAAGCAATAACCTGAATATATAACAAAAGAAACTACACCAACCCCAAGACTTGGTATCGACAGTACATAAGCTTCTAATAGAATACAAGTGCTAGAAGTAACAAAAGATAAGTACAACTGTCTCTAATGTACAAGAGTAACAGTACAAAAGATGAGATATGGTCAAACCCCGGTTGTCAGGCGCTCACCCTAGTCTCGAAGATCCAAAGGCTGCACGAGTCTCCAATGCGATTAACGACGAAAGCTCAACTAATATCTGCACCAGAAAGATGCAGAAGTGTAGCATGAGCACCAATTGCTAAGCAATGGGTACCCAGTAGGTATCATAGCCAACTGGGCACATATAAGATAAAAGAGCAGTAATAAACAGAGTAGAAACAAATAGTCACAAAAAACAATGAATAAGTACAAGGAAGCTAGCACAGAAGGAGTATAAGCAGAAAACAACAGACATGGCTAGCTACTAGAATACATATCGCAGGCACAAGTGAAAGAAAGCAGTAACGCACCTGGGATCCTTGCTATAACAATATATATAGAAGTTTCTTAGAAAACAGGCGATATACCGGTAACCTCAAGTAAAAAGATAAGGAGGAAAGCAAAGTGACAAAAGCATGCTCGAACACAGGAATAATAACCAAGCCCAGCTACAAATACTAGTCTCAATACCAAGATACAATAAGAAATCATAAGACTCGATAAGGCAATAATAATTCTACCTACAGTCCCAACAGGCGCCCATACACACGAGGAACACAACCAAGTGAAGACAAACAACCCTCAGACTGCTACAACGGTCTTGCTATAGTCAGAATCCCACCGCTACAGCAGTCCTTAACCAGTTGCTTGGAAAAACTAAATATAAACCACAGTTCACAAAATAAATTTCATACTTATGACATCACGAAACAATTACAATAAGGAAACTACTGAAAACCCATGCTATAAACTCACTCGTAGTGTTAGAACTTCCTACGGAGGTCTAGATTACTAGGTCACCCCTTAATGAAATACAACACAACATAATAAACACCATTCATCATAATTAATCAAGAGTTTACAATTTTAAACCACCCCACCTTTGAGATTTTATTAGCTCAACTCACTAAGGGAATTCTAATAGGGTACTATGACCCTAACCATCCCATAACGACTAGAAAAGTCACATATGGATCATGAACTGTTGGAGATAGGTACTTTTATTATCTTTTTAATTTATTATGAGAGTAAAAGGTGCACCTATATAAACCACCATGTGAACACATCAAGTCTGATCTTACCCGATCAGCTAAGTCATCCCATACCTTATTAGGCATGTGACATACATAAAATGTTTTATAGCAAAGATCCATGATAATCTCATTTTAGGAAACATAAAGGTGTCACCCTAATCAACAGAATGATCCATAACCTACATCAACAAACTTAGTTTTAGGCATTTTTCATTTAGACCTATGCCTTCTCGGTCAACTATCTAACTCCTTTAAGATCACTTAATTATAGTTTTAACCTCTTTCGGCTTATTTACATTATTTAGCCCATTTAAGCTTATTTATATAGTTTAGCCTCTTGATGCCCATGATAATAAGGTTAGCAACTTTAGGCTCATATTCATGGATTAGCCTCATCAAGCTAATGTTAATAATTAGACACCTTGGGCTCATAATTATGAGATTTGTCATATTGGGTTCATGTTCATACATTTCAACCATTCATTAGAATTATTTAAGATTCATAAAATGTAGTATTTTTATGCCATAATTCATAAGATAAGGATATTCATGACATTACGGACGTTATAGAGATTTTGGAAGATTCAAGCCATTTTAACATAGTTTATGGTTAAGGAGATCATATGATCATATCAAAAGCATAGTTAAGAAAGTTCATATCATAAGATTATGAATTAGGAAAATTATATCATAAGTCATGGAGTATATATTTTGAAAAGAGTTCATTGTTTGGAGTTCATAAGGGATCATTGGATTTCACGAAGACCATAAAATTTCATACCAATCAGAAGTTTTAGGAGATTTGTTATTTCATTAGATTCATAAACTTCATAAGTTCATTATTCTTTTGAGAAATCATAAAAACTTAGCATTTAGCATAGGGTCACATAACTTTCATTAATATTCATGAGTTCAAGTAGAAGAATTCATGGAATAATTACATAAAATAGGGTTATAATAAGATAGGAGACATGAGTAGAGATTTTATGAGGTTTTATTGAAGAATTGAAGAGATATCATAATGATCAGGGCTTTACTCTAACCCTAGCTTATTCATGAGAATCATTCTATGTAGAGGAAAATAATCTATAGGAATGACATAGTTAGGATAGCCTTACATATCTGAATGAATGGAGGAACTTGGAGAAAACCTGTGAATTCCCTTGCTTGAGCTCTTGAAACCCTTTTGTGAGTTTAGGAGAGAGGAGAGCAGATAACACAATGAAATAAGTGTTTCCATCTGTTAAGGGAGGGTTTTAAAACATGTATAAGGAGTATCAAAAAGTGGTAGGACAAAAATACCCTTGAATAGATGAAATGTCAAAGTTTTTGGCCAAAAAATTGGCTTAGTGTGCCATACTTGGCAGCCAATGCACCGTACCTATTGCCAAACTTTAGAGACCCATTTATCCTGACTAATCCTCAGTAAAATGTGCATAACTATTTACTACAAAGTCTGATTGACGAGCGGTCAGTGGTGATGGAAACTAGACTCAAAGTCCTTTAATTTGGTAGGTATTGTTCCACATAACTCTTCATATACTAGGGGTAATGCTTGTTTGAACTTGACCCTAGTAAAAACTTTTATGAAAACTTAATCGGTAGGAAAGCTTTCAACTCAACTTTGTGCTAGAGATTTCTTATGACCTTATTTCACCTCTAATACACTTCCAACACTTACGATTTAACCTTTTCACTAGGCACAATCAAATTCATCGGGTTCAGGTCAAAATACATACCTAGAACGATTCAAATCCTAGACCTAAAGTTCAAGGTATTACAATATCCCTCCTTGAGATCATTAATCCTCGAAGAATGGTCATGGCTAGAATGAATACAAGCGAAACATATCATAGTCTAGTATTTCTTGAACTATCACTTACCAGTAGGAACTTCATTAACATAAGGAGTTAACGGGCCATGAAAGGAATGTATAGGTATGAGCCATGGAATACATGAGACTTATCATGGACATGACATAAGACATTAGTTTCATGGGGCATGAACATTATAACATAAGACATGAATTCATAGAATCGTAGGCATAAAGTAGGATCATTGCCTTAGACATCTTTTGTTCGAGAAATGAACGAGTGAGGATATCTAGATTCAAAGTTTTCTAAAAGTTTTGGTAGACCTAATCTCTAAACAACTATCAGCTACCCAGGAACACTATCACAAGTCTCAGAGAACATAGAAAGGTGTATAGACATGACAAACTATAGAGGAATATGAACTTGGACATAAGTCTCATTCAATCTGAAACTACATGATATGAAAAAGGACTGTATTAGGAAAGGAGTAAGAATGGGGATACTCTCACCTTAAACGATATGACTGGCAGTCATTAAGCTTAGCAAAACCTTTCAAACTAATTTTTCCTCCTCTAGATACCACACTTATTATTTAAAACTTATAAATCTCCAAGGGAATATACCATAACTAAAGTCTGAGTCTATCTGCCTGCTCTTACCATGTTCAAGCAAAAGTCAGAAACACCAATTGACACATCAAATATGATCATGCTAGTTTGAATTATATGATCCTATATTCTATTTTCCCTTAGAAACTTTCATCTTTGAACATTGATCAACTTTTAGGTTTATTCTAAATTTTGACAGTCTCTTTTGCATCTAGAGTTATCCCCAAGAATACCATTTCTTCTCATTACCTTAATCAACCAACCTCGAGATATAATAAGATGCCACTAGGCACATAGTACAATTGTTCACATGTACATCATTATGACATTCAAGCCTATTACTATGATCATTTCATGGTTTCTTGGTAGCTAAACTATCTAAGGATCTTTCTGAGCATCCCTCTAATCAATAGCTATCCATACTACCACAAGGGGACATATAAAATCTCCCTATCTAAATATTACCTATAACTAAACCTTACCTCATATTTCATCCACACTTAACTTCTTAGATGACACAATCACACCGCAACCGTCATTAAAAATAAATATCTACTCTCTCCCATCTTTTCCCGTACTTAACTTCTTTCACTACCACCTATCATGTGATAAGCAAGAATCGCTGAAGGAATTGAGTATGAGCATGAATTATATGAATAATGAATAAAGGCCTAACCCTTGACCATAAACATGGAGTATGAACTTAGCATCATTATCTAGAGCACGAATATTAGTAATAAAAGGGATAATGTTTAATTTTTACTTATCTTGGCATGACATTGTTACTAAAAAATGGGGCCTGTGAAATAAAGTATAATAGGCACGAATACTTCATATATCAAATACATAAATCATTAATAGAGAGTCGTTCTAGGCATAAACATGACATAACCATTCAACATCATCATAAGTGAGTGTACATAGGGCTTAGAGCAAAGAAATCATAGTCATGACTCATTACAGAAATCTAATATGAACATATACATGATATATCATGGTTTAATAAGCCATAAGTCCTGAGTTCATATGACTTAGTATACCGTGATACATGAGTTCATATATCATAAGTTTCATAACAGAGATAGAATTCATGGAAACATAGACTAAGATTAGGATCACTATTTGAAGCAATTAATTTTTATTCTAGGAGATAAGCATGGGCGTGAATCTACATAAAGTGCATGAACCTTAGTCATGGTCATGACACAAATACGCACAAAATGAGTGGAGTGTTATCTTGACTAAAGTGCAAGGAATACTCTAGGATAAGAATGGATCGCCATCCTATCATAACTATTTCTGGAACTTTTCAAAAATAGAATCTCAAGACTTGACTTGGTTCTTCACCTTATAATCTCCCCTTTAGCTCAAAGGTTGACATTCCAAGTTTGCGGATCTCCTCCTTAAACTGGATTATAATCAAATAACTCTGCATGGTATTTGTATGACTATACATAGAAATGCTAAACTCTCCCTTGAGGACTACATATGTAGACACTAAGATTCTTACTATGACTCTTTTCTGAGATATCTCTTACTTATTCTTTGCCTCTAAGGTTATCACTATAGGATTAGTACACTTATTGTCTTACTAATATCATACCTCCAATTCTCTATCCATCCAATTCAAAAAGGTTAAAGTTGTACTAAGAGACTCAACACCATCTAACTGTAGTCCCCTCTATTCAGATCATAGGGACACCATAAAATACACCTAACATTCTCCACCCTTCACAACTCAGGAATACTAAACTAGGCACACATAACACTTTAGAAGCTTAGAATTTTGTGTAGTAATATACTACCTCGGGTACACATCTTTATTTCTAATATTTAAGGCTCTATTTTATCAAATGACTTAGCCTCGATTCACCTATTCTTCTCTATCCTCCTTTATCTGATGAATTAGCCTCAATTCACCTATTCTTCTCTATCCTATATATATATATATATATATATATATATATATATATATATATATATATATATATATCATGCTTACACCTTTAAACTTGTCATAAGTTATCCACTTAAGCTCTTGTATATGCTATGTCAAGTCTACTAAATCAATTCCCCAAAACTAACATTATCACCGTCAAATTATCATTCATTTCACCACAGTGAATATCCACAGTTCAAGCTTAGTGTCTAGCACAAAATATGGGTAGCAATACAAGTTCTCTCATACTCATAGAATTTCAACTACTCGAGCACAAATCAAAAAGACACTAGTCCACCGAGTACTTATGACAAAATAGTCGATCTTAGTTACATAATGTATCTAATGGAAGCCTAAAATCACATTCTCCTTCCAAAACATGATTAATACTCTTTAATAAATCATTACACATCCTTTGTCTAAACTGGATTCATAGCCTTACAAATATTATGGGGTTCTCTCCTCAAAATCACAAGGTACAAGCTAAATCTGTCAATTCGTGACTACCTTATCTTCCCATTCACATCTATACTTGGTATTAACTTACCAAAATAATATTCCATAATGAACTTCTTTCCTAGTTCAAGTATACTCTAAGTCATCTCAAGCGACAACGTTTTCGCTACTTACTACCATGAAGTCTATACAAAACTTGTTGCACCTTAGTCAACACCTAAGGACATGGTCACCGCATTGTTCACTTAGTGGATACATGACTCTAGATACTTATTTAAATCAATTACTTTCCATACTTTTAGTCTTCTACACTTCTGAATTCTTATTTATAGCTTTGGAATCATTCTACTTCTTATATCTTACAACATCCCAATTCACATTATCTTTCGGGTGAAAACAGTACCCAAGCATTGAGATATCCACTTTCCCAGTTAAGGGCATCATCCATATCAAAGTTTCAGAAGGGTATGAGAGCACATCATACTGTAGGCTCAAACACATGATTCATATAAACAAGAGTGCACTCTTTCAAATCAATATGATTAAACTCACTAATGGGCTCCTGTCAAGCCCTTGTGCAGTCTCTTAACTTTCTGATAACTGTATCTAAGAGAACCACATCATCATGAATATGAGTTTTACGTTTCTATCACTTTGAAGATAAGGCATAGTCGGTAGAATTGGAACACCACAAGAACATAGATAAATTTCTTATGGCATAACTCTATTGCATAATCTAGAGTATGAAAAAATGAGAAATTATTCTTAAATATCCATAGATCCTCATTTATAAAAGTGGATTCCTCACAATCATAAGTGAGGTTCTACTGACACGACTTCATACACTCCCTAGGACACTTGAACCTAGTATTCAGATACCAAGTTTGTCATACGCCGAGCCTACATCCTGGGCGAGACCAATACCTGATGCCATTATTAGCCTGAGCGTACCGGTAATATGGCATGATACATGAGCATACACTAACATAAGTAGCAAACATAGAAAGCAATTAAAAGAATTAATCTTTATCCATTAACATACTTTTAGAAAAATGACATATGAGTCAATACATAAACTTAATACATGCCTTGACCTGGTTGCTACTATCTATATGTGAAGCCTCTAAATTAAATATCTGAGTATTAACTATTGAGACAAAGCCCTCGATCTACCTTTATGCAAATAACATACATTACTGAACTACTCTGAAGTACAATCCCTTTGGAAATAGAGAAGGCTCACCTAAAGCTAAAATGATAGAACTTACCTGAAGCATCTGAGCACGTGCATGAGTACTTGAGTTTGCATCATAAGATGATACAATGCCGAATAGTGCAAGTACATAGAATATACTATATGTTAAATGGCAGGAAAGAATATGACATAGCATATGCATGAAACTGAAATAGTATGTATAGAAAAACATGAAAAGAGAGAGAAACATGGGCATAGATCATCAACTGTTGGAGATAGGTACTTTCATTGTCATTTTAGTTCATTATGAGAGTAAGCAGTGCACTAATATATACTACCATATGAGCGCATGGAATATGATCTTAGCTCGATCAACTAAGCCATCATATACCTTGACAGGATTGGGACATACATAAAAGGGTTTCTAGCAAGGATCCATAATAAGCCCTTTTTGGCACACACAAAGGAGTCATCCAAATTAACGGAACAATCCATAACCTACACCGACAAACATAAGTTCAGGCATTTGTCATTTAAATCTATGCCTTCTCGATCAGTCATCTAGCTCTCTTAAGCTCATATGATTATAATTTTAACCTTTTTTGGCTTATTTAAATAGTTTATCTCCTTTTGGATCATTTACATAGTATATCTATTTTGGCCCATTTACATAGTTTAGCCTCTTTGGGATCATGGTCATAAGGTTAGCCACTTTAGGCTCATAGTCATGTATTAGCCTCGTCGGGCTCATATTCATGGATTATCCACCTTGGGCTCATTATTATGAGATTAGACACATCATGTTCATGTTTATATGTTTCAACAATTCATTAGCATCATTTGATATTAATGAAAGGTAGTATATTTATGCCATAGTTCATAAGATAAGGATTTTCATTACATTATAGAGGTTATGAAGTTTTTGGAAGAATCAAGCTTTTTAACATAGTTTATGGTTAAGAAAGTTATATGATCATATCAAAAGCTTAGTCAAGAAAATTCATATCATAAGATCATAAATTAGTAAAATTATTTTATAAGACATGCATGAAGTATGTATATTGAAAAGAGTTCACTGTTTGGGGTTCATAAGGGATCATTGGATTGCACGAGGATCATAAGATTTCATACCAATAATAAGTTTCATGAGATTCATGATTTCATTAGATTTATATACTTCATAGATTTCATAAGGATCATAAAATTCATAAGTTTGTTATTCTTTTGAGAAATCATTAAAACGTAGAATTTAGCATAGGGTCACATAACATTAGTTAATATTCATGAGTTCATGTAGAAGAATCCATGAAAAAAATCACATAGAATAGGGTTATCGTGAGATAGGAGACATGATAGAGATTTCATGAGGTTTTCTTGAAGAATTAAAGAGATCATAATGATTATGATTTACTCTAACCCTAGCTTGTTAATAAGAATCATTCTATGAAGAGGAAAAGAATCTGTAGGAATGACATAGGTAGGATAGCCTTACATACCTCAATAAATAGAGTAACTTAGAGAAGAACTTGTAAATTTCCTTGCTTGATCTCTTGAAACACTTTTGTGAATTTGGGGAGAGAGGAGAGGGGATAACACGATGAAATAAGTGTTTCCATCTGTTAAAAAAGGATTTTAAAATGTGTATAAAGTGTATCTAAAAGTGGTAGGATGAAAATACCCTTGAGTAAATGAAATGACAAATTTTGTTGCTAAAAAAATGGCACAGTGTGCTGGATTGGGGATTACGTTAGCAGGCCAACGCTATGACCAATGCACAACACCTGTTGGCAAACATCAAAGGCCTATTTATCCTAACTGCTCCTAAATAAAACATGCATAACCTTTTATTCTAAATTCATATCGATGAGCAGTCAATGGTGCTGGAAACTAGACTCAAAGACCTTTAATTTGGTAGGTATTGGTCTACGTAACTCTTTATATACTAGGAGTAATTCCTATTTGAAGTTGACTCTAGTAAAAACTTATACCAAAACTTAATCGATAGGGAAGCTTTCAACTCAATTTTGTGCCAGAGATTTATTATGACCTTAATTCACCTCCAATACACTTTTCACACTTAATATTTAACCTTTTCACTTAGGTAAAATCAAATTCATCAGGTTCATGTCTAACTACATACCTAGAATGATTAAAATCATAGCCCAAATATTTAAGGTGTTACATTGTTCTTCTTGCTTTGACCCAACATCCGGTGATCTAGGATATTTTCAATGGCCTCCTAATATTACTGTCTCACCATAAGAGAAGCACGTCTAGTTGCCGACCTTGTAGGATCCTCAGCATCTTCATGAAAAGGCTTCAAATAACTCACATGGAAAGTGAGAGATATTTTTAGCCTTTTTGGCAGATTCAACTGGTATGATACTTGACCCAACCTTTCTATCATTTCAAAAGGTCCATCATACTTCTAAATCAGCCCATAATGAATCATCTTGCAACTGATTTTCTTCTAGATTTGCGGAGTAAGATTCAACAACAACTTGTCACCAACCTTGAATTCTAAAGCACGCCAATGTCTGTCAGCATACTTCTACATTCATTTTGGTGCCTTTCTCAAGCTATCTTGCACTTTATCCAATAATTCTTACTTGTCATGCGCATAAATGTAAGCAGCAGGACACTTGCTCTGTACCTTTGATTTATCGACTTCCACCAGCTTATTAGGCTGCATACTCAAAACCAACTCAAAAGGATTCTTTTCAGTAGCCGATGACCTATGCAACTTATAATAAAACTACACATGGTTTAATAATTCCACCCAATTCCTTTGACTTGAAGTAACATAGTGCCTCTAATACTGTTCAAGAAGATGATTGATTATTTTGATCTATCCATCTGCTTGTGGATGATTTTCTATTGAGAAATTTAGATTTGTACCCATCATCTTGAAAAATGCAGTCCAAAACCATCCAATAAATCTAGAATCTCGATCACTCACAATATCAAGTGGAACCCCAAAGTTTTTCACAACATACTTGTAGAATAATTCAGAAGCTATCTCATATGAAAAAAGAGTAGGAGTAGTAATGAAAATACTATACTTTGAGAATCTGTCAACTATAACCATGATTGACTCTTTGTCATCAACTCTTGGAAACCAGCTAATGAAATCCATAGAAACGACAACCTACAGACACTCTGCCATAGGTAGAGGCTGCAACAAACCAGCTTCTCTCTTATGTTCATTCTTATCTATTTAACACACAAGACAAGACTTAACATAGGCCTCAATACCATCCTCCATTTTCAGCCAGAAGTAGCTTTGAGACAACATTGCCATCATCCTTTCAACACTTGGAAGACCAACATAGATTGTATCATGTGTCTCTTTTAGGAGTTTTCAATGTAATCCATCCCCTTGAGTTACAAAACTTCTCCCCCTTAAAATATAGCAGATCGTCCTCGATCCAATACCATCTAACAGTCCCTTTTTCACTTGATCCATTAATTTTCCATATAATAAATTATAAGCAGCACTAAACTTAATCTTATCAATGAAATAAGATTCAAGTCTAGAAAGTGCATAAATTGTAGCAAATACCTCCTTGCCACTCAATTCATTTGCAACTTGATATTTCTTGCCTGGTTTGTATTTCTAAATGAGTTCATATTCAATAAGTATCTCCTGCCATCGGGCCTACTTCAGACTCAATTTCTATTGAGTATTTAAGTGAGTATTGGCGACATTGTCTTTCTTAACAACAAACTTCATTCTTAGCAAATATACTTGCAAGATTCTAAGATAATAGAGGATTGCCACCATCTTATTTTCATGAATAGAATACCTTTGCTTTGTAAGATTTAATTTTTTACTCTCAAATGCTATCGGATGATCTTCTTGGACTAGCACACCGCTGACTGCATAGTAAGAAGCATTGGTGTATACTTCAAATGATAAATCAAAATCATGCAGCCATAATATAGGTTCAAAAGAAATGACCTTCTTTAATGAATTGAAAGCGTTGTCACTTGGTTCTAACTAAGCACAATTGTGGTTCTTCTTCAACAAATCACTTAATGGGACAACCTTCTATGAATAGCCAGCAATGAACTTTAGATAGTAGTTTTCTAAGCCCAAAAATGATCTTAATTCTTTAACCCCACTTCATGCTTTCCAACTAACAATGACTTGCAATATCTTAGGATTCATTCACACCTGATTTTCACTAACCAAGTGACCCAAAAATTTGATCTCGCGACTAGAAAACCCACACTTTTCCATCTTGACATAGAGTTTAAAATCTCTAAGTCATTGCAGCACCTTTCTCAAATACAACAAGTGATATTCTAAGTTTTTACTATAAATGACAATGTCATCTAAGTAAACAACTACAAAATCATCAAGGTACTCATATCAGGGCGTTAATCAGCCTAAATGACATTACAAGGATTTCATAGCTGTCATATCTATTTACACAAGTGTTCTTAGGGAATCTCGCTCAACTATACACACTTGCCAATAGCCAGACCTCAAATCTAACTGAGAAAAGAAACTATCCTTAGACAACTAATCCATCAAGTCTTGAAGCAGTGACACTGGGTACTTGTTCTTCACAGTCACCTTGTTTGCACTATAGTCAACACACATTCATAGACCTCCATCCTATTTTATTTAGATTAGAATTGGTGTGCCATACAAAGTCTTTAAAGGTTAAATCAGTCTATCCTCAAGCAATTTAGACAACTGCTTCCTCAATTCTGCCAACTCTAATCGAGACATGCGATATAGAGGGCATGCTGGTGGCACTGATCTAGGAACCAGTTCAATCCTGTGATCAATTTCCCTCCTAGGTGACAACTCTTTTGGTAGTTCTGGTGGCATCACATCTTTGAATTCTACTAAAAACTAATTAGAAACATTGCTAGAACTTCAATCTACACATCAAGTTTCACTTTGACCAAAGCAGTAAGATAAGAAATTTCACCCTTTTTCAAGCCCTTTTAAAATGCAATGGCCAACTACAATATAGTAACTCCAGTGTTCTTCAAATTTCCCTTATCAAAATGATGAATACCTTTCACAAAGCCATGGTTTTTCTCCCTTATAAACATCAAACCATCCAAGTGAGGATTTAGAGCAACCTTGAACTTTCTCATAAAATCACTTCCAACAGAAGATTGAAGTCATCAAGTGTCACCACAATCAAGTTGTGCATTCCAGTCTAATGTACTATTTTTAGTGGGACATCTAGCACCATGCCATATCTTTGATATGCTGCATAATTTACAACCTTCATCCTTGTAGCATGATTTGTTACCTTCAGCCCCTACTCCTTCATAGTTTTTAGGCAACAAAAGTATGAGTAATGTCGGTATCAACCATAATTATCACACTTCTGTCCCTAATTTTTGGGTCAATATACATCAAAGTACCATAGGCATCTACCAAATCATCAACCGACTTAGCACCATTTATGAAGGCAATATGCCCAGCATCATCATCTTCCCCCATATCCACTACATCTATGCTAGACAATATATTAAGTAAACATAGTGGGTTAAAGGCAATAATTTCTTGTCTTTTGCCCTATTTATCCTCTTCAACAGGAAAAGAATTGACTTTACCCTATTTTGGATAGTTCCTCGCCTGATGCCCTAGTTTTTGACAAGACTAGCAAACTTTTTTACCAACCTGTTTGCTTTGATTAGACGCAGTAGCATCCATTTTCCCCTTGCCTTTGATTTTCATTGTTTCAGTCTCTGTCCTTCTTCTTTTTCTTAGTCTTAGAAGAAGGATTAGGATCATAGACAATACTAGTTGAATGAAAATCGATCAACACATCGAAAGAGCAATTGCACCACGCAGATTTTGAACTTTCTAAAGATGCAGTTTATTCTGCGCCTAGTCTTGCATTCCAAAAATAAAGTTGTGCAACTTATCTTCATCAGACATATTATTTATATCCAATATCAAGGATGTAAGCTCTTTCACATATTCATAAATGGAACCAAATTGTTTCAAACTCTTTAATTTGTCCCTAGCAAACCAAGATGAATTACTAGGTAGAAATTTCTCACAAAGTGCATCCCTCAGTTTTTCTCTTGTATCAACCTTGGGTCTGCTAGCACTCTCATTATCATCATTTTTAGTCCACCACCACAGCGCTGCGTCACCCCTAAAATACCTAATTGCCATGGTTAATTTTTCATTTGTGGGATCCTGAATAGTAGAAAAATAGTGCTCCAAGTCCCATAAAAGTTTTTCTAGTTCCTTGGCAACACAAACACCATCAAAATACATGGATTTGGAGATCTTAATTTTGGCATGTTCTTCACCTCCATGGGGCATATTTGTAATAGCCCGAAAAAGGCCACCACCCCTGCCTTAACATCTCCGTTTACTTTTAGTATGCCTTCAATTTGTGCACCCACAATTTTAAGAAAGTTGAATAGTTCTCCCATTTGGCCATCAACATCAGCATAATAGTTTTGAATTTCTATATTGATGCCATTAATCTGCGACATGGCATCAACCAGTTTTTCATCATCTTTATCCAAGCCAAGCATGGGTTTTAGCCTTGAAACTTTCTTTTGAAACTTATTATAGTTACTTCCATCATCCATTGTTTCAATTATTAAAACCTTTTGCTTCGATACCAGTTGTAATAGGGTCAATTCTATATAATTTGATCCCACTCAGAAGCCACACACCTATGGCTCAGCCCTATATTTTTTCCCTCAAATACTTAGAACAGATTAGCCTAAGAATTTAACAACATAAGAACATACAAGAATCACTTCCCAACTCGATAATAAACTCATGCCAGAAAGAAACACAAAACTGAGCCTTATAAAATCTAGCCAAAAAAGCTAAATTTGGCTTATGACTGGCCTGTCAGTGCCTACATATAGGCCACACGCCCTAGTCACATGCTAGGCACATGTCATATCCTAAAATAGTTAACATCTCTAACTATTATGCAATTCAAATTACAAATTTCAAATATGTAGTTCAACTGATGTTGAAGACTAAACAAAAGTGGCTAGAAATAAAAAAATTGCCCATATACCAACACACGTGTGAGGCGCACACACACATACTTTATATTTGACACTAATGGCTGACTATTGTGCCCAACTTGTCGCTCTGATCACATGCTTGTCTTGTGTGCAAGTTCTGCCCTGCACAGTTTGCCATTGGTGCCCATTTTCCTTAGCCATCTACATACCCCAGCTTATAGCCTATGAACTTGTTTTAGCCATGATTATGCCATAATCATAGCTTTCCATTGCCTTAGATTTTTTGTAATGACCCTTTCCATCATTATGGGTGAGCTATTTGTGCGAGAAATTAGGTTAGCAAACTTTCGAGTTAGGGAGTTGAAAATTTTGGGCTAGGCTAGTCTCGGATGAAATCTGAGCGAGGTGATACTTAGGGAGATCTGGGAAAAGATTGGGTAAAATGACTAAGTTTGAGCTAGTTTTTCTATTATCTAAGGTGTTAATAAGTTCGTAGGACTTTTCAAAAATGAATTTGGATAAGTAGAACTCCTGATATCAAACTTGACGTAAAGAAGTTGGTTTAGAATGTCAAGGTTTGAAGGTGTGTTGTAAAATGGGAAAAACTGGAAGGATTCTCGAATTTCTATCCCATGTCATCCTCTATAGTGGGTGACACGTGCTACAACAATGCTACTATAGCAGAGAAATTCTTGCTATAGTAGGAGTTAGAGGAGGTCAACTCTGCTATAGCGGATGACTTTTATTATGGCGGAGCTACTATAGCAGGATCGGGCTGCTATAGCGGGATAAGTCGCAATAAATGCAAAGACTTCCCCAAAAATGTTTTTTCTTTCTCAAGAACATTTTGGGGAAGGGTTGAGGTGATTTTGGGCAATTTCCATCATTTTTCCACCATAATCCTTTGCTAACGTAATTATTTTGTTCCCCTAATCTAGTACTTTGATTTTTATGGCTTAGAATTGATAGTTACGGGCCTAGGGAAGGGTTTAACTCAACCTACGATGGATTTTCTGGTGAAAAAGGGAAATATGGGATGAACAACCTGGGTTTTTGAATTAGGCTGTTATTTAAAGATTTTATTACCGTAATTCACTGGCATAACCATAGAATTGGTAGTAAATAGGTGAATTTAAGGTGGGAGGGCCCTGGGAAGGGTGGAATGATTATGAAATTGACATGGGGTTTGGGGTTATGATGTAACCCAAGAATATTTAGGACATTTGGGTTAATTTTATGATTATGTTATTGTTTTTAGAACCATGATCAAGCTAGAGTTTCAAGAAATGGGAAAGCTCCAGTCCAGTAGAGCATTCGGGCTTGATTGGATGTAGGTAATGGTTGAATTGTTTCCAAATTATGTATGTGTGCATGATAACTATTTCATTAGTATTGCTTGTACAATGCATGCTTAGGTAATAAGGGAATGAATGTGAAATGATATCTTATTGTCAATCTCATGCAATGAACTTGTCTTATATACTTGTTGGCTTTCAAGTGTGGGTTGTATGCATTGTGATTGTGTTTGTGTGATATCTATGATTCTTTGATTGGTTCAGGTACCACGCTTGGTATAGATTTATTGGTTAGATAGGGTACTATGCGTGGTATGGGATATCTATCAGTTGGTTTGGGTACCACACTTGGTCCAGGTTCTATTATGGTTAGCTTAGGTACCACACTTGGTACATGTTTGATTGTTCTTCTGTATGTTGGTTCCATGAGTGAGTTGGGCTTATTCATTGGGCTATATTTATTATCTGTTGGTCCATGAGTGGCCAGATTGGTGTATTTAAATGCTGAGATGATTCTTGTGTAGACTGGGATTGCATGTTAAACACCATAGACTATGTCCTAAGGATCCTTGGGTAGTCTGGGTTACTAGAAAGGATTGTTGAGTTGTATATGGGTTGTTGTTGTGGTTTGGATATATCTCATATGGTTGTTAAGTCAGATTGATGATTGAGAGTCTTTTTTATATTCACTGACTTGGATTATACATGTTTGTCCTATTTTACTAAGTTATAGTTATTTGTTCATATTTCGTGTGTTTAGAGTTGGCTGATGATCCTACCAATACACTATTGTTTTGTTCACTGATACTGCTCTTGCTCTTCTTTTGTTTAGTACAGGGCATATTCCGGCGGCTTCTGCACGACCTCAGTTGTGATACAGATGGTTTTTGAATCTAAGTTTGAGATGCTTCTTTCGAGCTACCATGTATTCATCTACTTGTTCTAGTCCATTATTCGAACTTGGATTCTCTTATTTTAGGGTTTCATCCCCGTATTCTAAACTATCTTAGATATTTTTATACATGACTTTCAGATTCTAGGTGATTATTTGTGCAGGTTTTCTAATCTTTAAATTTTAGTTTGTCAATCTTGGCTTATTTCATTGAATTAGTTTTAGCTACTTCGTTTCTGGGTTAAGTATTGGTTGGTTTATTTATTACTCCCACTGGGGGTTAGTATGGGTGCCACTCATGGCGGTTTAGTGGCTCAGTGACAAAGATGGTATCAGAGCCCTACGTCCATTGATCTGGTCATACCAAAATGGGTCTAATAGAGTCTTGCGGAATGGTACAGAGATGTCTGTACTTTTCTTTGAGAGGCTACATGGCTTGAGGAAACTATCTCTTCTTTCTTCCTTTGTGCTATAACTTGATTCTAATTGGTATCTGGCGATCCATATTAGTATCTGACTTCCTTCATTCTCTGCAAATGGTGAATACCAGACATAATAGAGTAAGGGAAGCAACTCCAGCTGTGGAACTGGCAGTTCATGGGTGAGGTAGGGGCAGGGGAAGAGGGAGAGTGACACCCGCCAAAGGTGGAGCTCAGGTAGTGGCTGATAAGAGGCCGAAAATACCTCCCCAACCCCAGGATCATGTTGAGGAAGAGGTTGAAGTAGTGCACAATAATAGCACAGAACTAGAGGTGGCAGCACCGGTTGGAGGTGAAGGTTTTCCCCCTATGTTGTTTGAGGTTATTCAGCACGTGTTGGCAATCCTGAGTGGGTTACTGGTACTGGAGCCACTCCCACTTTGCTGGCTACTCAGGTTTCGGGTGCCCATCCCGCTACTACTTTAGCTCTTAGGATGGATAAGGCCTCAGGTATAGATGCATTCTTCCATCGGTGTTAGACCGAGCATGAGTTGTTGACCAAGTTCTTAAAGATGAAACCTCCGTCGTTCTATGGTACAGAAGAGGAGGATGCCTTTGAGTTTATTCTGGACTGTTATGAGAGATTGCATAAGTTGGGTATTGTACAACAACATGGGGTGGAGTTTGTGACTTTTCAGCTGTAGTGTGATGCCAAGCAGTGGTGGAGGGCTCATGTGGAGTGTCATTCATCAGCTTTGCCTCCGATGACTTGGGCCCAGTTCCATGCCCTATTTCTGGAAAGGCATGTGCCTCATACTCTCAAGGATCACAAGAAGGATAAATATTTGGCTCTTGAGTAGTGCAATATGTCTGTTACAACTTATGAGGCTAAGTTCCATGCCTTGTCTTGCTATGCTACCCAGTTATTAGGCACTGAGGAGGAGAGAATTCGATTGTATGTTAAGGGCCTGAATACTAAATTGCAAGTTCTATCTATTCACATTATTTCTATAGAGAAGAGTTTTAATGAGGTGACTGTCTATGTGAAGAAACTGGAGGGGGTTAGGCAAGTAAGGCAGGCTAAGGTATTAGCCAAGAAGTCCCAGAATATGGATAATTTTAGTGGTTCTTATTCCAGAGGTCCCATTTAGTAGGTTCATTAGGCTCGTCCTATTCAATCAGCTTTGCCAGCTTCTATAGGTGGCTATTCAGGAGCTATTCAGCAGTCTATAGCTCCTAGAGGCCAGAGGGCTTCTTATTCTTCTGCCAGCAAGCCCTCTCTTGTGTGAGGATGTTTACATTGTGGTGATCTGGGTCATTTTAAGAGGGAATGCCCTCTGAGGTAGGCAGGTAACTAGGTGCAGCAACATACTAAGGTTGTGGTTCTAGCAGGTGGAGGTGGCAATGGCAAGGGACGTACACAGGGTGGGCGAGGTAATAATTAAGGAGGCCATGGAAATAGAGGTAATGGTAATGCGAGGAAGGGAGCGGCACAGCCAACTAGAAAGGTTGCCTAAATTAATGATAGGGCTCATTGTTATGCCTTCCCGGAAAAGTCTGAGGCCAAGGCATCTGATGCAGTGATAACAGGTACTATTATCGTCTATGACCGGATGGCTTCTGTTTTATTTGATCTGGGTTCCACATATTTTTATGTATCTATTCGATTTTCCTTGGGTCTGGACTTGATTTGTGATGTTCTCGATTCTCACATTCATGTTTCTACTCCGGTTAGGGAGTCTGTGGTGATGACTATGTATATCATTTATGCTCTATTGTATTTATTGTTTTTCAGACATGGGTAGATTTGGTCATATCAGATATGCTATATTTTGATATATATTGGGTATGACTTGGCTGTCTCCTTATCACGCTATTTTGAACTGTAATTCTAAGACAGTAGATCTAGAGATACCAGGTATAGACAGACTAGAGTGGGAAGGTGTGTATAGGCCTAAGACAGTGAAGATCATATCCTTTGTTCGGGCTAGAAACCTAGTGGGGAAGGGGTGTTTAGCCTTCCTGGCTCATCTTCGAGATGTTAGTGCGAAGTCCCCTTCCATAGAGTCAGTCCCTGTGGTTCAGAATTTCAGGAGGTATTTCTTACGGATCTTCCTGGCATGCCTCCGGACAGGGATTGATTTCTGTATAGATTTAAAGTCGGGCACTTGCCCAATCTCTATTCCTCCTTATTATAGGGCTCCGACAGAGTTGAGGGAACTGAAAACTCAGCTACAGGAACTTCTTGACAAGGGATTTATTTATCCCAATACTTTGCCTTGGGGTGCTCCGGTCTTGTTTGTGAAAAAGAAGGATGGTAGTATCTAGATGTGTATAGACTATAGGCAATTGAACAAGGTTACCATCCAAAATAAGTATCCCTTGACCTACATAGATGACTTTTTTGACCAGTTGCAGGGTGCTTCGATGTTTTCTAAAATTGACTTGAGGTCAGGGTATCATCAACTAAAGATTAGGCCTGAGGATATACCTAAGATGACTTTTGGACTCGGTACCGATATTATGAAATCCGGGTAATGTCGTTTGGGTTGACCAATGCACTGGCAGCCTTTATGAGTTTGATGAATGGTGCTTCAAGTTTTTTCTGTATTCCTTTGTGATTGTATTTATAGATGATATTTTCATTTACTCCAAGAGTAAGGAGGAGCATGTAGAGCATCTTCGTATTGTTCTGGGGATTTTAAGGGGACAAAAATTGTATGCTAAGTTTTTGAAGTGCGAATTTTGGTTGTCTTTGGTTGCTTTCTTAGGGCATGTGGTCTCAAAAAAAAGGGTGATGGTGGATCTTCAAAAGATTGAAGCAGTTAAGAGTTGAGTCCGACCTAGATCTATGACTGAGGTTAGGAGTTTTGTGGGTCTTGCTAGCTATTATCACAGGTTCGTCAAGAATTTTGCTTCCATTGGTACTCACTTGACAAGGTTGACTCAGAAGAAGGTACCATTTGTCTGGTTTGTCAAGTGTGAGGAGAGCTTTCGAAATCTCAAGACACTTCTGACTACAACTCCTATTCTCTCATTGCAAGTTAAAGGTATGGACTTCATTGTATTTTGTGATGCTTCACATTCGAGTTGGGGTGCTGTGTTGATGCAAGACTGGAATGTCATAGCTTATGCTTCGAGGTAGTTGAAGCCTCATGAGAAGAACTACCCAACCCATGATTTGGAGTTGGCAGTGGTGGTATTTGCACTTAAGATCTGGAGACACTGTCTCTATAGTGTCAAGTGTGAAGTGTTCATGGACCATCGCAACCTGTAGCATGTATTTACACAGAGGGATTTGAATCTGAGACTGAGGAGGTTGATGGAGTTGTTAAAAGATTATGACATGACCATGCAATATCATCCGAGTAAGGTTAATGTGGTGGCAGATGCATTAAGCCAAAAATCGATAAGTATGGGTAGTTTGGCTTATTTGGGGGTGTTTAAGCGACCCTTGGCTAGAGAGATTCATACTCTAGCATCCAAGTTCATGCAGTTGGGCATCTTAGAAAAGGGTGGAGTGTTAGCCAGTATTGAGGTTAAATCTACATTTTTGGAGGAAATCAAGGCCAAACAGTTTGAGGAAAAGCAATTGAACAAGCTCCAAAACAAAGTGGTGTCTAGGGAGGCCCCAGATCCACACTTGATGCATGTGGGGTGCTGTGTATTAAAAGGCAGATATGTGTCCCTCGGGTTGATGACTTGGTTCAGAATATGTTAGCTGAAGCTCATGGTTCACGGTACTCGATTCATCCGCGCGTGACCTAAATGTACCGGGACTTGAGGCAACTTTAGTGGTGGACTGGGATAAAGAGGGTCATAGTTGATTATGCGTCCAAGTGTCAAAATTGTTAGTAGGTGAAGTATGAGCATCAAAGGCCTACAGGTTTGCTTCAAAAGATACCTATTCCTGAGTGGAAGTGGGAAAGGATAGCCATGTATTTCGTGGTAGGTTTCCTAAGACCTTGGGGAAGTATGACTCAATTTGGGTCATCGTGGATAGGCTGACAAAGTCAGCTCATTTCATTCCGATCATGATGGATTACAACTCCTAGCAATTGGCTAAGATCTACGTCAAGGAGATAGTGAGATTGCATGGGGTGCCATTTTCCATCATTTTAGTAGAGGTACGCAGTTTACTTCTAAGTTCTGAGGCAAGTTGCACGCAGAGTTGGGCACCCAACTCACTTTTAGCATAACTTTTCATCCTGAGATGGATGGTCAGTCAGAGAGGACAATTCAGGTGCTGGAGGATATGCTAAGAGCATGTGTGATTGATTTCGGGGGCCATTGGGATAAGTTCTTACCGTTGTGTGAATTCTCATACAACAACAACTATCACTCTAGTATTGACATGACACCATTTGAGTCACTTTATGAGAGGGGATGTAGATCTCCCATATGGTGGTTTTAGGCAGGTGATGTGAAGCCTTTTGGAATCGAATTGGTAAAGGAAGCTCAGGAGAAAGTGAGAGGTATCAAAACGAAGTTATTAGAAACCCAGAGCAGGCAGAAGGAGTATGCTAATCGCAAGGTAAGGGACATATCTTTTCAGGTTGGTGAACAGGTGCTGTTGAAAGTGTCAGCGATGAAAAGAGTTATTAGGTTTGGCAAGAGGGGTAAGCTTAAACCTCGGTATATCAGTCCATTAAAGGTTCTCGAAAGTGTGGGACCAGTAGCTTACAGGTTAGCATTGTCGCCTAGTTTATCCGGAGTCCATCCAGTTTTCCATGTATTCATGTTAAAGAGATACCATAGGTATGGGGAGTACATTATATAATGGGATTCAGTCTTTTTAGACAAGGACCTTCAGTATGAGGAGGAGACGGTTTCTATTCTTGATCAGGATGTCCGAAAGTTGAGGGTAAAGGAGATCAGATCAGTGAAGGTTCAATGGAAACATCATCCGGTTAAAGAAGCCACTTGGGAAACCGAGAAGGACATGAATGACAAGTACCCTCACTTGTTTGAGGATTCAGGTACTACCTTGTCATACCCCGAGGCTACCTCCTAGACATAACATGGGATTCAGGACACGAGTGCCCTAGATTAACCCTTGGTCATAGCCTACTCAGATAAAATTAAGGAAAATAAGCGGAAGCATACATTGATAGGAGATAGGAATCCATAACTGAAATAGCAAAAGGCTACAAAGAACCCATCCAAAATACAAACTAGCTATGTCTGAAGCCTCTAAATCTAAAATAAGAGTTGATGGGACAAGACCCCAACTAACTTAGATAATCCAAAGGAGAGAGACATAAAATACTAAACAGAACTCCGGTCCTCGAATAATGAGGACTCACTAATAATCAAGTGAGTATCTGGCGTAGTCTAGCCACATGTCTGAGGGTAGGAACCTGCATCGTAAAAGGATGCAGTGCAAAATATGTCAGTACTATAGGATGTACCGAGTATGTGAGATATGCATGAATCTGAGATGAGCATGCTAATAACACTTGTAAAACTGAGATCATGCTATAAGTGTAAAATTGAAATGCAAGAGACTCAATGCAATTCCAAGGTAAGATATACAAAATATCATAAGTAGTCATAATAGTTCTGAAGTCTGAAAGCAATGAGTCCATGCATTTTAAAACCTGATACTATTTCTGTGCGAGGTTCTCTAACCGACATAGACTATGTGAGCTACATGGAATCTTATGTATACGCCCCATCGAAAGGACCCAATATACCTTGCCAGGGTATAGAGGCATGACTGTGGCGTGATTACTAAATCTGATGCCCAACTAAGGGGACTTAGAACCTAGGGGGGCACGTAGTTCTCAGACTATGGGTATCCTCACCCTGTCCAACTCAGTGCTAATACTGCTCCCAAAACATATACATATAGCTCATAATACTAGTGACATATCTGATGTCAAATCTGTTCATAACTTAGGTAGACATATCTGGATGCCAAACCTTTCATAAAACTTAGGGACATATCTAATGCCCAAAATTGATTGAAAAGCATAAGGACATATATGATGTCATGCAATTCACAAGTCATGAGTCTTAATGCTTTAAAAAACCATAATTCAAAATATACTTTCCTTTATAATATCATAACTTGAAGAATTAGGCAAGCAATTTAATGAAAATAGAGGTTATGTTATCTAAACATACCAATTTTACTTGAAGACATACAATTCAATGAAATCATGCTAGAAATCAACCTTAATGCATGGGATTTTGAAACCAATTAAGGAATCTTATTCAAATCTTAAATAAATGATAAGGAACCATGAATTGATGCATAGAAACTGATTTCATATTTTTTTTCCAATTTAGATTTTAAACCCTAGTGTCACAAGTTCATAATTCAAAACAAGAATTGGGGTTTTTGGGCACAAGGGTGAATGGAACCCATTGTTGAATTCCCATATACCTTGATTGAAGCTAATCCATTTGAATTTGAAAAGAAAAGGAGACTTGATCTTGGAGGTTGAGACTTGAAGATTGAAGGAGTTATTTTCCTTTTTGGGAGATGAATGAAGATTTGAGAAGGTACTTAGGCTAATGAGGGTGAAAAACCTTCTAGAAATAGTCAAAACAACCTCATTTAGGAGTCACAAGGGTGGCTAATAACTAAAATACCCCTAGGACATAATTAGGAAAAAACAGGAAAAAATTGACTTTCAGGGACCACAGATGGATTCCAAAGGTCGTACACCAAACAACGGCTCGTGGTTTCCATTCGTCATTCCTGGCTAAAGGAACAAGCTGCAGAAGTTAAACCACGAGTCAACAGGATGACTTGTCAACTGAACGATGGCTCGTAGACCTGAGCCGTAGTTTTTGGGAAACATGCAATCCTCTGAATAGAGTTCTACGAGTTACAGGACGGTCTGTAGTTCAAACTACGGGCCGTAGAAACTATTCATCATTTCTGAAGGACTTGGCATGTCTCTGATCAGGTTTCACGAGTCAACATGATAGTCCGTGGTTCAAACTATGGGCCGTAGACTTGACTCGTGGTTCCTGGGGAATCAGTGAGCCCTCAGGTTTTGTACCACGAGTTGACAGGATAGGCCGTAGACTGAACTACGGTCCGTAGAACTAACTCGTGGTTCTCAGACCAGAGTGAACCGGGCATACTTAAACTACGGATATATTCCATGACTCATGGTTCAAACCATGGTCCGTGGTTTGGACCCATCATTCCCGGAAACATGAAATTTTACTGAGATTCTGAGTTTAAAAGCTGAATAAATTTCCGAGGTGTTATAATATCTCCCCATTGGGATCATTCATCCTCGAATGAAGACTAAGCAAGGGAAAACTGAAGAAAAAATAGCCCAACCAGTCAACAATACATAAAATCTTAAGAGTAAACATAAAAACTGAGCTTTTCAACTTAAAACATGATTGAATCAACTTCGAAAACATGAATGCATGCTAGGATCATGAGAGGAACCGATGTAATAGAATCGGAGGGACATACTAAGGAGGAAACTATTACCTCAAGCTGGAATGGAATCGGAAGGAAAGAGATGAGGGTACTTGGCTTTCATGGCTGACTCCGCTTCCCAAGTAGCTCCCTCAACTAGCTGATTCCTCTAAAGGAATTTAACTGAAGCAACTTCTTTGTTCCTCAACCTCCATATCTGATGATCAATGTTCTCTACTTGAACCTCCTCATAGGTAAGACTATCCTTCACACCCACATCCTCTAAAGGAACAATCAAGGTCGGATCACCAATACACTTCTTTAACAAGGAAACATGGAAAACTGGATGAACCGCTTCTAACTCTGTCGACAACTCCAACTCATAAGCAACGGTACCAACTCTCCTCAGAATCTGATAAGGACCTACAAAATTGGGACTAAGATTCCCTTTCTTGCCAAATCTCATCACACCCTTCATGGGTGACACTTTCAGAAAAACCCAATCGTCAACCTCAAATTCCAACTTCCTTCTCCTTACATCTGCATATGATTTCTATCGACTCTGAGCGGTCTTCAATCTTTCCCTAATCAGCTGAACCTTCTCCATTGTCCCGTGAACCAAATCTAGGCCAATCAAAGCTGCCTCACCTACCTCAAACCAACCAATATGAGATCTACATCTCTGACTCTAAAGTGCCTCATACAGAGCCATCTGGATGCTAGAGTAAGCTGTTGTTGTAGGAAAACTCGATAAGAGGTAAGTGATCATACCAATTACTTTTGAAATCAATCACACAAGCTCTCAACATATCCTCCAAAGTCTGAATGGTACGCTCGGCCTGGCCATCTGTTTGAGGGTGAAAAGTTATGCTAAGCTTCACTTGAGTACCAAGACCTCTCTGAAATGATCTCCAAAACTGAGAAGTAAATTGAGTACCTCTATCTGAAATGATGGACAATGGACACCATGCAATTGTACTATCTCCTAGATATAGAGTCTGGATAATCATCTGCTGAATCTGTAGTCTTAACAGCCAAGAAGTGGGATGATTTTATCATCCGATCTACAATCACCCAAATTGAATCATGTTGCCTTCGAGTACGAGGCATCCCAGTAATGAAGTCCATATTGATTGGTTCCCACTTCCAAGTAGGAAGGTCAATAGATTGAATCATGCCACCCGGTCGTTGATGCTCTACCTTCACTTGCTGATAGTTGGGACACTTAGCCACAAAACTGGCTATGTACCTCTTCATACCATTCCACTGATAGACTTCCCGTAGAGCACGGTACATCTTGGTAGCACCAGGGTGAATGGAATATCTGGTACTATAAACCTCAGCCAAAATCTACTATCTCAACCCATCTACATCTGGCACACACAATCAACTGATAGTGAAGCACACCATCTCCCCTTTGGGAGAAAAGCTCAACTCTCTGCTGATGGACTGTACCCTTTAGCTGAAGCAAAATAGGATCACTCTCTTGCTTTGCCTTTACTTCAGCTACCAAAGAGGATTCAAAACCATTCTGAATAATAACACCACCTTCTGTCGAGTCCATAAGGTGAACTGCCAACCAACCAAGCCTATGAACCTCCTTAACCAACTCCTTCCTTCCGTTTTCAACTGAAGACACACTACCCATGGACAATCTACTAAGTGCATCCACCATAACATTGGCCTTACCCGGATGGTAAAGCACACTCATGTCATAATCCTTAAGAAGCTCAAGCCACCTCCTCTATCACAAATTTAATTCCTTTTGAGTTAACACGTACTGAAGACTCTTATGATCGGTGAATATATCCATGTGCACTTCATACAAGTAATGTCTCCAAATCTTCAAAGTGAAAACCACGACTGCTAACTCAAGATCATGAGTAGGGTAGTTCTTCTCATGAGTCTTAAGCTGTCTAGAGGCATATGCAATCACTTTACCACGCTGCATCAAGACACAACCCAACCCAATTCTAGAAGCATCACAATACACCACAAAGTCATCTAGGCCCTCAGGTAGAGATAACACTGGAGCTGTGGTCAATCTAGTCTTCAATTCCTGAAAGTTCTTCTCTCAAAGGTCAGACCACTGAAATTTTACCTTCTTCTAAGTCAATCGAGTCAAAGGGGCATCAATGGAAGAAAATCCTTCGATAAATCTCCGGTAATAACCAGCCAAACCCAAAAATCTCCTAATATCAGATGGGGAAGTAGGTCTAGGATAGTTTTTTACTGCCTCAATCTTTTGAGAATCAACTCGAATACCATCTCTACTCACAATATGACCCAGAAAAGCAACAGACTGCATCCAAAACTCACACTTTCTAAACTTGGCGAATAACTGCCGATCCTTGAGAGTTTGCAACACCACTCTCAAATGGTCCGCATGCTCCGCCTCACTCCGAGACTATATAAGGATATTGTCAATGAACACAATCACAAATATATCCAAATACTACTTGAACATATGATTCATCAAATTCACAAAGGACGCAGGAGCATTCGTTAGACCAAAAGACATAACAACAAATTCATAATGACCATATCGAGTCCTGAAGGCTTTCTTTTGAAGGCTTTCTTCAAAATAACACTCTCGAACATGAAGTTGATGATAACTGGATCTAAGGTCGATCTTGGAGAAGAAACTAGCACCCTGAAGCTGATCGAACAAGTCATCAATCCTAGGAATAAGATACTTATTCTTTATTGTGACCTTGTTCAATTGATGGTAGTCAATACACATTCTGAGGGAACCATCTTTCTTCCGTACAAACAAAACTGAGGCACCCCATGGAGAAATGCTAGGCCTGATGAAACCCTTATTAAGAAAATCCTTCAACTGATCCTTTAACTCTTTAAGCTCCACGGGAGCCATTCTATAAGGAGGAATAGAGATAGGATTCGTATCTGGAAAAAGGTCTATCCCAAAGTTGATTTCCCATTCAGGAGGGACTCCGGGAAAATCTTCGGGGAACACTTATGGGAATTCATTCACAACAGGAACAGAGTGAAGGGATGGGGTTTCAGACTCCTTGTCCATAATTCAAACTATGTGATAATATAGCCCTTAGAAATCATCTTTCTAGCCTTAAGATAAGATATGAAATGACCTTTAGAGAAAGTGGGACCATATTGTCATTCTAAGATGGGTTCATTTGGAAACTTGAAACTGACAACCCGAGTACGATAATCAACTGAGGCATAACAAGTATACAACCAATCCATACCCAGAATAACATCAAAATCAGTCATCTCTAACTCTACTAGATCCACTGAAGTGATTCTATGAAGGACTAAGATATGGTAATTTTGGTAGATCCTTTTGGCTAGGACCGACTCACCAATAGGAGTAGAAACACAAAAGGGTTCTAAAAGCAATTCAAGACAAATTTTGAATTTGCATGCTACATAAGGGGTCACAAAAGATAAGGAGGCACCGGGGTCCAACAAAGCATACACATATAAAGAGAAAACTTTCAACATACCAGTGACAACATCAGGTGAGCTCTCCTAGTCCTGGAGAGAGGACATAACATAAAGGAAGTTCTGGCACTGACCACCAAAACTAGAAGCAGTGCTCTGCTGGGCTAGTCGACCTGTTGGAGCTGCTGGGGCAGACTGAGTCCTGCTACCACCATGTCCCTTCTTAGCTGAAGGGCAATCTCTAATCCTATGATCCACCTGACCACATCCAAAACAACCCTCTCTACTGGCTAGACATTCACTGGGATGATTCTTCCCACACTTGGTATGAACGGGGAAAGAAGGCCCCTTTGCAACACTCCCTTGAGAATAAGAGCCTGCACCTCTACCGGGTTGATCATGATGGGGCCTGGAGGCTTGACAAGGAGCAATGGCTGAAGAATGCACGGGCCTTGATGACCTTTTCTAAAAGGAAGAGCAATGTCTGCCTCTGAACTTCTGATGGCTAAATCTCAATCCCTTGGATCTAGCCCTCTTGTTCTCTCTAGCTATCTCCCTAAGCTTGTCTCCCTCGATCTGGTGAGCATGGGTCATGAGTCTGGAGATGTTCATATCACTCAATAACATAGCGGACCTACATTTCTTCTTCACCATATCTGAAACCCTATAGATAAACTTGCTCATCTGATCATGAGGGTCCGCTACCATGAGGGGGCATACCTAGATAACTGAGTAAAATTTAAACTGTACTCCTGAATAGTCATAGATCCCTGTCTCAAGTTCACAAACTCCTCGTCCTTCGCTTGACTTAACTCCTTTGGGAAGAACCATTTAAGGAAAGCCTTCTCGAAACACTCCCAAGTCATAGGGACCTCGTCCCTAGCTCTAGCTTCCTTCCATTGCGTGAACAAGATATGAGCCACATCCTTGATTTGATAGGACGCGAGCTCCACACAATCAACATCACCCACTTTCATAACATCAATGATCTTCTTTGCCTCATCAATAAAGCTAAGTGGGTCCTCACCTACCTTCAAACCCTAAAATTTAGGTGGGTTCATTCAGACAAAATCATAAACCCGGGCCACTACCCCACCTTGAGGATGGACGGGGATAGGAGCCAACTAGTTGGCCTGAGTGGCAAAGGTCTAGGCTATCATATGAATGGCATTCCTGAATTCCTTATTCATGACCTCGGGGGACAAAATTGGAGGAACAAAATTCTGAGTAGCTCAGTGAGGCATAGCACATCGAGGCATAATCTAAAACGTACAAAGAAGGGATTAGAGGGACATTAGAGTTAAACTCTTTCTCACGATATGATCATGAAGGAAGTGAAATTTTTATAAAACATTTCATAGCCTCTCTCTCATATGTGTGGTGTGCTTCACACACATGAATGAGATTCTACTCTATGTGGCTTCAAACATCCTAGGACTCTTGAACCTGAGGCTCTGATACCAAGTTTGTCATGCCTCGAGGCTACCCCCTAGATGTAACAAGGTATCCAGGACATGAGTGCCCCAGATTAACCCTTGGTCATAGCCTACTAAGATAAACTTAAGGAAAATAAGCGGAAGTATACATAGAAAGGATATAGGAATCCATAACTAAAATATAAAAAGTCTACAAAGAATCCATCCAGAATACAAACTAGCTATGTTTGAAGCCTCTAAATCTGAAATAAGAGTTGATGGGACAAGACCCCAACTAACTCAGATAATCCAAAGAAAAGAGACATAAAATACTAAACAAAACTCTGGTCCTCGAATTGAGGACTCACCAATAATCAGATGAGTATCTGGCGTAGTCTATCCATGTGTCTGAGGGTAGAAACCTGAATCTGCATCGTAAAAAGATGCAGGGCAAAATGCGTCAGTACTATAAGATGTATCGAGTATGTTAGATATGCATGAATCTGAGATGAGCATGCTAATAACACTTGTAAAACTGAGATCATGCTATAAGTGTAAAACTGAAATACAAGAGACTCAATGCGATGCCAAGGTAAGATATACAAAATATCATAAGTAATCATAATAGTTATGAAGTCTTAAAGCAAGGAGTCCATGCATTTTAAAACCTGATACTGTTTCTGTAGGAGGTTTTCTAACTGACATAGACCATGTGAGCTACATGGAATCTGATGTATGTGCCCCATCAAAAGGACCCAATATACCTTTCTAGGGTATAGAGGCGTGACTGTGGTGTGACCACTAAATCTGATGCCTAACTGAGGGGACTTAGAACCTACAGAGGCACGTAGTTCTGGGACTATAGATACTCTCACACTGACAAACTCGATGCTAATACTACTCCCAAAACATATACATATATCTCATAATACTAGTGACATATCTGATGTCAAATCTGTTCATAACTTAGGTAGACATATCTGGACGCCAAACCTTTCGTAAAACATAGGGACATATCTAATGACCAAAACTGATGGAAAAGCATAAGGACATATCTGATGTCATGCAATTCACAAGTCATGAGTCTTAATGCTTTGCAAAACCATAATTCAAAATATACTTTCCTTTCTAATATCATAACTTGAAGAATTAGGCATGCAATTTCATGAAAATAGAGGTTATGTTATCTAAACATACCAATTTTACTTGAAGAGATACAATTCAATGAAATCATGCTAGAAATCAACCTTAATGCATGGGCTTTTGAAACCAATTAAGGAATCTTATTCAAATCATAAATAAATAATAAGGAACCATTAATTGATGCATAGAAACTGATTTAATAAGTTTTCCCCAATTTAGATTTAAAACCCTAATGTCACAAGTTCATAATTGAAAATAAGAATTGGGGGTTTTGGGCACAAGGGTGAATGAAACCCATTGTTGAATGCCCACATACCTTGATTGAAGCTAACCCACTTGAATTTGAAAAGAAAAAGAGACTTGATCTTGGAGCTTGAGACTTGGAGCTTAAAAGAGGTTCTTTTCCTTTTTGGGAGATGAATGAAGATTTGAGAAGGGACTTAGGCTAATGAGGGTGAAAACTCTTCTAGAAATTGTCAAAATGACCTTATTTAGGAGTTACAAGGGTGGGTAATGACTAAAATACCCCTGGGACATAATTAGAAAAAAGCTGGAAAAAGTTGACTTTCAGGGACCACGAATGGATTCCACGGGTCATAGACCAAACCACGGCTCGTGGTTTCCATCCATCGTTCTTGGCCAAAGGAACAAGCTGCAGAAGGTAAACCACGAGTCACTAAAATGACTTATCAACTGAACGACGACCCGTAGACCTGAGCCATAGTTTTTGGGAAATATGCAATCCTCTGAATCAAGTTCTACGAGTTACAGGATGGTCCGTAGTTCAAACTTTGGGCCGTAGAAAGCATTCATCATTTTTGAAGGACTTGGAAGGTCTCTGATCAGGTTTCATGAGTCAACAGGATGGTCTGTGGTTTAAACTATGGGCCATAGACTTGACTCGTGGTTCTTGGGAAATCAGTCATCCCTCAAGTCTGATACCACCAGTTGACAGAATGGGCCGTAGACTGAACTACAGTCTGTTGAACCAACTTGTGGTTCTCAGACCAGAGTCTGAACCAGGCATACTTAAACTACGACTCTATTCCATAACCCGTGGTTCAGACCACAGTCCATGGTTTGGACCTGTCATTCCTGGAAACATGAAATTTTACTGAGACTCTTCACTGCAGAGCATCCAACTAATATATTATGCTTTGTTCCTCGCTTTCAGAGTTTAAAAGCTGAACAAGTTTTTAAGGTTTTACATACCTTCTTCTTGATTAGCTCATCTTTTTTATTCTTTGATTGTTCAGAGATGAACGGTGGGTAAATTGGTATCTGTTGTAATGACCCTTCCTATTGTTATGGGTGAGCTATTCATGCGAGAAAATAGGTTAGTAAACTTTCAGGTTAGGGAGTTCAAAATTTTGGGCTAGGCTTGTCTCAGACGAAATCTAAGTGAGGTGAGGTATAGGGCAATCCAGGAAAGGATTGGGTAAAATGACTAAGTTTGAGCTAGTTTTTCTATTAGCTAAGGTGTTAAGGAATCTGTAGGACTTTTTCAAAATGAATGTGGGTGAGTAGAATTCCCAATATCAAACTTGACGTAAAGAAGTTGGTCTGGAACATTAAGGTTTGAAGGTGTGTTACAAAATGGTAAAAACTGGAAGGATTCTCGCATTTCTATCTTATGTCAAATGCAATAGTGGGTGACACAGTCCTACGGTGATGCTACTATAGCAAAGAAATTCCTGCTATAGTGGGAGTAAGAGGCAGTCAACTCCATTATAGGGGGCGGCTTTTGCTATGGCAGTGCCGCTATAGCGGGATCAGGCCGTTATAGTGGGATAACTTCTGTAAATGCAAAAACTTTCCCAAAAAGTTTCATTCTTTCTCAAGAACGTTTTGGGAAAGGACTGAGGTGACTTTAGGTGATTTCCATCAGTTTTACACCATAATCCTTCGCTAAGCTAATTATTTTATTCCCCTAATCTAGTACTTTAATTCTAGTGGCTTAGAATTGATAGTTACGTGCCTGGGAAAGGGTTTAACTCAACCTACAATGGATTTTCTGGTGAAAAAGGGGAATGTAGGGATGAACAACCTGGGTTTTTTGAATTAGGTTGCTATTTAAAGATTTCTTACCATAATTCACTGGCATAACTATAGAATTGGTAGTAAATAGGTGAATTTAAGGTGGGAGGGCCCTGAGATGGGTGGAATGATTATGAAATTGGCATGAGGTTTAGGGTTAAGATGTAACCCGAGAATATTTAGGCTATTTGGGTTAATTTTGTGTTTATATTATTGTTTTTCGACAAAGATCAAGCTAGAGTTTCAAGAAATGGGAAAGCTCTGGTCCAGTAGAGCATTCGGGAGTGATTAGAGGTAGGTGATGGTTAAATTATTTCCCAAATTATGTTATGTGTGCATGATAACTATTTCATTAGTATTGCTTGTACAATGCATGCATAGGTAATAAGGGAATGAATGTGAAATGATATCTTGTTGTCAATCTGATGCAATAAACTTGTCTTATATATTTGTTGGCTTACAAATGTGGGTTGTATTCATTATGATTGTGTTTGTGTGATATCTGTGATTCTTTGGTTGGTTCAAGTACCACACCTGGTACAAATTTATTAGTTGGCTTGAGTACCACGCATGGTATGGGATATCTATCGATTGGCTTGGGTACCACATCAGGTACATGTTCTATTATGGTTGGGTCGAGTACTACACATGGTACATTTTGATTGTCCTTTTGTGTGCTAGTTCCATGAGTGAGCTGGGCTTATTCATTGGGATGTATTTATTACCTGTTGGTCCATAAGTGGCCGGATTGGTGTGTTTAATTGCTGGGATCATTCTTGTGTAGACCGGGATTGCATGACAAACACCGTAGAATATGTCCTAGGGATCCTTGGGTGGCTGGGTTAGTGGAAAGGTGTGTTGAGTTGTATATGGGTTGTTGTTGTGGTTTGGATATGTCTCATGTGGTTGTTAAGTCAGGTTGATGACTGAGACTTGTTTATATTCACTGACTTGGATTATATATGTTTGTCCTGTTTTACTAGGTTATAGTTATTTGTTCATATTTCGTATGTTTGGAGCTGGCTGATGATCTACCAGTACACTTCTGTTTTGTGTACTGATACTGTACTTGCTCTTTTTTTGTTGAGTACAAGGCATATTCTGGCGGCTTCTACATGACCTCATTTGTGATACAGATGCTTTATGGATCTAAGGGTGAGCTGCTTCTTTCGGGCTACCATGGATTCATCTACTTGTTTTAGTCCATTGTCCAGACTTGGATTCTCTTATTTTGGGGTTGCATACTGATAACGCTCAAGCGTACTCTCCTAGAAGGAGGTATCAATGATTGTTAGAGCAAAACACATATATAGTTCCCGACAGGTGTCGTGGTCAATTCCACAGGGAATTTAGAGCTTAGCCTAGGTAATTGTAAGATAGAGTTCACAACGAGAGTGAGTAATGTAAAAAAGGGGGGAATTAGGAATATTTCACAATTTGAATTCCAAACAACAATAAGTAAAAACGGGTGTAGACAATGAGAGAGGGCGACTAGGGATGTATGTCAAATGGGACTCGAACATGGGATAGGGTGATTTCTTATTCATGCAAATTCTTGCTAAACGACATGACCAACTTTGGTTTTAGGTATGCTTATTCGTCTCTCAATCAACAACCATATATTCAACAGTCTTAAATCAAGCACTATTTATTAAGCAATAAACAACCAAGCTAATGCTTAGAGAGGTCACACTATTTCTAGCTTAGACCCTTAAATGGGCGATTCTGTCGATTTGATCTATTTCTAGCCTCAATCTAAATGGAAGCCAAAGTTTCTACTAGCAATTTCACATCCAAAGTTATGAATTCCTCTTTCAAGCAAGAACACAACCAAGTAAGGAAAATCAATGTTTGCAACCACCAATTTTAGAGTTAAAATATGGTTAAATCACTAGACCCATGTCAATTAAGCAATTATAAACAAGAATAAGCAACACCCACACCCATTTATCAAGTACCCATCATCAACACATCCCTAGACAAGAGGTTTAGCTACTCATGCTTAAGAAAAGAGATATACCAAATGGGTAATTCAATTTTCCTTCCATTTAAGCTAAATTTCTCAATATCCAAGCTCAGTTTGTACACAAATGGTGGTTCCAAGGATTGGGAAGAAGGAATTGGGAGAAACCCTCTTCTTGTTCTTAGAAGGGAAAACTTGTTCACAAAGTTAATCACAAAGTTAAGAATTATTCAAAAAACTTCAGGACTATCAGAACTATTTACAATTGTGCCTAAAATGTCACATACATTTGGACAAAAATTCCCTTCGGGTGGTGTGTGGCGCAACGTGCAGTTCACATGTCATTATGTGTGCGTCGCACACCCTTTTCAGTGGACCAGTGACTCAGGAAAATTGGGAGCTTCATGCAAAGTGGGGTGCAGTTCGCACTAGGCATTGTGTGCATCGCACAGATACCACACCCCTTAATAGATTCTTCAGCCAATGTTTGAGCCTTGTACGGTGGGAGGTGCGGAGCACACCTCGTGTTATGCGTGTCGCACGAGGTCCGCACCTCTTGGCAGGATCTCCATCTTGTTCAAACCTTCACACTTCCACTCCTTTTCAACTCTTTTGGGTCCAATTCCTTATTTTCCATCTTCTTACAAGAGTACCTGCATTCATGTCAATAAAGGCCATAAGAACATCTAAATCTTATCAAAACATAGTAATAATTCATAATTAAAGGCTAAATGAGTTGGTAGATTACCGACTCATCAAACCCCCAAACATGAACTATTACTTATTCTCTAGCAAGATACTCACAAGGTAAGGAATGAATTATGCTCTAAAATTCAATCAAGGCACCAAAGACTACTCTATTCTAAAAACTAAGAAAAATAACAAACAAAAAGACTCAAACAAAAAGACTCAACTACAATGCTTACCTCAATTTGAACCACCACATTATCAAGGCAAGTGATCATTTCAAAACCTTTTCAAAAGGACTTCATTTCTCATTCAAAATCAAGGGAATTTTTTCATTCAAAACAAGATACAAAGCTTCTCAATTTATTGGCATGGACCATTAAGTTTTTTTCGAGATTCACCATACAACTTGTCTCATTCATTCCTCTCAATTGAAATAGAGATTTCATGTTTCAATTCGAGTGCATGATGCCACTAACCACAAGAGAGAATCCCACTCACAATCATGCAATTCACAAAACAAAGGGATTATAAGAGAACCAAGAAGACTCTCACTCTCTCAAGGAAATTCAAGTGCACACATGTCGACCCATCGGCTTGCCCTTTATGTAAATCGCCACTAATGTAGGGTGACCAAGCTTGGAATCACTCAGGACTTGTGGATTCCAATGTTGGTTAGGGCTAAGGTAAGGATTTCATTTGGTTCAAGTGACTACACCTCCTTAATGCCCTTTCTCATTATTTCACACACCCCTCACATTTTCAAATTTTGACTTCACCTTATTTCTCCCTCACACAACCCAAGTTTCTCTTTTTCAATCACGATCATTCAAAACTCCTTGTATCACCTTCATTTGGTAGCACCTATTCTTTCTGTTCGTTTTGCTCATTGGATTGAACTTTTTGGAGCAATTTCCAATTTAAACTTAAGGTGCTACCTTGCACTTTGGAGTGCATTTCTTTTCTTTTCCTCACTGATCATATACACCCCCAAACTTAGGCATTTGCCTATGTTGTCGTTTTATTCCCCCCACCCCCAAATTTAGGATTTTAGCCTACTTTTTACTTTCGAGCACTTAGGGAGGACATGTGCTAAGATAGAGTTTCCCTGAAGGTCAAGGTGTTAAATAAGGTGCCAAAGAACGGTCACAAGCTCAGAGGGGTTCACTAAGATTGATGTTGAGGGAAGTCATTTGGGTGAAGTGGTTGTTCAAAAAGGGCCTAAGGTCATTTTTCAAGCTCGATCACACCTAGAATTTTCCCTTGAATCACATTCAGGGCAAGTTCTCGATAATACATACGCACAAGAATCAAGGTAAAGCCTCACCACACAAGGCATCATGCTACAAGACTTCTTTCATTAGTCTCAAGATCAATTGGGACAAATGACTTTTGACAAACTATTTTGAGTTCATTACACACTCATTTGTGAATCGATCAAGCCAAATCAAGATTATGAAAATCATGACAAGAGAATGCTTTTCTCAAAAAATTATTTTCCCTCTTTCCTTTCATTTTCAAAAGCATCTTGCCAAGAATTTTCTTTTTGGTGGGTCCATTTCAAGACAAGCACACTACGAACTCAAATTAAAACTAAAACTTGGAATTTTACCTTAAGAAAGTTGCCTCTCAATCTATCATAGGGAAATACCAACCCGGTTTGACACAAAAAGAAATAAAAGAAAAAGAAGATAAAGAAAATATTTGCTCCTTGGGAAAGAATCGTGGTATTAAGAAAACCCTTGGAGTCTATTACTAAACTACTTTTAACAAGGCGATAACCAAATTTCCGCGCTCATGAATCATTTGAAAAATAAGCCTCGGCGTAGGCCTTTAGTGCATTTGCAAGCACGGGTTGTAAAACAATGAGGCGTGTAAGACTAACCCGACAACAAATTAACAAAAATAAAGTCAAGACCGACGAGGGCACAATTAGGCTCAAAAACATAATAAAAACAAAATAACAAAGAGGCCCAGCAAGAGCAATATCACAATCATCCAAATGTGCCCGACAAGGGCCAAGTCAAGTCTAGCCAGAGAAACTAAGAATGTCAACAAGGCCCAGCAAGGGAATTAAAAATATCTCAAGTTCAATCACAGGCAACCAATGAAAATCAAAATTCAAATAGTGCCACCTCCCCCTATAAAAAGAAGCATTGCCCTCAATGCTTTCAAGCTCAAGTAGGGAAACAAAGAGGCAACTCCCTGGAGGACTATGCCTCATCATCATCATATGCAGCTTAATTATTTGTGGCCTTTTTACTCGGGCCAGCATCACCTTTTTCGGAGTTTGCAGTAACTGCGGAATCTCTAAGGGCCTGCTAAATATCTGGATTCCAGTCATCCTCATCGAGCAATGCATCCACATCACTGTGCAGCTCCTCCTCATTATCCACAAGGGATGCAAACAAGTCATCCATAGGACCATGAATGGTATGAGGTGGTGGTAAGGTTCTCAAATCTTCCTCTACCACCAGATCCTTACCTTTTGCTTTATCGAGGTCCTTCCAAAGTGTTTTGATGGATCCCTCAATGACATATACCCCTTTGCAAAGATTGGACACGCTATCCACAACTCCCTTGATGACCCTCTTGACCGCCCTATCAATCAACACTGGTAGATCATTTGACAAGTCCCTTAATTGCCTCTCATGGTTGTATTTTTGTCAACCATAACTTGGAGGCCACTCTTGGTCAATGGTCCTTTAGGCGTAGTGAGGGTGGGGGTGTGTGCCTCTAAAGCTACCTGAGGAGAAGAGAGAGCATCCTCTTTAGCATCTGAGTTATCAACTTCAACTTCTACTGATGTCTCCACCCTACGCCTTCTGAAATGAAGGGCATCCATGTCAGTTTTCTTATCAAGATCCAGCACACGAATGGTAGGAGTAGAAACGTCACAGCTAAAATAAGGAATGCCAGTATCTGCACATAGTTTACTGATTAACACTAAAAAGAGAAAGGCATAACCACCCCTATGAGTCTTCCTTTTGATCAATAAGGCAATAACCTTGCCAAAGTTGATATGGTCCCCTACCATGATTGAGGGAACCAGAATGGCCCCATCGGGTAACCTTTTGGTCATTCTGAGAAGGCATGAAGCAGGAGCAAACAAAATAATACCAAAGGCGCTTCTCAAAGTACAGAGTCTAGAGTGGGATTTCACCCCCCAAAGTAGCCCAGAAAGGTGTGTCAAGAGCAATGATCGGAGCAACCCATTTCAGAGGTTTGTGCTTGGTAGGTAGCTTGGCCATGAGTTCTGAGGCTGGTTCAGTTGGAGTGCTCCAGTAAATGGAATTAATTGTAGATGGAGTGATCCGTATTTCTTTACCCCAAATAATGGCTGATTCCAACGCGGGGAAAGTTTCACAACCCCCTTTATAGACCTTAGCGTCTTGCGTGGCCTAGTATGAAGCAAAAAACTCCTGGACTAACTCCTGAAATGGTTGTCACTGACGGTTGGCAAACTAATTTGGGATGTTAGGTAGGTTATCCCCCACTGCATCCAAGTTGAAACTCTACTCCGTGTTGAATGACCTACTTATGTCACGATCATAAATCACCCTCATACCTTCCACTCTGAACTGAACTCTCTCCTCCTCTGAGGCTTAGGTACGGGAAGATGAGACTTTCTTCTTCACCTTTGAGGTTGGATTGGAGGAGGAGGGAGATGTTGGCCTTCGTGAACTCCTATTGGCATTTCCCCTGCTAGAAGACATGTTTTGCACAAGGAGATTGTGAGACCAAAAACAAAAGCAAAAACATAAAAAGAAGTTATCAAACTAAAAAGGATGGAATTCAATGAAGTAGAAAAACAAAGGAGGTTACTGATGGTTCATGTAGACCACGTGTGGACCACACCAGATGGAGTGCGCATTGCATGTGACTTCGCATGAGCCAGTCAGAATCTTTCATGATTTCAGCGCTGATATGCGAAGCTGGTGCGGACTGCACCAACCAGAGTGCGCATCGCACCAGCCGCTGCACATCAAAATAGTGAACTGGCACCTATTTTATCCTGTTGTGATGCCTTATGCATTCCACACATCAAGATCTATGCATCACATGCGAAATGCACAAGGACACAATTTATATTTTTAGTTCCTTGTGTTCTCATGAATTACACATGTGATTCATAGAGCAAGATTTGCTTTACGTATTTGGCACCAAACAATATACCAGCATTGTAACAAAAGGCACAAAATAATATGACCACACAAATATACGGGTACTCAGACATCCTCTGAGTTTCATTAACATGATTAACAACAAAAGAAGACTCAACAATTTCCCTTAAAAAGGATGCTACCCCGTCTATCATCGGGAACATCAAGCCCCCAATTGCAACACTTATGCATACAACTTCACAACAATAATTACCACCTCTACGCACAAGATCATAAACCTAAAAACATATTCAACAAAGAAAATGAGTATACGATTAGCAACAATTTTCAGCCCCAAACAACAATTCTTGACAAACCTTATGAAAAATGATGATTTTTCCTTAAGAATGACGTCACTCAATCTATCATCGGGCCAAATCATGTATCATTCACAAGTGTGTTACTCAGACTTTACCCCAAACACAGATTTCAAGGCTAAAAATTACTACCAATCAATATGCATTATAAAAATATCAAGTTTCACCAAGTTGAAATTAAGCAAAATCCATAACACAATTCAAAATTGGGGACCCAAATTTTTTGGATCTCACCCAAAAATCAACATGGCAATTATATTAAGCATGCTTCACAATATGAGTTCCCATATAACATAAAAACATGTATTAAATATTGGGAAACTTACCACAAGTGAATATTAGGCAGAGAGAAGTAAAAATTGAAGCTTTTGGAGAGAAGCAATGGTGACACAACAACCTTGCTTGGAGAACTACGATAGCGGCATGCGGGTGGTGAAGCAGTGGAGAAGTTTTGGGTGAGAGGAGGAGAGGATTTTGGGGAAGTTTGAGGGATTATGGGAGGTTTTGGGAGTGAATTTGAGAAGTTGTAATAGAGAATGTGGAAGAAGAAGAGAAGGGTGGCGAAATATAAAGGAAAAGAAGAAGAAAATTGGCTGGGTCGGTCTCCGAGTCGGGTCGGCCAATGGGTTAGGTCAATTAAAATTTGAACTTTACCTCGGTGCGCCACGATGTGTGGTTAGCACAAGCCCATGTACGGATAGCATGTCATTTTGCAACTTACCTTTTCACGCCCCAAACTTAGCCAACTTTCTGTTTCATCATGCGGTGGAGGTGCAACGCGCACTTGGGCATGTGCGAACTGCACAGCCCAGCACACATCGCCTCCAATTTCAGCATTTTTCTCCAGGCTTCTATTTTAGCTTATGTTGGGCTGTGCGATGCGCACAAGGACTTGTGAAAACTGCACAATCCTTCGCATGACCTCTTTTTACCCTATTTTTCCATTTGTTCATTCCTCTTCTCCTTGCATTCCTAATACAAACAAAAAACAACAAAAGATAACAAAAAATAAAGCAAAAACATTTGGGTTGCCTCCGAAGAAGCGTTTGATTTTACGTCTTAGCTCGACAATAGTACCTCAACCTTAGTTATTGTCGAATAGCATGCCAATCCGATTGCCGTGGCCCCATCCCAAGAAAGGGAATTACTCTTTTAACGTCCTCAAAACATCATCATGTTGTCGACTTGGAAACTCTTAAATCTTGGGCATCTATCCCAGTTCATACTCCTCAAGGGCATGATCAAGCTTTCCCTCCAACTCTATCACTAAAATTACCCTCAAGTCATTCGGAGGTCTTGTGGGTTGGCATACGTTGAATGTCACCACTTCATTTCCAACTTAGAATTTGAGCTCACCGAGTTCAACATCTACAAGTGCTCTCCTTGTTGCTAATAATGGTCTCCCTAAGATGATGGGCACCACAACGTCTACTTCACAATCCAAGATCACAAAGTCTGTTGGGAAAATGAACTTATCGACCTTTACCAATACGTCGAATAGGATTTCTACCAGATGCTTAATAGACCGATCAACCATGAGTAGTCTCATAGATATAGGTTTGGCTATACCCAATCCTAACTTGTTGAAGATTGCTAGGGGTATTAAATTGATGCTCGCCCCTAGATAACACAAGTCTTTACGAAACACAAAGATCCCAATAGTACATGGTATGGTGAATTCACCCAGATCATCTCGCTTTGTAGCAACATTGCTTATCATCACAGTGCTACAGATGTGTGATATCTCAATGGTTCCCACATCGACAACCTTCTTCTTTTTGAGCAACTCTTTCATAAACTTTGCATACCCCGGCATTTGCATCAAGGCTTCAACCAAAGGAATATTTATTGAAAGCTTGCTGAACATGTCAACAAACTTATTGAATTTTTTCTTCTCCTTCTTCTTAGTTAGCCTTTGAGGGTATGGAGAAAGTCCCTTTGGTATTGTGGCCGATATACTTTGCATAATGGGAGGGTACTTCTCAACATCACTAGTAACTTGGGGAGGAGATTCAACCTCTTCCCTCTCATTGTTAATATCAACACTCACTGGGGCATTGGGTGCATCAAGCTTCACCCCAACCCCCGATTCTACAACATCTTAATCATGCACGTTCCCTTTACCTTTATCACTCGGCTTAATGATGGCTTCAATAATAGGTTTCTTTGCCATAACTACCGGCTCCACAACAGGCTCTCTTACTGCTCCACTTTTTCTCCCACTCCTAGTGACAATCACCATGACATGCGCATCATTTTTAGGATTTGCGATAGTATCACTAGGTAGTGTTCCTTTCAATCTCGGGTTCATTTGGGTAGAGATGTGATTCATTTGGTCTCAGATGTTTAATTGAAGCCGAATAAGAGCTCAGAATTTGATGAAGTGTTAACACTTTGCTTTTAAGATCACTAACCCAGGTGTTTGTCATCTCCACCTTTTTTAGAATCAAGGATAATATGTACTTAATTTTTGAATAACCGAAATTGCTTGTGGTGGGTTGATATAAGGAGTCTGACTTGTTTGGAGGCGCATATAGGTTCAAACTCCGGTGATTGTATCTATCACCATCCTTGTCACGGTCCCTCCAATTTCCATCTATTTCCTTGCCCTTAATCCAACCTTGATTCTCATCCCTTGGGCAATAATACCCGATATGAGAACCCACTGACAAATAGCAAAGTTGACCATCCACGATGGTCATTAGCTCAGCATCACTAGCCTTGATCTCCAGTGTACTCCCAACATTCACGATCTTTACACCACCTGCCCCCATTATGTGATTGGAAAGAAAGTCTATTTGTGTCATCATTTTTGCCATGGTCTCATCTCTCTCTTCATCCTTCCTCCGCATCTCATTTGTTAGGATGGATGTGGTCACTCCCGAGGTTGGAATATCTGCCTCCCTTGTGTGCCAAGCTTGGTTAGTCTTGGTCATTCTCTCAAGAAGGGCCGAGGCATAAAAGAAATTATAGATCCTTGAAAGTGTCACCTCCAAGATTGTTGGCCACAAACTTATTCATCGAGTTTAAGGATATAAAAAAGCTTTGTAGCAAGACATGGTCCGACAAACCATGGTTAGGACACAACACGAGCTTCTTCTTAAATCTAAACCATGCCTCATGAAGAGGCTCATCGGGAAGTTGGCGGAAGTTGGTAATCTCATCCCTTCGCTGCATCATCCACGATGGAGGGAAGAATCTCATTGTAAAGGCATCCACCAATTCATTCCAGGAGGTAATGGACCCATCTGACAATTCATCCAACCACGCCGTGGCTTTCCCTATTAGAGAGAAGGGGAATAGGTGTAGTGGGATATATTCTTGGGAAATATTTTGGAATATGAATGGTTGGCATATCTCCACAAAATTGCAGATGTGTCGGTTGGCATGTTCGTGGGCTGCTCCTCCAAACATACACTTTATTTGTATCAAATGGAGCATTGTTCTAGTAACGTGAAATACTGCATTTCCCACCATGGGGGTAGGCAGATTGCACCTACCCCTATTTATATCACAGGCTCAGTAGCTTCTACATCCAATGAGCCTCCATTGACGCTATCGTTTTCACCTATCTCGCTCATGGACTAGCCTGCTCAATCACAACACAAAAAACAAAAAATGTAAAAAGAAACAAAAACTTTCAAGGTGATTTCAAATCCACAATCAAAAAGACTAATCAACTTAATTCCGTGTCAATGACACCATTTTTGATAACGCTCAAGCGTACTCTTTTATAAGGAGGTATCAGCGACCATTAAAGCAAAACACATATATAGTTCTCGACTGGTGTCAGGGTTGATCCCACAGGGAATTTAGAGCTTAGCCTAAGTGATTGTAAAATGGAGTTCACAATGAGAGTGAGTAATGTAAAATAGAGGGGAATTGGAAATCTGTCACAATTCGAATTCCAAACAAAGCAATAAATAAAAATGGGTGTAGACAATGAGAGAGGGCGACTAGGGATGTATGTCAAATAGGACTCGAACATGGGATATGATAATTGCTTATTCATGCAAATTCATGCTAAACGACATGAGTAACCTTGGTTTTAGGTATGGTTATTCATCTCTCGATCAACAACCATATATTCAACAGTCTTAAATCAAGCACTATTGATTAAGCAATAAAAAACCAAGCTAATGCTTAGGGAGGTCACATTATTTCTAGCTTAGATCCCTAAATGGGTAATTCCATCGATTTGAGCTATTTCTATCCTCAATCTAAATGGAAGCCCAAGTTCCTACTAGCAATTTTACATCCGGAGTTATGAATTCCTCTTTCAAGAAAGAACATAACCAAGTAAGGAAAATTAATGTTTGCAACCACCAATTTTTGAGTTAAAATATGATGAAATCACTAGTCCCATGTCAATTAAGCAATTATAAACAAGAATTAGCAACACCCACACCCATTTATCAAGTACCCATCATCAACACATCCCTAAACAAGAGGTTTAGCTACTCATGCTTAAGGAAAGAGATATACCAAATGGGTAATTCAATTTCCCTTCTATTCAAGCTAAATTCCTCAATATCAGAGCTCATTTTTTACATAAATGGTGGTTCTAAGGATTGGGAAGAAAGAATTGGGAGAAACCCTCTTCTTGTTCTTAGAAGGGACAACTTGTTCACAAAGCTAAGAATTTTTCAAAAAAACTTCAGAACTATCAGAACTATTTACAATTTGCCTAAAATGGGTTTATAAACATTCCCAAAACGTCATATATATTTGGACAAAAATGCCTTTCAGGTGGTGTGCGGTGCGACGTGTGGTTCATACGTCATGATGTGTGCATCGCACACCCTCTTCAGTGGACCAGTGACTCAGGAAAATTGGGAGCTTCATGCAAAGTGGGTGTAGTTCGCACCAAGCATTGTGCGCATTGCACAACGACCGCACCCCTTAACAGATTCTTCAGCCAATGTTTGAGCCTTGTATGGTGGAAGGTGCGTACCGCACCTCGTGTTATGCTTGTCGCACGAGGTTTGCACCTCTTGGAAAGATCTCCATCTTGTTCAATCCTTCACACTTCAACTCCTTTTCAACTCTTTTGGGTCCAATTCCTTATTTTCCATCTTCGGACAAGAGTACCTGCATTCATGTCAATAAAGGCCATAAGAACCTCTAAATCTTATCAAAATATAGCAATAATTTATGATTAAAGGCTAAATGAGTTTGTAGATTACCGAATCATCACATACCCGTATTCTAAATTATTTAGATGTTTTGTTACACGACTTTCAGATTCTAGGGGATTATTTTTGCAAGTTTTCTAGTCTTTAAATTTTAGTTTGTGAATCTTGGCTTATTCTATTGATTTGGTTTTAGCTGCTTTATTTTTGGGTTAAGTATTAGTTGGTTTATTTGGTTCTCCTACCTGGGGTTAGTGTGGGTTCCACTCGCGGCGGTTTAAGGTGTGATATTTTCTTATCCTGTCCATCCCATGTCATGCCTTGGCCACACCTTGCCTTGCATGACTTAGACACATCACTGCTAAGGTCTTGCCCTACCCAGCCAACACGTGTCCATGCTGGCAGATTAGCCTCAAGTAAACTTTATCTTAACCAAAGTCATGGGGTCTTAGCTAGGTTAATCATGTAAATCCCTAGCTAATCCCGAGACACTCAAACCATCACGCTGATGGTTTAACAACAAGGAACCTTGTTAGAATCCATAATTATAGAGTGAAAACCATTGAATTCACCTAGAGAATCATGGGGAAACTTACCTAGACTTAGGAGGATAAGAGAGGGATCTTGGGGCTGTTGGAGTCAATTAGACCATGAGAAAGCAGGAAAATAAAAATAAAAATATGTCTTTAAGAAACTTGGAAATTTGGCATACAATCCGTTGTACAAACCTTCAAGATAGTGTATGGACCTTCAAGATGGTGGATAGACCGTATCATGATCCGTAAATCCTCCTGGCAAAACCCATCTCACTGGTTAGGTAGTATGATCCATTTCACAAACCATATGACAAGAGTACAAACCATAACATAGTCCGTATGTTTGCACAATCCAAACTCGTTCACTGCCTGGTAAGGACGGCTTGTGATATGGATTATAAACAAAAGTTATAGATCATAACCTGGTCCATAATAACCTGGGATACATTTCCTCGCACTGGTTACGAAGTATGGTCCACTGTATAGACCTTACACTAGTTGTACAGACTATAATATGGTCCATAAGAATGCTAGATTCTGGTCCGAATGTACATGCGGGATGGTTTAAATAGACGAGCAACAATCCTTCAAGTATAACCCTAGGATGGGATAACTAAACCACAAGCACCCAAACACGCTAACGAAAACCACGACTAGGAATAGAACTCAATACCCCACAACCTCTCAAAAGGATACACAATCAAAGCCTAAAAAAAATAAGACTCACTAGCCCCTCAATACTCAAAGTCCAATCTATCGAAGCCTCAATAGGCTAACACTTACCAATCCAGAAAGAACCAAGGACCATAACAATCTCTATAAAATGATGGAAGTAATATAATCTACCTACAGTCCCAATGGCCGCCAATACAACCGAGGAACACAATCAAGTGAAAACAAACCTCCGGTCGCCCATCAACCGAAGCGTACACTGAACACACAACAAACAAGGGTAGAATTCGAGCGAAATATGCATGATGATAATGATGGAACCAGGTGTAATAGTAACCCTGTATGTACCTCCTCCAACGCTGATAGGCCCAATAGTACCTCTACTACACCGTATACCCCTCCTCAGGTACTCTTAGCTTGTAGCTCGGGGTCCAAGAATGTCAGGGTCCATGGAGGTCTGTGACCACATACTAATCGCAAATCTCAAATATAGATCAATATCAAAACCTCATAGTACATGCCCGGATTTGATTCGAGTCTAAATTCGTAGTCAAATCTCAATAACCCTTATAGTGGGTGCCTAAAGTGTATTCAGGCCTAAATCAGTACTCAAGTCTCAATAACCCTTATAAAGGTTGCCCGGAGGGTATTCAGGTCTAAATAAATAGTAAATCAAGTCTGATGCTCGGCTTTACCTAGTCTAATATCGTCACAAAACAAGTCTTGCAACACGGCTCAACCGGGACTCACAGACATTCCCAAATAACCCACCATCTATGTTCCAGAGTCAATACAAGGCCACACAGGATTGCAAGGGTAATATACAATACTACACGAATACTACAATCAACGTATGAATTAAACAGATAGAAAAGACAGGCAAGGTCTGGGGTACCAACCTAATACAACCCATCCAAGGTTACTAATTAATGCAGTTATAGCCTATATACGAAGAGTCTAGGTAGAGAAAGCCATAACCTACCTGTCGTCTGACGACTAGTTGCAGGGATAGTTTCGTCCAAGCTCAAACTGCTCTGGGAAGCTCAAAATTGCAAAACCACTATCAACACAATAATCTACACGTTAATACAAGAATAACGATACCCATAATGCTATAAACATAACCGGGTCAAAATCTGGGTCACAAACAGGCTCGTAGGACCCATAACCTAAAACGGGAAATGAAAAATACACATGTGTTCCTTACAATCCCAGGAGCATATGCTTAAAATTTGAGCGACAACGGACACTAAATGGGGCTCCAAAATAGCCCACCCATTTAAAAAATTTAAGAGGAAACAATTGAAGAAAATGGGAATTAAAGAGAGCACTTACCCATCTTCGAAGCCAATAAACGAGCTAGGATTGACCAAATATTATCCTTCAACCAGTTGGGGTCAAAAATTATGAAATATGGAGTATTTGGGTCTTTGGCTATGGAGGTTCAGAGTTGAGTGTGTTGGGAAAATGAAGAAGAAGAATAGAATTAGCCAACTTAAGCTGACTGCCTTGGACTATACGAACGTAGCCAAGGCGAAGGCAAAATTTTGGGGTGGCTGGAATCGCTCTATGCCTACGCGGCCAGATCCCCGGTAGGCGAAGAAAAAATTTAGGGCGACTGGAATTGCTCTATGCCTATGTGGCCAGTTCTCTGCGTAGGCGTAGAATAAACTTTGGGGCGGATGGAATTGCTCTATGCCTACGCGGTCAGCTCTCCGCGTAGGGGAAGAACAAAATTTTTCTATGACATCAACCAGCTGCCAAGGGCAAATTTTCATACTTTTGGTCCCCGGGAATGCATCTGGGGTCCCATGAACAAAAATGACCTTGAGCTATTCGACTAGAAATGGCATTTTAGATCCAATAAAATCGATGAAAATCCCATCGGAGGTCAATTTAATGAAAAGTGGGCCCCGCGCCCAAAATCAACCTTTAGGCCAACAATTCCAAAAATGGAACCTAAGGGTCGAAATCGAGTACGAAAGTCTTTGGACCCAAACCAATGGTCCCTCTAGCCTAAACTCGACATCCCGGAGATAACAACGCTGATGGAATTTTCATTCGATGTTGTCTTCTCCAAATGTTGACCAAAGTCAATTAAACAAGCCCAACTTGCTTGAAAACACAGAATGAGAGAGAATTCCAAGATGAAAAGCTCCCGAATCCCGACCAAAGTCCACGCTCCGGAGCTAATGGAATTGTTAGAATTTGATTCTGAGCATGTTCACCAAGAATGTTGACTGAAGTCATTGATTTCAAAAGCCTAAAGGTCTAAACCAAGAAACGGCCAAAAAGACCAAACAAATGGCCCGGGAACCAAACTACTTGTCCTAATAAGCCATAAATGACTTGGGGCCGCTACAGGAAAGCTCTAATGGTACAAGAAATGCAAAAATACATAAATAACCAGAAGGGTCATTACATCATCACTACTAAAAAGACTTTCATCCCCGAAAGTCAGGAAAGAAGGAAATCACTAGAGATTTAAGAACTGCGGATATAAAGCCTGCACTACTCTCTTAAACAACTCAGGTAGCCTCCTCGACCAGATGGCACCCAATAGAACCAACCAACGCAACTAAGCCTAAAACCCATTACAAGCCAAGCTAGATTCCAAACTCAAACTCCAAAACTCCAAACAGACAAAATCGGAAAGCACCATCGCAATACCAAAACTAGAGAACCGAGGCGATCAACGAACAAAACTCAAATTCTCAAAGCTACAACCAAGTTTACCAGAAAAGACATCAACCCAAAACTCTAACGCATGATCCGCTGATCCGCAAAACCCTTCAATTTTGAACTGAAACCTTTTGCACCATAAATAGGAAGTTACATACAAGTCAAACACTCAAACCACCATCGAAGAATCAACTGACACACTAGAGATCCATAGTTCCTGCTTATACTTTATCACGAACGAAGTCACCCTTTTTACTCAAACTCTTTCCAAGCCAAGCTATAGTCTACTAGTATTTGCCATTTAAGATAACAACTCGAAGCATATCTTCAAAAACTGGAGTTACCTGTCCCGATTGACCATCAACCAACGAACAATCACTCTTGCAAACATCAACCCCACTAACTAAACTCAACTAAACAACCCATCTAAACCCGACTGAAGTTTGCACACCAGGGTTAGGAAAGGCATGTATGAACACCCTTTGTTGATGGAGAAACTTCCAAACTATAGAATGAAACCATGCTGAATCAGACCAAATCTGAATCAACTGAATATGTATGCACCAAGCAATGTGCCTAACAGACCCAAACCAAAACCAAAATCCTGCAAGTAGTGTGGTAAGACTACCACAAAGCCTGTAACTGTCAGCTAAGCTCCCAACTCTAAGAAACACTGCTGCTACTCTGAATGCTCGACCATCATTTGGATTTTAAACTGCCTTACCAATCTCACCTCGGAAAGAAATCTACCAGTCCACAAATATCAAGTCAAAATACCCTGTAGGCAAAGGAAAAAGGTGCTTGGGGTTCAAGGTTTCCATCTAGCCATAGAAACCTTTGCATATACCTTCAACTCATCCCTTTGGCTCAAATCAACCGCTCTACTGAATCAGCACACAAACCAACCATCCTGAAGCATACCACATACCAAACTTCTAGTCCATACTGGCCGAGTCTAACCAATATTGGAACCCCACATAAAAATTAACCCCTGAAGAATCAACTAATTAAGCTTTCAACTCTCGACAACCAATGCAAATGACCACCAGTCTCTAAGTATCAGTAGAACTTAAAATAGCCTCGCTAGCCTCAACCCACACAAACCGATTACATAAAGCATACACCATTGCTGAATCTCAAACTTATATCGTTGAGTCTGTCTAACTATGGTAGAAGGAACCTCCTACTATCTAGAACACCGCTGAAATCTAGAATGTCCAGCCTAACTCAAAGGTTAGCCAAGGACTAGGTGCCCAAGGCCAACTGTCACTCCACAACTAAAATGGGGAAGCTACGTTGTCTGAACTTATTGCCTCCCAACCCAAGAAGCTGCAACCAAAAAGAATCAACCACGAAGCATCCAGAGTAGTTTGCTAGCCCACGATTCTGAAACTCAATCTCAGTTGCCAATCGATGCCTCTGTCGGACCCCATAAGTAGACCCATACGTGGTCGATGAATACTCATGTACTGGAGCCCACTAGTCCATGAATACATAATTTTCCAAATCCGTAGATGCTACTGAAACTTGGTTCTCCCAAAGAAGATAATAAGGAGGCCAAGGTTAATGCAACAAACTCGTAAAGGTAGTACTGGGAATGACCATTATCTCAATCTCATACTGGAGGGAATTCTGAACTCGAATCTATCAAAGGAAATGACACCACAATGCTGAACTCCATCAATGCAAGTCACCAACATACCTGCCAAAGTAAACTCTCAGTCGCCACCCTAGTCAGCTACTAAAATGCATACATACACACAAGGAGTCATCACCCCCTTTTACAAACTAAATGAAACCCTTTCCAAGGATACACTAAATTCTACAAATCCTTTCTTAGAAGACTCTGGAGTTGTTCCCTTAGATCCTACAACTCATACTGGCAGCACTTAGCCACAATTCCATAGTCAAAACTCAACCACGATGCCACAAATCAAAAGTTCAACTAGAGAACTACAATCAAAATTCATTTCGACTGGAACTGGGGAAACAATAAAACAACCCAACCGAACAAGAAACTGAAGGAGACTATGGGAATAACCCATATACCTGCCAACCTCCTAAACTAACTAAACAAAGAGGGTCGACTCTAAACACTTGAAAAAACCAAACCAAACAATGCATGCGAGCATAACCAACACCTCTCAACTATAAGATAGAAGCTCAAACTCTGCCAAAACAACCGGTAACACCAAACCAACACAAAATCATCTAGCAACGCTAGATAAAAGCCTAGGCAACAACCATCTAGGAACGCTCAACAAGGAAGACACAACATAAGTCTAGAATCACAATGGAACTGGAAGCAAAACCAACCAGAAAAGAGACTAGCAAGAACTACCCACGAGCTACAACTCCGGGTAAACACCTCACGAGGATAACTCACCCCATCCACTACCAAGGAATAAACTACCCATAAAGCAACGCAAAAACACTACAACTCAGGTGGTCACACAACTAAATAAGTAGCAGGTAGGCATATAAGCAAATAAATGATAGAAAAGAGGGAATCACATCATGAATAGTACTATCACAAGTCGAAGGTAAAATGAGCCTTACCTAGAGCAACAATATCAGGAACCTCTACCTCAGGCCCCCCAAGAGGGATATCGGACTAATGGGGTCTAACTCTAGATGGAGTAGTCGAAGCTGAAGGCTCAACCATCCCTCACCGGGGATAAGATCTATAATGGTGACCAATCTCTCCACTATCATAACAACCAGGCTGATCAGGATACATGATCATGGGGAAATTCCTAACAGAGTGCCTATGTTCACCACATCGGTGACAACCTTTACTAGAACCACTAGCCTAGAAGCTACCTCTAACCACCTAGGGACCACCCCTACAACCCTTCACTCTACTTATAGCTGGTGGTACTGAAGCCCTGAGAGATAACATCTTCTCACCCTGCTGACCCTGCTGACTGGAAGGTGGGATTGTGGGACAATCCCTAGAAAGTGCCCACGACCACCGCACTGAAAACAACTCCCACAGGGTATATACGGGCGATGAGATCTCACTGAACCTGACCAGCTAACACGACCTACACAACTTGAAAGCAAACCTCAAGGAATCTAACCCATACCATGTCCACTAAGCTCAACATGTCTTGTACCACCACCCTTTGGAACCTGTGGAGCAACCAAAACTGGTCTGGTAGATAAGAAGCAGTGGAACCTATCTCTAGTGGAGAATCCCCTACCTCAAGTATAAGAACCTCGGGAACTATCCTGGCAATGATGTATCTTAGAACTACCCCCATAAGCCTCATGGCACAAAACCTCGATATCCCAAGCATGATCCACTACCTGAAGGAAGGTCATCCCAACTGTAACCAAATGCTTAGTCACTAAATGGAGCGGTGATATCAAACCTCCAACAAAGATCTAAACTCTATCAAACTCTGAAGGAACAGTCCTAGCAGTACGCCTAACCATTTCGTGAAATCTTGCCTCATACTCCAATACTGACATACCACTCTGCTGAAGAACTGGAAGCTCAACCCTAACTAGAGGACCACTTTAAGAATCATGTACTGAAACACCCATCGGAGGACTCACAGTCCTAGTTGCGATGTCCTGAAGAACTGGGGTAGCCATAAATCTAATCGGAGGCTAGGCTGGTGCCACACCCCCTATCAAATGCGGTAAACTCTCACTCTGAAGTCCTGGCACTGACAGAAACACTAGAGCAACAGGCATAGAAGCCTCGACACCACCCACTGTCGAACTCATCTTAGGCATCTGAGAAGGAATGAAATAACCAAAGTTTAGAAGTTAATTGATCCAAGAACGCACGATAAGAAGCCAAGAATATGGAACTTTTCCTAACAATGCCGTGTAGCCTCTCGCAGATAGGATACAAACTTCATCATATCGATCCACGAGACTCTACATAGACACTTGCTTCTGTACTATGACACCGGTAAACCTAAAGCTTTACTACCAATTGTCATGCCCTAATTTCTTAGGTCATAATGGCACAAACCCCTAGTAGGCGAACCAATCCCTGTAGCCCGGAATGATTAGTAATGGGCTACTACCTAACCAATACGCATAATAAGCAGAAGTAAGTGGAAGAAGAATATAAAGATTGACCAAGTGGAAGCAACAACTTGAAATATATACATTATGAAAACTATACCAATCCCAAGACTTGATATCGATAGTACAAAAGATTCTAATAGAATACAAGTGCTAGAAGTAACCAAAATATAATTACAATTGACTCCAAATATACAAAAAGTAACAGTACAAAAGATGAGAGGTGGTCAAGCTCCGACCGTCAGGGGCTCACCCTAGTATCAAATATCTAAAAGCTGCACGAGTCTCCAACGTGATCAACGACAAAAGCTCAACTAATATCTGCACCAGAAAGATGTAGAAGTATAGTATGAGCACCAATTACTGAGCAATGAGTACCCAGTAGGCATCATCGACCGACTAAGCACATATAATATATAAAAGTAGTAATAAGCAGAATACAAGAAAGCAGTCACAGAAAACAAGGAGGAAGCACAATAAACTAGCACAAAGAGTAATCAAACAGGAGTTACAGGTACAATATGCTAGCACAGAAAGTATACATACACAGAAACATAGGTGAAAGAAAGAAGAAGGACGCACCATGGATCCTTGCAACAATAGTATATATATATAAAAAAAGAGTTTAAACAGTTGGACGGTATACTGGTAACCTCAAAATAAAAGGGGAAGCAGGAGAGTAATTCAACCATCAAACTAAAAGCCAAAAACTAAAAGAAACACTCTTAAGACACAAAATCAAGATAGGAATAGACGAACAACAGTCCCTCAAGTATAACCCTAGGATGGGATAACTAAACCATAGGCACCCAAATCCGCTAACGAAAACCACAGCGAAGAATAGAACTCAATACCCCACAATCGCTCAGAAGGCTACACAATCAAAGACTGAAAAAAATTTAGGACTCACTAGCCCCTCAATACTCAAAGGCCAATCTATCGGAGCCTCAATAGGCTAACACTTACCAATCCACCAAGAACCAAGGACCATAACAATCTCTTTAAAATAATGGAAGTAATATAATCTACCTACAGTCCCAACGACCACCTATCCTATACAACCGAGGAATGAAATCAAGTGAAAACAAACCCTCTGGCCACCCATGCAATCGGAGCGTACTCTAAACACACAGCAAACAAGGGTGTAATCCGAGTGAAATATGCATGATGATGATAATGGAACCAGGTGTAATAGTAACCCCATATATTCCTCCTTCGATGCTGATAGGCCCAGTAGGTAGGATCCATGGAAGGACACCGCCCGTATACCTCTACTACGTTGTATACCCCTCCTCAGGCACCCTCAGCTTGTAGCTTGGGGTCCAAGAATGTCAGGGTCTATGGAGGTTCATGACCACATACTAACCACAAATCTCAAATATAGATCAATATCAGAACCTCATAGTACATGCCCGGATTTGATCTGAGTCTAAATCAGTAGTCAAATCTCAATAACCCTTATAAAGGGTGCCCGAAGTATATTTGGGTTTAAATCAGTACTCAAGTTTCAATAACCCTTATAAATGGTGCCCGGAGTGTATCCAGGTCTAAATTAATAGTAAATCAAGTCTGATGCTCAGCTTTACCGAGTCTAATATCTTCACAAAACAAGTCTAGCACGACGGCTTAACCAGGTCTAGAATAAATATAAAAATTAGGGATCAAATCATCATAATATCCTCTTTTCTCCAAGAGGTTTCATAAAAGATAGTTTCAAAACCCTTTCAAAGTCATAATACCAAAAATGGGCCCTCGGGGCCATGCAAAGTTTAAAAAATCAATTATAGTAGGCCCGAAGCCAAATCAGTAGTAAAACATGCAGGGAATTTTTTTTCATGTATGATATGCTCGCAAATAATAGAGTAACAAATGGCTCACAAACACTTTCTACTGGCCCTGCACAGGCTCAACAGCTCTACAACAAATATAACCAGCCTAGAAGGATATATCTATGTCCGAAACTCAAGGAAATTCCCAAATAACCCACCATCTATATTCCAGAGTCAATATAAGGCCACAATACTACATGAATACTACAATCAACGTATGAATTAAACAGAACGGGCAAGGTCTAGGGTACCAACCAAATACTACCCACTCAAGGATACTAATTAATCTAGTTATAGCCTATATACACAGAGTCTAGGTAGGAAAAGCCATAACCTACTTATCGTTCGACGACTAGCTGCGGGGACAGTTCTGTCTATGCTCAAACTGCTCCGGGAAGCTCCAAATTGCAAAACCATTATAAATACAATAATCTACACGTTAATACAAGACTAACAATACCCATAATGCTATAAACATAATCGAGTCAAAATCCAGGTCACAAATAGGCCCGTGGTCCCCACAACCTGAAACCAGAAATGAAAAACACACATGTGTTCCTTACCATCCCGGGAGCATATGCTCAAAATTTGAGCAAAAAATTAACACTAAATGGGGATCCAAAATAGCCCACCCATTTAAGAATTTAAGAGGAAACAATTGAAGAAAATGGGAATTAAAGAGAGTATTTACCCATCTTCAAAGCCAATAAATGAGCTAGGACCGATGAAATATTATCCTCTAACCAGTTGGGGTCAAACATGGTGAAATATGGAGTATTTGGGGTCTTTGGCTATGGAGGTTTCGAGTTGGGTGTGTTGGGCAAATGAAGAAGAAGAATAGAATTAGCCAACTTAAGCTGACTGCCTTGGTCTATGCGAACACGACCAAGGAGTCGCTTAGGCGAAGGAAAAATTTTGGGGCGGCTGGAATTGCTCTATGCCTATGCAGCTAGCTCCCCACGTAGGCGAAGAACAAAATTTGGGGCGACTGGAATTGCTCTATGCCTACACGGCCATCTCCCCGCGTAGGCAAAGAATAAACTTTGGGGTGGCTGGAATTTCTCTATGCCTATGCAGCCAGCTCCTCGCGTAGGCGAAGAACAAAATTTGGCTATGAAAGCAACCAGCTGCCAAGGGCAAACTTTCATACTTTAGGTCCTCGGGAATGCATCCCGGGTCCCATGAACAAAAATGACCTGAGCTAGATCGATGAAAATCCCATCGTAGGTTGGTTTAATAAAAAGTGAGCCCCGCGCCCAAAATCAACCTTTAGGCCAATAATTCCAAAAATGGAATCCAAGGGCCAAAATCGAGTCTGAAAGCCTTGGGACCCAAACTAATGATCTCTCTAGCCTAAACTTGACATTTCGGAGCTAACAACACTGACAAAATTTTCATCCGGGCCATATTCTCCAAATGTTGATCAAAGTCAATTAAACAAGCCTAACTGGCCTGAAAATAGAGAATAAGAGAGAATTCTAAGCTGAAAAGCTCCCAAATCCCGACCAAAGGTCCCACTAGACTAAAGTCTACGCTCCAGAGCTAACAAAACTGTCAAAATTTGATTCTGAGCACGTTCATTAAGAATGTTGACTGAAATCAACGATTTCAAAAGCCTAAAGCTCTAAAATAAGAAACGGCCAAAAAGACCAAATAAATGGCTTGGACACCAAACTACCGGTCCCAAAAAGCCATAAATAACTTGGGGCCACTACAGGCAAGCTCTAACGGTACAAGAAATGCAAAAATATGGAAATGACTGAAAGGGTCATTACAATATTTCACCTTAAATAATTATCGGAAGGTATCCCACCCTACACTTAAATCCATGATTTTTACCCAAAGCATTAAACAAAGTAAAATAAGAGGGTTAAGAATACTCCCTGAGGCCCTCTAGGGCCTGACTAATAGCATGTCTTTCTTAATTTCATTAAGGTGTGGATGACCCCACACTTAGTTTACAGCCATGCTCCTTAGCTCTCAAACTCAGATACTCAGACTTCCCTATATTTGCACACCAAAAGCAAAAATAAATGTGACACTAAAAATAAAATAAAAAAATAAAAATAACAACTACCTCTATTACAACTTGGGTTGCCTCCCAAGCAACACCTGATTTATTATCGCGGCACGACCCAACTCATAACTCAACCAAGTTTTCTCAATCTCTTTCTCTCCTTATGATTCATCTTTCTTATTTTCTTTACTCTAGGAGGATCACCATCATCATTCACGCTTCTATTTGTCTTCATATCCCTTTCTGGGTCACTATGGGGCCACTTTATCACATGCTCATATTTTCTCAATAATTTGAGTAATTATCTTTGTTGCACCTCAGAAAATTCAGTGTCAGTCTTCAACTCTTTAAACTTTTTGGGCCCATACTCTTCCACCCCACACTTATTTTTGACCACCTCTGTGACCATGCATAAGTCTCTATAGTAAGGAGAGTGACTTCTACACTTTGAAATTTTTCTTCTCTTCATCTATCCTCATCTTTAGCTTTCCCTTCCTTATGTCAATCAGTGCTCCACCAGTAGCGAGGAATGGATGTACCAATATAATCGGTACCTATATATCTGTATTAAAATCCAAAATAATAAAATCAGTGGGAATCACAATTTACCTATCTTGATGAGCACATCTTCAATTATTCCCTCCGGTTGCACATGGGACTGGTCTACTAGTTGTAGACTGATGGTGGTTGGGCATGTTCCCCTAAAACAAGTGTCTGAAACAAGGATAAGGGCATCGATTTGATATTTGCCTCAAGATCACACAATGCATGTGTAATACCCCATACCTTTAAACATATGTAAGACTAAGGTAATGTCGATGGACTTAGTTAGAAATGTGAAAATAAGGGTGAATTTGAGCCAAATTCTAAGTATCAAACTACACCAAAGTGGAAAATATAGTTTGAGGGAACGAGACTTGAAAAGACAATTGAAGTTGGAAACAAGAAAGTCACCTACTTGCTAGAGCTATGAATTTCACCTACTAGCGTAAACGTCTTACGTGTTTGGACTTTATATGTGGTTAATTTATTTATTTTAACATCCTAATTTTTTGAGATACAAGAATATAAGCCTACATTTAATATATGGGATAAAGAAAATATGACCCTAAACTTAAAAGAAACTAGGCCCAAAACTTAAAAGATATCAAGTAGGTAGATCACCTACTTTGACTTCTTTTTGGCCCAAATTGAAGTTAAATGAAAGAGTGGGGTGGGTAAAGGGTAAAGTCCCAAAACACATCTGAAATAAGCCAATATATATCCATTATATTGAGCTAAATTTCCAGATTAATTCACAATTAGAACATCTCACATAAGAACTTCTCTTTGAAGCTAGAAAGGGAGAAAATGACTGCCCCTTTCTCCTCCTTATTAGAGTTCTTGGTCCTTCAGGTTTTTTCCAAGGATCAAAGGTAAGTTTTTGGTAGTACCTTATCATGATTTTTATATGAAAAATATTGTGGATAGAAGCTTCACATGTTGGTGGAGTTTGGGCAGCCTTTGGAGAAAGAAACTCCTTGGCAACCCCTTTCAACATAGTAGTGTTTTTGACTTATTTTCTTGTTGTTTTAAGGTGTTGTTATGGAGATAAATTTTGAAATTTAAAAGGTGTAGTATTGATATCAAATTTATATAAAAATAATGGTAATTTTTTCCCCTCCATCCCTTATTATATATGAGAAGAAACAGGCAATTCTAGATGTAATTAAAGTATGAACTCATGGGATGGCAATCAAAAGTCATGAGTTTGAGTTATTTTAATTTTGTTGGACTATTTGGTAGATCTATTATATGTGTTGTTGTTTATATTAGTTTAAAACCTCTTAATTAGGGTTGGTTGCGGCTATTTTGAGATTGGAATTAAAGGGTATGGCGATATGCCTAGTTTTTGACTATCATGCGGACATGCTGTCGTTTGATTATAGTAGACTATTTTGTAGGATACACATGGTTATTAGCTTCTATAAATATGTCTAATATATATCTAACTTATGGCTGTAATAAGAGAAGGGAATTATAAAGAATCATAAGTATAAAGAGATTATGACGAGCAAGTCGCTCGCCTAATAGCTGACATGTTGCCGATATATATAGACTGTGTTTATGGACTGTTTGTAATGGTTTTACCACTTGGTTTTGTATAAATTATCTTCTGGTAGGAAGGGTTACTGTCCATTGAAGTTTCTTGAGCCCGAAATTGAGGTATGTAAGGCTAAACCCTCCTTCGCCACAAGGCACAAACCTACGTCACATATTTTTCTACAAGGGTATTTATAGAGAATGGTATTCAGTCATTATGTGCCCTATTCTTTATAGTAACCACCCCTGCATATCAGTTGTTCATTTTCCATACATTTAGAGTGTTCGAGCTAATCATTATGAGTCAAAGTGTTCACATAGTCATCAAAGCTATATTTGTGCCTTCATTTTTATTCCATAGAACTCATATAGTACATTTGTTTTATGTCCATATAGATAATTCTCTTTTCATAGTATATTCATTATCTATACAGTAAATACATGTCCATATGATTCCTTTTAAATAGATCAGAGTTTACTAGTTGATTCACTTAATCAGATATTACCATCAATTACTCAAAGTTCATAAATTATCATTCAGAGCTTCCTATTTGTGTAGTTGATTCCATTTGTAATTAATTATTTAGAGACCTTAATGGCATCAATTGTTGAAATATAAATTAAGTGATGGTGGAGGAAGGTTAGAGATATTATATTTACTTGACTCACGATATGATGCTGCCTTGTGCATATGATTGAGATCACAGACCCTCAAAGTTGAGCCTACGGGCGTACCAGCCTATTATGGCTATATACCTATAGAGGAGAGCCATATATGGCGTTCTCTTTTGTGAGCTGACCCTCAGATCTGAGCCTTTACGGCATACCTTAAGAGATCATAGACTACAAGACTTATCAATCACATATAAGATTTAGAGATAACAGAGTTTATATGCCTTTAATATGATATAAAGCCCCCGAGGTTCTTCTAGTTAGAGGCTATTATTTTTTTATTTGAAAGTACATAAGTTATATGGTTCCACAGATAATTATATTATTTGATCCCATATTAATAAAAAAATCTAGAAGAACCTTGTATAATAAATTTAGAGTAATTTATATGATTAACAGTTTCATAGGTTACTTCCTAGCATAGGTAGATCTCAAGTGAGCACATTATTGATTCTTTCATTGTGCTATCTTATCTCTACTTGTTATTCTATCTGCCTTACATATCAGTACACGTTTTATATGTACTGAAACTCCTATGGCATGAGGTGTTGCATTCTTTTAAATATAGGACCATGTACACAGAGTTTTAGACCTCCTCAATAGGCACTATCGTTTATCAGCAAAGCAGTCGGTGAGATCCATTTCCCTTGGAGCCAGTATAGAGATAGTACTCTCTTTTGTTGTACATATTTGCACAATATGGGTATGGCGGGGACCTGTCTTGATCACTTGACAATTGTATAGTTTCTTACTCTTTTAGAGGCTTCGTGGACACTATAGTATGATTGTTTTGTATCAGTTGGTCATCGGCCATTGTATATGCATGTATCATCCTTATTAGTTGTATTATTACAAAAGTATTTGATATATCATCTGTCATAGATTATTTGCATAGCATATATGTATATATGGTATTTGTTTGTCCCATTCAGACTTGGAGCGTGACAAACTTGGTATCAGATCCTAGGTTCAAGTGTCCCAGGGAATTGTCTATGAAGCCATGTCTAGAAGTTCTTATGAATGTGTTGCACACCACATTTATAAGTAGGGGGATGCTTGGACATTTAGGAAATATGACTTTCTTTCATGTTCTAGATTGTGCGATAGAACAAGGTTATAGGAGATTGATTCTGACTCATGCTTTAATTTTTATATACAAAGATGCCTACAAAGAAAAGACCCGGACTAGTCCATGGTTCACCACAACCCCAGGGCAGGTCCTAGTATACAACCACATGTTGTTGAGGATTAGTCAGAGGTCCAGGGTGGCGCAGTTAGACAAGATATCCCAGATCTACAGCCATAGCAAGTAGAAGGGCCTACAAGAGCCCCGATGCCTACATCCCCTCTGTCTGACCCCTCGAACTAGGATTTCAGGGGAGCCATTAATTTTCTCACCCAGATAGTTGTTGCTCGGTCTTAGAGATAGGAATCAGCATCCCCCAGTAAATCATCCTAGGGAGAGGCATTTGGTTCCCATGTTCAAGAGTTCTTGCATATGGGCTCTCCAGTATTCACAGGGTCTAAATCCACTAAGGATCCATAGAGATTCATTTATGAGATTAATAAAATACTCAAGGTCATGCATGTGTTCAATAAAGAGGCAGTTGAGTTAGCAGTGTATTAGTTGAAGGATGTAACTACAACTTGGTATGATATCTGGAAAGATTCTAGAGGAGCAAATGTACCTCCACCATTTGGAAGGAATTTGCAGAGGCCTTTTTAGATCATTTATTTCCTCAAGAGATTCGAGATACAAAGGATGAAGAATTTTTGGCAGTTAAGCAGAATATAATGAGTGTTAAAGAGTACAACATCAGATTCACTCATCTATCTAGATTTGCACTGAAGATGGTTAGTACTACACATGTTAGGGTATGTCAATTTGTGGGTGGTCTTAAATACAATGTGGTACAACCTTATCTTATTGTGGCATAAGATAAAGAAATAAGCATTTCTCGGATAAGAATATTTGCACAGTAAACTGAGGAGCTTCAACAGAAAATTGGAGCAGAGTGTGAGTGGGATCAAAGTAAGAGGGCTAGAACATCTGGCATTTATCAGGGCAGTGATAGAGCATCTTACAGCTGAGGGCCACAAAAACCACCACCACCAGCCTATTCCACTGCTCGACCTCCCTCCCAGTCCTGGAGGTCGAGGCCTAAGTAGGGCCAGATGTGTAGGGAACCAGTTCTATAGTTTTAGAGGGGTAGGGGTTGGGGATTACCACCTAGGCCTCATTGTAGTCAGTATGGTAGATCACACCCTGGTGAGTGCCGACTAGGCTCTGATGCTTGTTATTAGTAGGGAGTCTCTGGTCATGTGATACAAAATTGTCCAGTGATCAGAAAGAGAGATACTGAGAGAGAAGGTAGAGCACAGTCCACAGGGTCCATAGTAGCATCATCATCAGCCTCTCATTCTTTATCTCGTGGTCACCAGGCACCAATAGATAAAGGTAGGGGCAAAGGCAGAGCTTCTAATTCAGGAGGGGGTCTGACCTATATGTATGCATTAGCAAGCCGACAGGATTCAGAGGCATGACCATATATGGTCACAGGTATCATATCTATCTTCTCACATGACGTTTATGCATTGATAGATCCAGGGGATATTCTATCATATGTTTCTTCATTCATTGCATAAAAGTTTGGAGTAGGACCAAAATTATTACATGAGCCATTTATCATATCGACTCCAGTTGGAGAGTCAGTTATAGTTCAACGACTTTATAATAATTGAATAGTGATAGTACATGGTTGAGAAACTACAACAAATTTGTTTGATCTTGATATGATAGACTTTGATGTCATCATAGGTATCGATTAATGATCATCCTATTACGCTATAGTTGATTATTGGGCCAAGATTGCTCGATTTCACTTTTTGGACTAGCCAGTCCTTGAATTGAAAAGTAGTATCATGATGCCTGTAGGTAGGTTTATTTCCTATCTTAAGGCCAGGAAGTTGATTTTCAAGGGATGTTTATATCACCTAGTCAGAGTAAGGGATCTTGATGTTGAGAAAAAGACACCGACTCTTCAATCCGTGCCAATTATGAATGAATATTTAGATATGTTCCTGGAGGAGCTTACAGGACAGTCTCCAAACAGAGAGATAGATTTTGGTATCGATGTAGATTCCAGTACTCAACCAATATCAATTCCACCATATAGAATGGCCCCAACAGAGCTAAAAGAGTTGAAATCACAACTAAAAGATCTCATTAATAAAGGATTCATCCGACCTAGTATATCACCTTGGGGTGCACCTATGCTATTTGTACAAAAGAAAGATGGTTCATTGCGCATATGTATAGATTATCAAAAGTTGAACAAAGTAACTATAAAGAATAAGTCTCCATTTCCCTGAATAGATGATTTATTTGATCGGTTGTAGGGTGCTAAGTGCTTTTCAAAATTTGATCTAAGGTCTGGATATTATCAGTTGAATATCAGAGAAGTCGATATTCCAAAGATAGCTTTTCGGACTCGGTATGGGAACTTTGAATTTCTTGTTATGTCCTTTGGTTTAACTAATGCCCCTGTAACTTTTATGGATATGATTTGAATAGGGTCTTCAAACCCTTCCTGGATCTATTTGTAATTGTATTCATAGATGACATCCTTATATATTCACGTGGTGAGGTAGATCACCTTAGAGTGGTATTGCAGACTCTTAGAGATCATCAGCTATATGCCAAATTTTCCAAATGTGAGTTGTGGTTGGGATCTGTAGCTTTTATTGGACATGTGGTCTCTAGTGAGGGGATCAAAGTAGATTTTCAAAAGATTGAGGTTGTGAAGAATTGTCCTAGGCCCACTACTCCTACAGAGGTACATAGTTTCTTGGGCCTAGTAGGTTATTGCAGAAGTTTCATTGAAGGCTTCTCTTCTATAGCTGCCCCATTGACTAAATTAACATAAAAAGTGACAAAGTTTCAGTGGTTAGAGAAGTGTGAGCAGAGTTTCCAAGAGTTAAAAGACAGGTTAACTATGGCACCAGTACTGACAATTACAGAAGGAACTGAGGGATATGGTATTTATTGTGATGCTTTGGGCATTGGTCTAGGTTGTGTATTAATGCAGCATGGTAAGGTTATAGCATATGGCTCGAGGAAACACATTAGACACGAGCAATATTATCCAACACATGATTTAGAATTGGCTGCAGTTATATTTGCACTAAAGATGTGGCGACATTATTTGTATGGGGTTCATGTTGATATATTTATTGATCATAAAAGCCTTCAATACATATTTAACCAAAGGGAGTTAAATTTGAGGTAGAGGAGGTGGCTATAACTACTGAAATATTACGATGTTGATATTCTCTACCACCCAGATAAAGAAAATATTATAGCAGATGCTCTTAGTTGCCAATCTATGGGAAGTCTAACAAACTTGCTGGCAACAAAGCAAAATATAGTCAGAGAGTTTCATAAGCTATCAATCTTAGGTGTCCGGTTAATCGACTTTGAAGATGGAGGCGTATCAGTTCAGAGTACTGCAGAGTCATCATTAGTGACAATGGTGAAGGAGAGACAATATGATGACTTGATATTAAAATAGTATAAAGAAGGTATTTTCCAAAACAAAGTCACCATATTCAAGCTTGCAGGCAATGGAACTTTAAGGTGACAAGGCAGGTTATGTGTTTCTATATGGACGGATTACGGGAGAATATTTTGACTGAGGCACATTGTTCTTGATATTCTATCCACTCGGGTGCTACAAAAATGTATCATGATTTGAATGAAATTTGTTGGTGGGACAATATAAAGAGAAATATAGAAGATTATGTGGCACAGTACCCGAAGTGTCAATAAGTAAAACCAGAGCATTAGCGGCCTAGCAACCTAGCACAAACCATAAGAACCCAATGTGGAAATGGGAGGTCAGTAATATAGACTTCATCACAGGTTTTCCTTATTCCTTCCATAAGCATGATTCTATTTGGGTGATCGTTGATCGATTAAAAAAATTAGCCCATTTCTTACATGTTAAATCCACAAGTACGGTAGAGGATTATGCTAAGTTATATGTGAAGGAAATTATTCACCTACATAGGACTCCTATGTTAATTATTTCTGACAGAGGTGCCCAGTTCACAACTCACTTTTGGAAATCTTTCTAGAAAGGTCTAGGTACTAAGGTGAATCTTAGCACAACCTTTCATCAACAGACAGATGGACAAGCTGAGCACACTATTCAAACGCTCAAAGATATGTTGAGACCACGTGTTCTAGATTTCAAAGGCAACTGGGATTATCATTTGCCCCTTATCAAATTTGTATATAATAGTAGTTATCATTCCAGCACCCAAATGACACCATTTGAATACCTATATGGGCAACATTATAGGTCTCCTATTGGCTGGTTTGAGGTAGGTGAAGCACAGGTGCTTGGTCCTAACTTGGTCCACCAGGTAGTTGAGAAAGTTAAGTTTATTTGGGAGCAATTGAAGATTGCTCAGAGCTGCCAAAAATCTTATTCAAATGTAAGGCATAAAGACCTATAATTCCATATAGATGATGGGGTGTTCATAAAAGTCTCGCCTATGAAGGGTGTTATGAGATTTGGAAAGAAGGAAAAGCTAAGCCCAAGATGTATTGGGCCTTATAGAATTGTACAAAGAGTTGGAGAGGTGGAATATATGGTGGAACTAACTCCAGAGTTAGCTACTGTACATACAGTATTCCATGTGTCTATGTTACATAAGTGTATAGGGTACCCATCAGTTATTGTCCCAGCAATAGACATACAGATCATAGAAAACTTTTCATATGAAGAGGTTCCAGTGGCTATTCTTGATAGGCAGATTTAAAAGTTGAGAATAAAAGATGTGGAATCCGTTAAAGTACTATGGGGGAATCATAAGGTAGAAGAAGCCACTTTGGAATCCGAGGACTCCATGAGGTCCAGATATCCACACTTATTGCAAGAACATAGAGAAGGTTTCTTATAACATACATCCTATTCATTTGAATCATAGTTTCAGCTGAACCTATACATAAATAATTTTTTTACTCATATCTTATATATACATATTCAGTTGTATCACTCATGCCTGCAAGTTCATAGCTTCCAAATATCGCACTATAAGTCACAACATGCAAAGAAATATAAGGTAAATTAGATGCATAGTTATTTCCTTATGTAACTTAGCAGAACCTTACTTCCATTTTATAGTACAACTGTTATGATGCCCTGTGAGGATTGTATATGTGTATTAAAGTTAACTAACAAATTTTGGATAGCCCTATTTACAAAAGAAACTCTTGCAAAAATTTTAAAAAAATCCAGAGTTAGTTCTATTAGAGCTAAAGTCTACATTCGAGGATGAATGATCCAAAGGAGGGGGGATAATGTAGTACCCCATACCTTTAAATATATGTATGACTAAGGTAACATCGATGAATTTATTTGAAAATGTGAAAATGAGGGTGAATTTGAGCCAAAGTTTAAGTATCCAACTATACCAAAGGAAAAAATATAGTTTGATGGAACGAGACTTGAAAAGGCAATTGAAGTTGGAAACAAAAAAGTCACCTACTTGCTTGAGCTATGTGTTTCACCTACTAGCATAAACATCTTACGTGTTTGGACTTTCTACGTGATTAAGTTATTTATTTTGAAATCCTACTTACTTGAGATACATGAATATAAGCCTACATTTAATGGATAATATAAAGAAAATATGGCCCAAAACTTAAAAGAAACTAGGCCCAAAACTTACAAGATATCAAGTATGTGAATCACCTACTTTGACTTCTTTTTGGCCCAAATTGAAGTTAAATGAAAGAGTGTGGTGGGTAAAGGGTCAAGGACCAAAATCCATCTGAAATGAGCCAATACATATCCATTATATTGAGATAAATTTCTAGATTTGTCCATAATTAGAACAGCTCACTAATATTTATCCGTTTCTCTTGACTAATATATATTCCTTTCTCCTCCTTATTAGAGTTCTTGCTCCTTCAAGTTTTTCTGCAAGGATCAAATTTAAATTTTTGGCAGTAGTTTCTCATGATTTTGACATGGAAAATCTTGTGGATAGAATCTCCACATGTTGGTGGAGTTTGGGCAGCCTTTGGAGAAAGAAACTCCTTGGCATCCCCTTTCAACAGAGTAGTGTTTTCTTGTTGTTTTAAGGTGTTGTTGTGAAAAGAAAAGTTTAAAATTGAAAAGATGTAGTATTGATACCAAATTTATAAAAAAATAAAGGTAAATTTCTTCCCCTCCATCCCTTATTGTATATGAGAAGAAACATGCAATTATAGACGTAATTGTTGTATGAACTCATGGAACGATAATCGAAAGTCGTGAGTTTGAGTTATTCTAATTTTGTTGGACTGTTTGGTAGATGTATTATATGTATTGTTGGCTTTATATCACGCCCAGATCCTACCACCTAGACATAACACGGGACCCAAGATAATGAGTGATCTCACGATAACCCTCTAGCCTTAGCATGACTTAAAAACTGAACAAAACATAGGAACGAAAGCTCAACTAAAGTAATGAACAACTTAATCGGTTATATAAATAAAGTCTAAGATTTAAGATCTGAATACATCTGAATAACTGACTCTATATCTGAAATCTACTACTGGTAAGTTACTGGGACAGGCCCCTAACTAACTCTAAATACTGAAATACTGAATAAATAAACTAAATGATGAAATGAAACTAGACTCCAAGTCCTCGAACGAGGAGGGCTCACCAAGATAATTAGGGGTGCTGCTGATCCACTAGACACAGACTGGGAAACGGGCTACAGAATCTACATCATAATAGGATGCAGCACAAGGAGGTATGCGGTCAGTACTATGGAATGTACTGAGTATGCGAGATATGCATAAATATATTAAAACATGATAAAAACATACTTGAAAACATACTTAAGACATGTTTGAAACTGAGTTCATGCATAATCGAAGAAATCGTAAGTAAATATCACAGTTTGAATAATAAGCATGAGATAGAACTCAAACCTCAAAATAAGATATCATAAAGCTTATAAAACTTGGAAACATTCATACGGGAGTTTCTTATAACCGACAATAGACCATATGAGCTACATGGAATCTAACTATATAACCCTAGTTAGCAAAGCTGTTTTGAACCCTACCAAGGTAAAGAACACCATAATCCAACTATATCAACCTAGTTGACAAAGCTTCCCTATGCCCCGCTAAGGCAAGGGCACCATGATAATAAAGAGTGGAACCACTTTTATAAGACCATCGGGTAATATATATGCTACTTTGGCAACGTAGTTTTTGGAATTAGGTAATCGAACCCTCGTTGCTCGATGCTAATTACTACTCCTAAAACATATACATATAGATCATAATACTTATGAAATATCTGATGTCAAAACTGTTCATAACTTAGGTAGACATATCTGGATGCCAAACCTTTCATAAAACATAGGGACATATCTAATATCCAAAACTATTGGAAAAACATAAAGACATATCTGATGCCATGCAATTCACAAATCATGAGTCTTAAATCTTATAACCATAATTCAAAATATACTTTCCTTTATAAAATCATACTTTGAAGAATTAGGCATGCAATTTTATGAAAATAGAGGTCATGTTATCTAAACACACCAATTTTACTTGAAGACATACAATTCAATGAAATCATGCTAGAATTCATCATCAACATATGGGCTTTTGTAAACACTTAAGGAACCTTAATTAAAACATGAATAATGAATAAAAAGTCATGAATCAATACTTTAAAACAAATCCCATCAATTTTCCCCAATTTAGGTAAGAACCCTAATTTAGAAATCCATAAATTCAATTTAGAAGATTGGGGTTTGGTCATAAGGTGAAGGGATTCCCTTATTAAATATCCATATACCTTGATTAAAGCTAACCCAACTGAAATCGAAAATAAGAGGAGGCTTGAACTTGGAGCTTGAAGGAGTTCCTTTTTCCAATTTGGTAGATGAATGAGAGATAATGAGAGACTTAGGCTAGTAAGAGTAGAAACCCTACTAAAAGTGGCTAAAACGACCTCACTTAGGAGTTAAAAGGGTGGGTAATTATAAAAATACCCCTAGGATTTAATTAGGAAAAGCTGCTAAAAATCCAACTTCAAAAATCAGGGATAGATTCCATGAGTCGTAGCCTGAACCACGGCTTGTGGTTTCCACTCGTGGTTCCTGGCCAAATCACCAGTCTGCAGAAGAACTTCTATGGGTCAACAGGATAGACCGTAGAAGAAACTATGATCCGTAGACCCAATCTGTAATTCCTGACCTAATGGTCAAGCTGCTGAAGAGGAAATACAAGTCAACAAGATGGCCCGTAGAATGAACTACGGCCCGTAATGTTCACTCGTGGTTTCTGGGAATAAGGCAGACCTCTAGTTTTGAGTCCACGAGTGGACATTATGGACCATAGAGTGAATCACGGTCCGTAGAACCCACTCGTGGTCCTTAGACCAGAGACCCATCCTGTAGACTGGAACCACGAGTCCATTTCATGACTCGTGGTTCAAACCACGGTCCGTGATTTGGACTCGTAATTCCTGAAAAAGTCAAAATCTTTAGATTTTCTAAGTTTAAAAGCTGGATAAAATTTCAGGGTGTTGCAATATCTCCCATTTGGGATCATTCATCCTCGAATGAAGACTAAGTAAGGAAAAGTGGAGAGATAACAGCCCAACCACACATCAAAACATAAAAACTCAAGGGTAAACATGAAAACTGATCTTTTCAACTTAAAACATGACTGAACTAACTTCGGAAAACATGAATGCATGCTAGAATCATGGGAGAAATTAGTGGACTAGAATCAGAGGGACATACTAGGGAGGAAACTAATACCTCAAACTGAAACTGGATCGAAAGGAAAGAGGTGAGGGTACTTGGCTTTCATGGCTGCTTCTGCTTCCCAAGTAGCTCCCTCAACTTAGTTTTAAAAGCTGAAGTACTATCATGGTAACTGATTTCTGATTGAAATATAAACTGAGCTAATTCATGAGACATGTATGCATACTGAGAGCGCAAGAACAGCTAATGCGACATGAACTAAATATCTAACATGACATATGGTTTGAATTAAGAGTAGAGACTCAACTGAAACTCATAAAGAACAAATGCATTTTAGAAATCACAATTAATCGAAAGGGACGTCAAACTGAGAGGAGTAGATCTACGAGAAAACTATTCTCTTCTAAATACCATACTTACCAAACGCAACTAGCAATCTTAACAGTGCACATAAAAATACTAAGGTCAGAATCTAACTACCAACTTCTTCATGCTCAAGCCTACCTTGACTAAATATCTTGCATCTAGAGTTATCTCCTAAGAATAGTATTTCTCCTTATCACAACAACCAACTAACCTTGAGCTCCTAAAACAAAGGGTCACTAGTTGCACAAAACAAGGGTCGACATGCATTTTTTCACAATATTCAAGCCTATAACTATGGTCACCTTATGGTTTTAGAGCTTACCCTATTCACGACTCTTTCCCTCATCCCTAGCATAATTAGGAGTCATAACTTCAAGAAAGGTTTTCATGAGGCTGATCTTGAGCCGCCATCCAAGCGCGAATACCTTCGTTTAAGAGAATATTTTTGGTGTAGAAAGTCTCAAATTCAGGATCTTCCGCTACGACTTCTACAAAGGGACATACTAAAATTTCTCATCTAACTATTTCGCACGAATAATCCTTATCTCACAATTCACCCACACCTAGAAGCCAAGGTGGAACAAGTATACCAAAAAGGAAAAGAAATTTGCTACCTCCCATCTAGGCTACTACAAGGCCTTCTCCCCTAACACTTATAACAACATAAACCAGATTTACTAAAAGAAAAGAGTGGGAGCATGAGCGTCATGAATGAAGGATTACAAATTGATCTTGACTTACACTTAGTGTGATAAAGCCACTCAAGGTGAGGCTTGGGGAGTTGAGCGCATTAGGAATGATTACTTCACATACAGGGAATGTAAGGCATGAATAGTGGGGATCACCACCCCTTATCATCACAGGAAAAGGTCAAAAGGCTCTAGAGAAAGGAAATCATAAGCACGAACTATTTCAAGAAATCAGGTCTGAGCACATACATGGCATAGCATGATTTGATTAGACATTAGGGCATTTATAAAGACTGACTTAGTAAACATGACTGAGAATACTGTGAGACATGAATTCACATAAATAACAAACTTTAGGGCATAAAGCTAGGATTTATAGATTCGTAGAGTAAGAGTAAAATCATTGTCTGAAGCAATCACTTGTCATTCTAGAAGCTGAATATGAGCGTGAATCTGAATGGAGTGCATAAATTGAAATAGGACCATGGCGCTGACACACAATCCATACAAAAGGTGTTGTAATGACAGAAGTATACTTATGATGCTAGGATGGAAGTAAGCTATTGCTCCCTTCCTAACTTTGTTCTAACACCCAAAAGCATCACTACCTGAGCCTCCAAAATCTGACCAATTCTACATCCCACCATCTCCCACTTAGATTCATGCTACCCTTCTAAGTCAATGGACCTCTCACCAATCTCTCAAAGGAACTATGAGTATTTTACCCTAACAGAACATACACTACTCTAGAATCTAGCACGAATACCCACTTCCTTCTATAGTCTAATACTCTCCTTCGCCTAAAAGTCTAGGCCTCAACCCTTCTATCTCCACTTTGTTCTAAGTTAAGACAACTTACAACCAAACAAGAATAGGGGTCCGGGGACTATGGATGCATAAAGGAAGAAAATATAGTGACATACCTATTCAACTTCTGGAGAAATACTCTGACTCGGCTGGCTAGACAATGAAGGGAATTGGTTTTGGAGCTGAACACCACAGTTGCCCCACTTAGCTGAGGGGAAATTACTGATCTTATGGCCTAACTGACCATACCTAAAACACCCCTTCTTGCCCGCAAGGCACTTACCTAGATGAAACTTACCGCAACTACTACAACGAGGGTACCTCAAGTTCTTCAAAGCCCTATTGTGACAAGATTGAGAATCGAGTGCAGGTGTGCTAACTGAATATAGGGTTGGTCCGGATGACCTTTGCTGAAAAAATGACTGGTTCCATGTTCTGGTCTTCTTGTTCTTCCTTTTTCTCTTCTTTAGTTTCTCCTCATTCAACTGAGCTGTCATGGATTGAGCCAACATACAGATGGCTTCACAAAATTCCATATTCGTAACCTCATGATCTGGAGCAGTTGGATTAGCATTCCTCGCGGGGTTTCTTTATGGAGACATTATCTGAAATATGTAAGGAATGGATTAGAGAGTAAATAGAGTCAAACTCTATCGCACGATAGTGAACATTAAAGAAGTGAAGTTTTTTTCCTAAAACACCTCATAGCCTCCCTCTCATAAGTGTGGAGCGCTTCACACCTATGAAATAGACTCTACTTGGTACGACTTTCAGACACCCTAGGACTCTTGAACCTGGCTCTGATACCAAGTTTGTCACACCCTAAAACTACCCCCTGGATGTAACACGGGACCCAAGATCATGAGTGATCTCAAGAAAGCCCTCTGGTCTTAGCATGACTTAAAAACTGAACAAATCATAGGAACGGAAGCTCAACTAAAGTAATGAACAACTTAATCAGTTATATAAATAAAGTCTAAGATTTAAGATTTGAATACAGTTGAATATCTGACTTTATGTCTGAAAGCCTCTACTGCTGGTGAGTTACTGGGACAGGCCCCCAGCTAACTCTAAATACTGAAATACTGAATAAACAAACTAAATGCTGAAATGAAACTAGACTCCAAGTCCTCGAAGGAGGAGGGCTCACCAAGCTGATTGGGGGTGCCGCTGATCTACGAACCACAAACTGGGGAATGGGCTATAGAATCTACATCATAATAGGATGCAACATAAAGAGGTATGCGGTCAGTACTATGGAATGTACTGAGTATGCGAGATATGCTTAAATATAGTAAAACATGATAAAAACATACTTGAAAACATACTTAAGACATGTTTGAAACTGAGTTCATGCATAATCGAAGAAATCATAAGTAAATATCACAGTTTGAGTAATAAGCATGAGATAGAGGTCAAACCTCAAAATAAGACATCATAAAGCATAGAAAACTTGAAAACATTCATACATGAGTTTCTTATAACTGACAATAGACCATATGAGCTACATATAATCTAACTATATAACCCTAGTTAGCAAAGCTATTTCGAACCCTGCCAAGGTAAAGAACACCATAATCCAACTATATCACCCTAGTTGGCAAAATTTCCTTATGTACCGCTAAGGCAATGGCACCATGATAATAAAGAGTAGAACCACTTTTATAAGACCATCGGGTAATATATATGCTACTTTGGCAACATAGTTTTTGGAATTAGGTAATCGAACCCTCATCGCTCGGTGCTAAATACTACTCCCAAAATATATACATATGGCTCATAATACTTGTGACATATCTGATGTCAAAACTGTTCATAACTTAGGTAGACATATTTGGATGCCAAACCTTTCATAAAACATAAGGACATATCTAATATCCAAAATTGTTGAGCATAAGGACATATCTGATGCCATGCAAGTCACAAATCATGAGTATTAAATCTTTGCATAACCATAATTCAAAATATACTTTCCTTTCTAAAATCATAGTTTGAAGAATTAGGCATGCAATTTCATGAAAATAGAGGGCATGTTATCTAAACATACCAATTTTACTTGAAGACATGTAATTCAATAAAACCATGATAAAATTCATCATCAACATATAGGCTTTTGTAAACACTTAAGGAACCCTAATTAAAACATGGATAATGAATAAGAAGTCATGAATCAATACTTTAAAATAAAGCCCATTAATTTTCCCCAATTTGGGTAAGAACCCTAATTTAGAAATTCACAAATTCAATTTAGAAGATTGGGATTTTGGCATAAGGGTGAAGGGATTCTCTTATTTCATACCCACATACCTTGATTAAATCTAACCCAACTGAAATTGAACAGAAGAGGAGGCTTGAACTTGGAGCTTGAAGGAGTTCCTTTTCCCAATTTGATAGATGAATGAGAGATAATGAGAGACTTAGGCTAATAAGAGTAGAAACTCTACTAAAAATGGATAAAACAACCTCACTTAGGAGTTAAAAGGGTGGGTAATTATAAAATACCCCTAGGATTTAATTAGGAAAAGTTTCTAAAAAGCCGGCTTCAAAAATCATGGATGGATTCCACGAGTCGTAGACTGAACCACGGGTCGTGGTTTTCACTCGTGGTTCCTATCCAACTCACTAGCCTGCAAAAGAACTTCTATGGGTCAATAGGATGGATCATAGAAGAAACTATGATTCATAGACCCAATCCATAATTCCTGACCCAATGGTCAAGCTGCTGAAAAGGAGCTATGAGTCAACAGGACGACCCGTAGAATAAACTATGGCCCGTAATGTTCACTCGTGGTTTCTGGGAATAAGGTAGACCTCTAGTTTTGAGTCCACGAGTGGATAGGATGAACTTTAAAGTGAATCACGGTCTGTAGAACCCACTCATGGTCCTCAGACCAGAGACTCATCCTGCAGACTGGAACCACGGGTTCATTTCATGACTCGTGGTTCAAACCACGGTCCGTGATTTGGACCCGTAATTCATAGAAAAGTCAAAATCTTCAGATTTTCTAAGTTTAAAAGCTAGATCAAATTATGGGGTGTTACACTTTATTGGTTGGGAACCTCATAGTTGGGGTTGGTTGCAACTGTTTTGAGATTTGAATTGAAGGGTGTGGCAATACACTGAGTTTTTAACTATCATGTGGATATGATGCCCATTTGATTATAGCAAACTGTTTTATGGGATCCACATGGTTATTAGCTTCTATAAATATGTCCAATATATTTCTAACTTATGGCTGTAATAAGAGAAGGAAATTAAAAAGAATCATAAGTATAAAAAGAGTCCAACGAGCAAGTTGCTCGCCTAATAGCTGACATGTTATCGATTTATGTAGACTATGTTTATGGGCTATTTGTAATGGTTATATCACTTGATTTTGTATATATTATTTGGTGGTAGTAAGGGGTACTATCCACTGAAGTTTCTTGAGCCCGAAATTGAGGTATGTAAGGCTAAAACCTCATTCACGCAAGGCATCACCCTACATCACATGTTTCTCTACAAGGGTATTTATAGAGAATGGTATTCGATTGTTATGTGCCCTATTCTTTATAGTAATCACCTCTGCATATCAGTTGTTTATTGTTCATACGTTCAGAGTATTCGAGCTAATCATTATGAGTCAAAGTGTTCACATAGTCATCAAAGTTATATTTGTGCCTTCATTTGTATTCCATAGAACTCATATAGTACATTTGTTATATGTCTCTATAGATAATTATCTTGTCATAAAATATTCATCATCTATACAGTAAATACATATCCATATGATTCATTTAAAATAGAGCAGAGTTTACTAGTTGATTCACTTAATCAGAGATTACTATCAGTTACTTAGTGTTCATAAATTATCATTTAGAGCTTCATATTTGTACAATTGAATTAATTTATAATTAATTATTTAGAGGCCTTCATGGCATCAATTGTTAAAATATAAATTAATCGATGGTGGGGGAAGGTCAGAGATATTACATTCACTTAACTCATGATGTGACACTACCTTGTGCACATAGATGAGACCATAGGCCCTCAGAGTTGAGCCTACGGGCATACCAGCTTATTATGACTATATACCCTCAGGGTAGAGCCATATATGGCGTACCCGCCTATGGGATGGCCCTCAGAGATGATCCTTTATAGTGTAGCTTCAGAGATCATAAACTACAAGATTTATCAAGCACATATAGGATTTAGAGATAACAAAGTTTATATACCTCTAATATGATATAAAGCTCTCGAGGCTCTTCTAGTCAGAGGATGTCATTTGTTTATTTGAAAGTACATAAGTTATATGATTCCATAGATAATTATATCATTTGATTCCATATTTATAAAGAATCCAGAAGAGATTTTTATAATAATTTTAGAGTAATTCCATATGATTTACAGTTTCATAGGTTACTTCCCGGCACAGGTAGATCTCAGGTGAGCATATTATTGATTCATTCAATGTGCTACCTTATCTATGCTTATTATTCTATCTGCCTTATATACCAGTACATTTTATATATGTACTGTGATGTGCCGGTATTTCACGGCACTTTTGATGCTTAAAACTAAGGATTTTTGGGAGTTCTTAAGTACATTTTGTTGGATTTGATGTCATTTGTTACATGTAAAGGGAAAAGTATTGAAAATTTGAAAATGCCAATGTGTTGCAGATTTATGGGCAAAAAGGCATGCCCTACTAGCATCAGACCCACGATAGCCCGTGAGAGAAGGCGTCTAAATAAGATAGCAGGAATGCAAGGCAGAACTTAGTGTGATTGGCTGCCATGACGCTCGTGAGAGACATGATGGGACATTGCAGAGGCCATGAGAATGATCCAGCAGAGTTGAGAAGCTAAGGCATTGAGCCTGGTGGGCTGCCATGACGTCCGTGACAACCACTATGCCCCGTTGATACCTCCCATGGAAATAATACAGTGAAGATGGAAAGAAGCCAAGTGTAGCCGATGAGAGGGTCATGATGGGAGTCGCAGCCACAATGTTCCATCACCTTAGCCCATGGAATCGAGTCAGGAAACTTAGAGCCAAAACATGCAGAGGCCCGATGGGCACCCGCGATGCCCGTTGCATCTACGACAGCCTGTGTGGCATCCCATTGGAAGTGTCGCTTCCAGTCAGTCCTAGATCAATTAGGATTTGGTATTTTGTCTATAAATACTTCCCCTTAGGTTTTATTTTTGGTTGTTACTCATTTATTCTCGATATTATTCACTATTGTTAAGTTTTATTGTAGTTTTAGAGACATCATAACACAAGTTCTTGAGAATTAATGATTGTTCTTGATTTATTGAAGGGTTCTTCAGATTTTATTCAAGATTTTGGATTTCTTTACTTCTTCTCGTAAGTATCTACTCATGATTGTTCGAACAACCATTGATTATTTACTTATGAACATGAGTAGCTAAATCTACAACTAGGGTTATGGGAACCATGAAGGATTAACGAAGTAGGCAAAGTACGTAGTAATTCTAGGGTGGTGTTTATGCATGTATTGTTCTTCTCTTTGTTTTGATTGATTTTTAATGGTGCACAACGTTAGAACTCGCCTTATCCTTACTTGCCGGACCAAGGAGGTAACAGATGGGAAAAGGGTTGTTCAACAACAGAGATTTGAGGCTACTAACCCTCATCTAATAGCTTGACCTTGTTTGGGAATAGCTAATATGGGATCCAGGGTAAGGGTTAGTAAATCATACACCCACAGCCGGACCAAGGCATGTGGTAAAATTCATCTATCTGAGGGACCAACTATTAAGGTAAACCTAACTTACCGATTCTTTATGCTAAGCACCAAGCTAGTTTAATAAGTACAATGCTTTACTAAGTTATGATCTCATGGGGAACACTACCCTAGTCGCTTCTTTTATTGATAACAACCTTTGAAACTGATACTTGTTACTTGTTACGATTCTAAGTTACGTTTAATATTTTTTACTTAAAAACCCTCCTTTCAAGGGAAATAAATGGCTAACAGTGCAAGTAAACACTAATCAACCATAGTCCTACCATATTTCCTATGAGATCGACCCCAACCTTTATTAGGTTTTATATTTGAATAGTAACCACTTACGCTTCTAAAAGGAGGTCTAATGGCGTATCAAATTTTGGCACCATTTCTGGGGAATATGGTTTAGGATTAAGAGAGATTGTGTTTATTTCACTATTAGTCCTTATTTCTTGATTTTACTTTTTCTGTTGTTTTTGTTTTGTGATGCAGGTTGCACACTTATGCATGCCCAGTACAAGGAGTCAAGGCAATTCCTTGATCCCAATGATCCTGAACTCACCAGAACTCTAAGAAACATGGCTAAAGAGGGTGAGTTTGAGACACATGAACATGTCACAGCTCGATTGTTGGCTGAAGAGGAGCAGAGGAAAAAGATAGGAGAAGTTTCCCTTGCTGCTGAAAATGTTACAATCGCAGCAGACCTTGCAGCTCGAAATGCGGCAGCTGAGCAAGCATAATAACAAACTTCTTATCAAGCTGCACTGAATTCCCAATCTATAGTTGATGGGTCAACCCACCAAAATTCGCCTAGAGGACCAGTCGTACTAAGAGGGAACAAGGGCTGACAGTTGCAGCAACCATGACAAGTACATCAGTATGATATTGATGATGATGATACAGATAATGTAGGGACTATTGGACCCATAGTAGTGCCACCACTGCTAGTAGGTACAATGTTTGACATTACCAGCACCATGATCCAATTGTTGAACCTGAAAGGACTATTTTTTGGGCTACCTGCTGAGGATGCAAATCTACATGTGTCTAATTTTATGGGAATCTGCAAAGCATATAATATTCCAGGAGTGGAGCAAGATGCTATTAGACTGAGGCTATTCCTATTTTCTATGACTGGAGAGGCAATTGTTTGTCTCAATGAGTTGCCCAAAAATTCTACATATACATGGCTGGAGCTGAGGACTCAGTTCTTTGAGAGATTCTTTTTGCCGTCTAAGATGTTGCAGCTGTAACAAGATATTTATAACTTCAAGAAGCTACCCATGGAGGTACTGCACGAAACATGGTTGAGGTTCAATAAGAAGCTGAAGCAGGTTCTAAAACACAGAATCCCTTTTGAGAATCTGATGGAGATATTTTACAGAGCATTGAACGCCAACACAAAGGCAGTAGCGGATACTATGACTGGGAGAGCATTCATGGAGAACACTTACTATGAAGTGTCTGAGATACTGGATAGGGTCACCAAGACAAACAAAGCATGGCACACTAGAGAAGCTGAGATTGCAGTGGGTACTTATGTAGTTGGGAACTCCATCGACGGTCAAGAATTTAAGGATGTTAAACAGTGTTTCGCAAGCTTGAAAACAACTATGGATCTAATTGTGAAGCAAATTCTTAATGACGGGCTGGAAAAGGTGAAGGCAATTGGTTCTCAAGGAAGAGCTCCAAGGCATGACGAGTATGATTCTGACGAGGAAGTTTGTTACCTGAATGATCAAGGAAGGGTTTTCAGGCCAATGGCCAAGGAAATCAAGGTCGGAACAGAGAGGACAACTATAATTGGTCCGGATATAGAGACAAGAGTAGGGGTAGAGATAGTGATTGGCAGAAGAGAGATGGCTACAAGAATGATAAGAGAGGCCTATATGTACCTCCTAGAAATTTCGAATCAGGTGCTAATCAACCACTCCCACCTATGAGAGAGATGATGAACAAGTTATTGTAAAAGGCTGATGCTACAGAGGGAAGCTTAAAGGATATACACGCGGATCTTTCTAGCATGAGTCAAAAGGTTGAGTCTCATTCTATAGCAATAAAGAAGATTGAGGCACAAATGAGTCAGATGTCTAAAACTTTGAATCTGCATCAAAAAGGTACTTTCCCAAGTGATACAATTTAGAATGTGAAAAATGATCGACAAGTTATGGTTGTGACTACCCAAAGTGGAAAACAGACTATTGTTCCTCCTATGTTGATGGTTGTTGATGAGTCATCCAAGTCTAAAATTAATAATGATAAGATTGTGGTAGAGTTTGAAGAGAAAGATAGCGGTGAAGGTCCAAGCGAGAAGAAGTCTTCTGAGGTATAAACAAAAAATAAATAGGTTGCACCAGTTTTGAAGACCACCCCATTACCTCCTCCACGTTACCACAGAGATTGAAGAAAAATGTTTAGGATGGTAAATTTCACAAGTTCATCTCCAAGCTGAAACAACTTTCAGTCAATATTCCTTTAGTTGAGGCATTAGAGCAGATGCCTGGGTATGCAAAATTTATGAATAATCTGGTGACAAGGAAGAGAACTGTGAGTTTTGAGCCAGCTGATAATTTGCACCATTGTTGTGCTATAGCTTCCCGTTCTTTGGTGCATAAAAAAGAGGATCCTAGAGCTTTTACTATTCCTTGAATGATTGAAGCATTCTACTTTGCTAAGGCATTGTGTGATCTTGGCGCTAATATTAATCTGATGCCAGTAGAAGTGTTTAATTATTTGGGCTTGGGAGCCCCCAAACCAACTGCCATGCGGCTTCTTATGTTAGATCGCACAGTGAAAAGGCCTGTGGGAATTCTCTATGATGTGCTTGTGAAGGTTGATACTTTCATCTTCCCTATGGACTTTGTTATTCTTGAATGTAAGGTTGACTTTGAGGTTCCATCATCTTGGGACGACCTTTCCTTGCTACCAGGCGCGCGTTAGTTGACTTAGAGACTGGGCAGATAAAGTTTAGATTTAATGATGAGGTAGTTACTTTTAATTTCTGCCAGTCTATGAAGAATCATGATGACAAGTGCATGGTTTCTATTATTGATGTGGTTGATGAGGATCAACTAATTGTACCTGTTAAGGAGAGACTTGGTGTTGAAGCACTTGCGGCTATAATTATGAATTTTGATGGAGATGACATTGAAGAGTATGATTATATGGTTGAAGCACTTGCATGTATGGGGTCTTATACCTACGCTCTAAAGAATCTTGATTTGGACCTGAAGAATAGACACACACCGCCTGCCAGACCATCTATTGAGAAACCTCCAGTCTTGGAGCTCAAGGTGGTTCCGTCTCATCTTCGGTATGTGTTCTTAGGAGCTAATGAGACCTTCCCAATTATTATTACTGCAGATTTAGGAGAAGGGAAAGTTGAAGCTCTAGTTTCTGTGTTGAGAAAGTTCAAAAGGGCCATTGGTTGGTCCATTGCCGACATTATTGGGATTCCGCCTGGAATATGCACTCATAAAATTCAGCTAGCCCCAGATTTCATTCTGAGTATTGAGAACCAGTGTAGGTTGAATCAGCATATGAAAGAGGTTGTCAAGAAGGAGATTATCAAGTGGATGGATGCAGGCGTGGTTTACCCTATTGCGGATAGCAAGTGGGTGAGCCCTGTTCAGTGTATGTCGAAGAAGGGTGGGATTATGATAGCCCCAAATCCGAAGAAAGAGTTGATCCCAATGAGGCCAGTTATGGGCTGGCGCATATGCATGGATTATAAGAAGCTGAACGCTTGGACTGAAAAAGATCATTTTCCGATGCCATTCATGGATCAGATGCTAGACCATCTTGCTGGTAGAGGATGGTATTATTTTCTTGATGTTTATTCAGGCTACAATCAGATTTCAATTTTGCCTGAAGACCAAGAGAAGATCACTTTAACTTGTACATATGGGACATTCGCATTCAAGAGGATGCTTTTTGGTCTATGCAGTGCACCAATAACTTTTCAGAATTGCATGATGTCTATCTTCTCTGGCATGGTAGAGGACACTATTGAAGTATTCATGGATGACTTTTCAGTGGTTGGTGATTCTTTCGATGACTGTTTGGATCATCTTAGTTGTGTATGAAAGAGGTGTGAAGAATGCAACTTGGTACTTAATTAGGAAAAATGTCACTTCATGGTGAAAGAGGGCATAGTTCTTGGCCACCGGATCTCCAAGAAGGGTATAGAGGTCGATAAAGCTAAGATTGAGGTGATTGAAAAATTGCCTCCACCAGTTACTGTGAAGGGGATTCAGAGCTTTTTGGGGCATGCTATTTTCTATAAGAGGTTTATCAAGGACTTCTCCAAAATTGCTCATCCATTGTGCAAATTATTTGAGAAGGAGTTAAAGTTTATGTTTGATGATGCATGTCTGAAGGCATTCGAGTGCCTCAAGGAAAAGTTGGCCTCTGCTCCCATCAGTATTTCTCCAGATTGGGCTCAGCCTTTTAAGGTTATGTGAGATGCTAGTGTAGTGGCACTACGAATAGTCCTAGGCTAAAGGCGCGAAAAGATTCTTCATCCCATATACTATGCTAGCAAAGCACTTAACCCAGCTCAAAAGAACTACACAGTGACTGAACAAAAGCTTTTTGCGGTGGTCTTTGCGTTAGAGAAATTTAGATCTTACTTGCTTAGCACCAAGGTGGTGGTGCATACTGAGCATGCAGCTCTTCGTTACCTCATGGCGAAGAAAGATGCTAAGCCGAGGCTGATTAGATGGGTGTTGCTGCTACAAAAGTTTGACTTTGAAGTCAAGAACCGTAAGGGTATAAAGAATTAGGTAGCAGACCACTTGTCTAGACTAGAAGAAGAGGCAATGTTGAAGCTGAATGGTAAGAAGGAGATAGATGATTGGTTTCCTGATTAGCAAGTGTTGGATGCCTCTGATTCCATGATTTAGAGACTTTGCCAACTACTTGGCAAGTGATTTGGTGCCTCCTAATATGTCTATTCACCAAAGAAGAAAGTTCATGTCTGATGTCAAGAAATTATTCTGGGAGGATCCATTCTTGTTCCGTGTGTGTGCGCTGATACTATGATCCAGAGATATGTGCCTGAAGCTGAGCTGATGGAGATACTAGAGGCTTACATTCATCCTCTGTTAGGGGAAATCATAGTGGTATCTGGACCGCACACAAGTTCTTGCAATGCAGATACTATTGGCTGACTATTCATAAAGACCCACATGATTTTGCTAAAGCTTGCAGGAGGTGTCAAGGATAAAGAGGTATATCAAGGAGGCATGAGATTCCTCTTAATCCCATCCTTATGATTGAGCTGTTTGACATTTGGGGTATTAACTTCATGGGCCCGTTTGTGTTATCTAATAGAAACTGGTACATATTGGTGGTTGTTGACTATGTATCAAAATGAGTGGAGGCGGTTCTGATTCCCAATAATGAGGGAAAGTGTGTCACAACGTTCTTGAAAAATAACATCGTCTCCAAATTTAGTACACTAAGGACAATCATTAGTGATGAGGTTCCCACTTTTGCAGCAAGCTGTTTTGGGCTTTACTAAAGAAATATGGAGTGAAACATAATGTTGCAACCCCCTATTATCCCCAGACTAGTGGGCAAGTGGAAGTCTCCAACTGTGAAATAAAGTCAATTATGTCCAAGACTGTCAATGCTAACAGAAAGGATTGGTCGCGAAAACTAGATGATGCTTTGTGGGCATACTGGACTGCAATCAAGATGCCAATAGGTATGTCAGCATATCAACTTATGTTTTGAAAGGCGTGCCATCTTACAGTTGAGTTAGAGCATAAGGCCATGTGGGAACTGAAGATACTGAACTTAGATTGGTCTGAGACATCGTTGCAGTGGCTTGGGAAATTAAATGAGTTGGATGAGTTTCGCCTGAATGCATATGAGAGTTCAGCCTTATATAAAGAGAAGATGAGATTGTATCAATGACCAGAGGATAGAAAAGAGAAACTTCCAGCTGGGTGACTTGGTCCTGCTTTTCAATTCTAGACTTCGCTTGTTTCCTGGCAAGTTGAAGTCCAAGTGGATTGGACCATTCAAGGTGGTTCCTCACGAGGCCGTTGAACATGAGAATCATGAAGGAAAAAGGTTCAAGGCTAATGGACAATGGATTAAAGCTTATTTTGGTACAACAGAGGAGCTCAAAACAATTGAAGACTGGAACCTTGATAAATTCATCCCAACTAAGGAGTTTGATGAAGTCTGAGTAATCAAGTAACATGCGTCGTGCCGCGATATTAAATCAGACACATCATGGGAGGCAACCCATGAGGAAACTTGATGAAGTCTGAGTAGTCAAGTAAACTTCATCATGCCGTGATGTTAAATCAGGCTCTGCATGGGAGGCAGCCCATGAACTAATTGTGTGTTGAATGTGCAGGAATTGGTAAGAGTGAAAACTAAAAAGTTACAGAATTATAGGAAAAAAGGGTCTCACGGGCTCAGCGACAGGCCATTGCAAATGCCACGCATCTGGGACTAGGGCATCCCAACAGCAGGAAATGGCAAAATATGGTCTGCCTTATTTCCATGCACCACATGATGGGACATCATGGCTCCGACGGGCGTGGGGAATGGGCGTGAAGCCACGAACAAAGATAAAAGGAACCACTAGCTCATTCTCATATCCTACGTGATGGGATATCTTATCCCTGACGAGTGTGGGAGGACAACTATAAAAGACCAGGTAAGTAATTGAATGATGGGCCATCGCATGCCCGATGAGCATCGCGTAACCCGTGGTCTGGGTCAGTAAAAAAGGGTCAACAATTTTTAACTTGTTGTTAATTTTTGACCCGACCCAACCCGAAATCCCTTTCCATTTTTCCCCGCGTCTATTTAGCTTTGACCTCAATTAAATTGAGGTGAATCTCAAACTCCCTCTTGCTTGTTACATTCACCCTCCACCAATAATCAAATCCCCAAAAACATCTCCACCCACGATCTTCTCCACTCCAAATCACTCCCCTCACATCCCATATACTCTTCACTATCACAATCATCAATTAGCAAGTTCAAACACCCAAGACTCAAGTTTTTGTCCAATTTTATGCAATACCAAGAGTAAGTTCTATTTATCATGGTTTTAATATTGTCTCTTGGTGTGTAACCATCTACGGGTTTGAAAATGAACAGAAAGCATGTTGTTAATCGCAATGCTAGCTCCAAACCCTAGATCTGAACTATGCCTATGTGTGTGATTATGTGGTAGTGTGTATAAATTTCATCAAATGGGACCTAGGGTTGTGTTATTGGTCTTGGTTATGGGTTTACATGACACTTGTAATGTATTATGTTTATTGTTTGGGTGAGGAGAAAAGTGTGCTAAGTAAATGAATTGAGGGAGAGTAGTTTTGTGTGCCTAACTTGATCCCATGGGACACCTGACGGGCCGTCTGAGGCACGATAGGTATTGGACAAGGCGTTGGGGTTGGATCAGTGCCTGATAAGGCTTTTTTCCAATTCTGACGCCCGATCCGACGGGACGCCGGACCTCCCATGACCGTGGGATGAGCCCCTGGAAGGAAAGCTAGTCCTTAAAAAATCCCACTACTATGATTTGATGCCCTGTCCCATAAGACGTTGAACCTCTCACGCCCGTGGCACAGTGTCATAGGAGGACTATTTCACCTGCCAATTTCACTGGACCTTTCTGATGCCCTATGCCACGGGACGTCGGACCTCCCACGCCTGTGGGAGGCTTAAATTACTGAATTTTTTTTCTAAGTGTAAATTCTTCTATTTTTTTGGTTCTATGCTAATGATGGTTGCCTGCAGGTACTATGGCTTCAAAAACACCACTTTGACATGGGGGGCCTCGGAAAGCAAAGGATACTTCAGTAAAATCTTGACTAAAAGATCAATCCAATTCTGAAGTCAAGAAGAGTGATTCAGACAACATCCCCCTCATTTGGTCTAAAGGAGAAGGAGGCAATGTATCTCAGAGGAGGAAGGATAAACTTCCAGCTTGATTAATTCTAGTGCAGAGAGTAACCATGCTCCTCCACTAGCAAAAGGAGGGCAAGAGCCAGCTACCCAAGTTTTTAGTGGCTTGGAAACCAGGACCGAGTCAGGAATGATTATAAATCAGGGTCAGAGCACAGTTCAGCCAAAGATACAGAGGGTGATGTTGAAATCAACACCGAGACCACTACTCCAGAAAGGGACACTACTTTACCCACTCTGATTGGCCTTGGCACAACACTAGTACCCACTCGAGAGAAATCTAGGTGGAATATCGAAGGGTCAACAAAAATATTTGATTATGGCCTTGAGGTGGCAACACGAGGAAATTTGAGATAAACTATTGCTGAGGAATGGAGGATAGATCCTTTCAAGCTAAAGGACTTCCTCAAGCTTGGCGAATATTTCCGGTATTACCAGTTGGGTTGGACTAGCAAGCCACTCCCGGATTACCAATCTCTTATCGTGAGGGAGTTCTATGAGAACTACCAAGCCATATTGGAAAGTAGATGCCTGAAGGGTCATAAAGTTTCTAACATGCCCGCTCTATAGAGCGTACCAGTGTGAGTTGTCCCTGTGAATATCTCCTCCAAAACTATTAGCAGGTTCCTCTTCGGGCCAAGATATTAGATTGTCACCGACCCTTTTTGAGTATGTTCATTAGATGAAAACTAAAGCCAAATGGACAAAATGGTTGGCCAAGTGGATCAGAACAACAAGGAATCCAAGTTGGCTAGACCAAGACAGACCACAAATCACAAAGGCCTCTCTATAATTTAAGGCCAAGTTTTGGTGGCCATAGTGCAACTACAGCTGATGCCGATGGGTGAAGACAACCAGATCATGCTGGAAAGAGCGGTATTGGTGGCTATCTTGTTATCAAAATACAAGCTTAACTTTGGGTAGATCATCGCTGAAGAAATCTGGGATAGAGTCACAAAAATAAGTTCCTCCTATCCATTTTCCTACCTTATTACAGAGTTGTGTGACATGAATGTTGTCCTGAAATATGCGGGTATTGATTGTGTGGAGTGGGCCACATAAACACATCATCCCGAGAGGTCTAAGGATGAAACCAAAGTTATGGTTTTGAGCGGTGCCTTAGAACCACTTGCTCTCACCTAAGAGGCACATGTACCAACTCTGGAGGTGACACTGTCCACTACTACTTTGCCTACCCATAGGGTATCCAAACTGAACATGCTACATCCAGTCTATCATCTTCTGCTGCAGCTTCAAAGGAGGAAACTAAGTCAATATTTGCTTTTCATCTGGTGAATTTTTCCAACACAATTCAGAGGACCATTGAGTTGCGGGAACAAATGAAAAAGTTTAGTTTGTAGTTTCAGCCGATTATTGATGCCTCCATCCAGAAATCCATGGCACCATATCTTAATGTGAATGATCAGATTGATGCGCTAAAAGAGAGGATTGATGCGAATCTAAATGAAATGGGCGTAGCTGAGCTTACAAAGATAAAGAAATAAATAGCGGAGCTTAGGGTCGATATGGATGAATTAAAGAATCCCCCATCTTCTCAAGCTAAGGCTCTACTTGTCTTGCCACAGATTTTGTCAGAGCTAATGTTTGACTTATGGGACTTTATGGACCCCAATCTTTGATCGGCTAAACTGGTAAAAGAAGAAGAGGCTGAAAATGAACCAAAAAAGAAGAAGGAAAAAAAGTCTTTGGAGCCTCAGAAAAAGAGGAAGAGAAAAGATAAGAATGTCTAAGAAGGTGAAGCTTCATTGAGCCCGAGGTCCTAGAGAAAGAAAGATAAGAAAGCTGAGAAGAGAGTGAAAAAAGAGTCCCTAGCTATGCAGCAGATTGAGATAGATATTGTGGCTATGGGTGGCTCAGCTAGTGGTGTGGCCGATGCTACAGAGGTATCATCTTCAGACCCCATTGTGGGAGTTCATAGTGATAATGATGCTCGAGTAGCTGATATTGTTATTGAGAGGACTGTGGAGGTAGCCTCTATTGGAGATATAACTGCGGGCACTGATCCAGCGAGCCTAACTTATGCTATACCCGATGACCGCGCTTAGGCACCATAGGTATGCCTAGTACCCCTTGTTTATAATTTTTTAGTACATTGGGGATAATGCACAACTTTTTAGATGGGGTGGGGGCAGCTGTGGTCATCTAGTTTTTTGTAGAGTGTTTTGGTGAAGTCTGAGTAGCTAAAATACTCGCGTCATTCCGCGATGTTAAATCAAGCACTGGATGGGAGGCAACCCATGAGGGTATCTATATGGTATCCGCATCCTTGGGTTTTTCTTTCCTGCATTCTTTCCCTAAGTTCTTTTAATTTCTGTTGAACCGGCATGTTTAGTATAGGATGTGTGTTTGTAGAAGTGAATTAGAAACTGAATGCAGCCATGGTCTGATTTTTGAAAAATAGAGACCCCTCTAAATTTTTGTGCAATAAAGTGTTAGAACTGACCTTGATGGATTTGTAAATGACAGCATGTATATAACTGAGATAAGTAGCTTAAGCTAAGGCATGAACCGGTAATTAGCTAATCTGTAATCTAAACTCTGTGTTATGTTTAAAGTGAGCTACTTAGTATTTGTTCTTGTTGTACTATGCAATCTAGAACTTTCCTGGTTGGTCATGTTGTGGTTGTAGAATGGTTTAGTTAGGAAATGATCATAGGCCATTTTTGAAATAGTCCACTTCAGCCAAATGACCTACCAAATGAAAAGTAATCCCTTTGATCCCTAAATTTGAGCCTAAAGTTGAACCTTTTTTTTGTTAGCCTAGTCACCTTCCCCGTTTCCTATAAATCTCTGTTTTGGCCCTAGTTCCTCCTTGGACATTGTGTACCTCAACTCAGGCTAAAATCCTAAGTTGAGGGTGGCTACTGTAGGGGTAAGTAGGAAGTGTGGGTATGAAAAGATTGGGTTAGTGATAGAAAGAAGGAAACTGGGGGTGGTTTGTGTGCTAAAAAGAAAAATATGAATGAAAAGAAAAGTGCAAAAATGTAATAGAAGCCACACCCAAAGCTTGATAAAAGTAAAAGGTTTGAAATAAAGGAGAATAAGGGAGAAAAACTGTAAGGTCTGAAAAGTGGAGAAAATAAAGAAGAAATGGTAGTCTTAAGGAGGGCATAGTCACTATTTACCCAAAAGTACCATTCCCGTCCCTATGCCTACATTACAATCCTAACAAAAGTCCTATAGTGATCCTAACTGAACTGTTTGAAAGCCAGAGCATAGAAAATAAGGGTAAGCCTATGGTATTGTACATGTACAGCCTGAAATTCTTTGTGAGAGTGAGCGAATTCCCAGTCCCTATTTGTTAAATTACAATTTTGTGTGATTGGGACTTCCTTTGTTGTGAGGGTAGTAGAGTAGACTGAAATTACTAATTACTTGGTTGGAATGTATGTTGTGTATGCTAGTTTACTAATGAATATCGTGTTATCACTCATGGATCCGTCTTGTGTTATTTTGATAACTTGATAAAATGCACTGGTTTTTGAGTTGTTAAGGAGTGGGTACTATTCTGAGGTTTGAGAATTTAATGAATCATGCTGCTGTTGTGGTTTCTGGTTTCCTTCTACTTAAGCGTCGTGTTAGTTTTTTTTTTGTTTATTGCTTGAGAAAGAGCAAACATTATAAGTTGAGAGTGTTGATGTGCTTGGATTTCACGTCACTTTCGATGCTTAAAACTAAGGATTTTTGGGAGTTCTTAAGTATATTTTGTTGGATTTGATGTCATTTGTTACATGTACAGGATAAGGCGAGTTCTAACTTTTAAATGCAGAACTAGGTATGCAGAGTGGTAAACCTCCTCAGTAAGCACCATCATTTATCAGCAAAGCAATCAGTGAGCTCCATTTCCCCTGGAGCCAATATAAAGATAGTACTCTCTTTTGTTGTACATACTTGCACAGTACATATCAACTAAGAGAAGGGTGATATGAAGTTGTTTGAGGATATCAAGGAACTTGGCATCATCCTTGCTATTCTGAAACCTTTGATGGAATGGTGGTGGAGGTCTCTGAGCTATAAATTTAGGTTGCTCAACAACCATTTTCTCAACCTTCTCCTTATTCATAGGCTTTATCACTGGTGTGAATGGTGGGATCAACCTTTGGGGAAAAGGGGGTAGATGCTTAAAGTTGTCCTTGTTAACTACTTTTCTCTTTGAAGGCTCTGAATCTGGAAATTTTCGCCCACTTCTCAAAGTAATAGTCATGACCTGCTTGGGGATCTCAATACCATTCGGCAAACCACCTTGAGGCCTATTATGAAGTGCTATAGAAAACTGCCCCATCTGAACATGTAATCCACTAATAGCCTTCTTCGTATCTACATTGATTTATGTCTATTATGCCCTGAACTTTTTGAGTGTCTCTTTCAATAAACTACTAACTTGTGGTGCTTGCTGCTTAAATTGTTGCTCTTAAATATTTTGGTTCCCACCCCAAGAGAAGTTTGGATGGTTTCTGTAGTTTGGGTCGAAAGTGTTGCTTTGATAACCATAACCCCTATTTTGCTGAACCATATAGAATACAGACTCTGGATTCAAAGGGCATCCTGAGTAAGCATGGTTTTCACCACCCTTGCCGTAAAACCACACAGTTGTCTGAACTTGATGAACTTGCTGAATTTATCCCACACTCGGAGCTGTAAAATTCTGCTCCATCAAAGTAACCAATCGACTAATATTAGCCCAGATAGCTGACACCTCATCCAACTCACACTTTCTCGGCATATTCTGTGTAGAATTGAATACTCTACTAGGTTTTCCATAGTCTCAGTGACCTACAAGCATAAGGTTGAGCAATGCCTCTATTTCATCATAGCTCTTGGACAAGCTTTTCCCTTGAGCTGCAGCATCTAACAAGGATTTCGAGTCTGGCCTCAACCACTTCAATGAAATTATGCCCAATGATTTCCTTGGGCTGGTGGTGGTATGGACAGTCTCTAAAATATCCCTTGTATCTGTCCCAAGATTAGGGAAGGGATTCATTATCTCTCTAAACAAACCCGAGAATCCTAACTCTAAACTCTTTTGTTCTTCTAGATGAGAACATGTTGAGGAATTTTTTAAATAAAGCATTCCATGATATGACAGATCTTGCAGGATCATTTTATAACCATTTTTTGGCCCCTCCGGCCAGTGAGAAAGGGAATAGGGTCAACTTCGCGTACTTGTGTAACACCCAGAACTTCCAAGCCTAGACCCAACTCAGAAAAATAAGAAAATAAAATTTTCCAAGTGTTAGCCAGATCCACGAGCCAGATCTATGAGTCGAGGAATAGTCCATAAGTCATGGACTGGGCTCATGGAAATCAGATCAGAGGCCAAGCACTTGGTCTGAGAACCATATCCAGCTTCTACAAACCATGGAATAATCTACAGACCGTAGACTGGTGTCGTGAAATCAGACCTGAGGGTCACCAATCCCTTCGGAACCACAGACTGGTTCTACAGATCATGGATTGTCCCACGAGTCATGAACTTGCTCTGTGTCAATTAGACCCGCATCTTGAAAAAAAGGTCCAGGAACCACAATAAGGTTCTACGGGCCGTAGAAGCATCTACAGACCGTAGAACCTGTCCGTGGAACCTGAGTCGCGAATCTTCAGCAGCTTTCAACTTAATTCCTTGGGGGTATTTTAGACCTTTCCATCTTATTTTAGCTCCGACTATAATTTGTTTTAGGCTTAATTTATTAAGTCTTAACACAAATTAAATCAATTTTTGCCTCATTCAATCGCTCAAGCTTTAGACAGAAGAAAAGAACGCTCTTCTCCAACTTCTAGACCTGGGGCTTTCTCCTTCAAGCTTCATACTTCAGACTCTCTTCAGGGATTTTCTTCCACTTGGTATGGGGGTATTCAGTAAGGTTTTAGTTTGCCCCTATGCCTAAAAATCTCTGAATTTTTACAATGATTTTCACGAATTTAGAAACTACGGTTCTTACCTTTTTATGCAAATTGTTATCAAAATCACTTCTCATGTTCATTATATGGTTCTCATCCTATTTAAATGAATAAAATCTTTGTTTTAGTGAATTGTATGGACTTCTAAAAAGTTTTGAGAAATCAGGAACTTAGCCCTAAACTGTAGTATTTTATCATGTGTTAGCTTTCTTCAAAAATTCAACCTAGACTATCATCTTGAGTTTTAAAAGAAAAAATTAGCCAGCTTTCAGTCTACTACAGTTTTTCAGAAAAATAGAGATTTCTGACCAATTTAGTTCTGACTTAGAAAATCAGGACTTCAGTTTTAAATGAGCTATCAATATTTAGTTTGGGAGTAGTATTTAGCATCGAGTTGGACTAAGGTTCAGCGTACCCTAAGGTCTGAGAACTACGTGCCACTATAGGTTTTAAGCCCCTCAATTGGGCATCAGAACTAGTGATCACGCCAGTCATGTAGTTATACCCTGGCAAGGTATGTTGGGTCCTCTCGATGGAGCGTATACAGCAGACTCCATATTTAGCTCACGTGGTTTATGTTGGTTAATAGACTCTCCCATACTATCAGTTTTAGTAGTGTGCATTAGGCCCTCATTGAGTGTTTATACAGCTTTACACTATGCTTTTCAGATTACTCTTGTATTTGAGATTCTTATGCATATCTATACTTTTTGGGGCCTATGTATTATAGTTCAGTTTAGTTCAAATAGCATCTCAGTATTTAAGCATCTTTATATATTCAATCAGCTTTGCATATTGTTGCGCCCCATTTTTCTCGCGAAAAGCGGGATTCGACGTGACAACTCTCTTTTTGGAAAAGAGAGTGGGTGAAGAGTCGCCACCTAACGAATTTAAGGCGCGTTAGGGCGCCGTTCTAACTAATTACAATTAAATTAAATTTTAAGTCTACGCAACCAGAAATCGGGTAAGGGTTCAAGTTACCTCGAAAGGAAGGTGTTAAGCACCTTTTGAGGTCCACAAATGTGGGTCCCTGCCGAATTTGTTATTTATGTGGGGAATAGGTGATAAATAATAGGTCGATTAATTAAACTAAAGACTGTATAATTAAACAAGTAAAACTTTATTTAAAACCAGTATTAAGCCAATTTAATTACTAAATCTAAGTGAGAAAATCATGCATGAATTAACGCAAGTAAATAAATAAACGAAAAATCAGATAGGCGAGAAGCCAGAAGTGACACATTGATATAGGAAAAGAGACCTAATTACTAATTGACTTAGTTAACTACCCCAAACAGATGAAAAGAAACAAACTTAGGTTAATTCTAACCTATTCGGATCAGCGCCCCGCTTATTATCGGAGACAATTCCAAAGATATTGTCGTATTCTGCTCGGGTCGATTTCCATCATATCCGTCTATCTACCCGCCTAAGTTGGTTATTAAGATTATTATTAGCCTAAAGCGTACTAAAGAAATGAAAAATCTAGCGTACCTTAGTATGCCTACCCGTCCCAACTTAATGTCCAAGAGGCATTGGACTACTATTTTGGACATGGGTCTAGACAATAAGATTCCAAGGCTACTTAGTGAGACTCGAGATTAACGTCATACAAAACATAGATGGACTTTAAAACAAGTAGCACAGAATGGTTTTGAATAGGCCTCACAACTCGCACAATTAACAAATTACGTAGTTAATCTTATGAGCATGATATCTAGGATTGAACATTTAGAAAATTGACATTTTATTTAAACATGTGGACATGATCAATACATGCAGGAATTAATTAAGTCCTATAAGCATAATATCTAGTGGTTTTAACATGCATACCTAAATTTTACTAATTTTAAACATGCTGAAACTGATTTATCCACGGGCCTGAATTTACTGATTTTAAACATGCTGGAACTGATTTTAATATGCTGAATTAAATTTAACAGATTTAAACATGCTTAATTAAATTTAACAAATTTAAACATGTTGAAACTGATTTTAATATGCTGAATTAAATTTAACAAATTTAAACATGTTGAAACTGATTTTAATATGCTGAATTAAATTTAACAGATTTAAACATCCTGAAACTGACTTTAATATGCTAAAACGGATTTGACTCCTAGGCGTGGTTTCGCAACTGAAAATAGTTTTAAGCCTATAGGCATGGTTTCTAGGTAAATAATATTATATTTAACATGTTGAAACAAAAATATCATATAAGCACGATTTCTGATTTTTTTTAAAGCGGATTTTAAAACCTAAAACATGATTTCTAACAAACGATATTAATACACTCCTATAGGCATAACTTCTAACAAATGATATCAACAGAAATCCTATAGGCATAATTTCTACGGTTTACAATTAAGCAAGTAGCACGTAGTTTGCCCCTTCCCCGTTACACCCCCTAATGTATCTTATTATTTATCGAAGTATATACAAAATATTACAGACCAAATAAATGAATGAGAAATAAAATAAACAAATCTAAATCTTGGAGACTCTCGAATCCTGGCAACTCTTCAAGGTCCCAACCAAATGCTAGTAAAGAACCTGTTAAAGACAAAATATAAAAAAATGCAAGGGAGCCTATAACGATTCCTAATACTAGTCCCTGACATCGCAAAGTTTCATGAGAACCTCAAGGGTTCTAGGCATTGCCCATGTCCAGGTTTAGGATATGTTTCAGGCCCTCTCTGTTCCACACAACATATTCCAGAACAATAGCAAGAAAGAATAATGGCAGTAACATATACAATTAATACATGATCTACAAGTAGTGGCAGTTTGGATCACATAATCAAGTAGGCAATAAGTTATTAGCTTCAAACTCCTATTGTCATGCTTTCTATCAAACTCATAAATCATGTATGCTAATTGAGAGACATACCGGTTTGCAGTAAACAATAAGAGAAATTTGAAGTCCAACACTTAGCAATCAACAATTTTGTTCACAGTAGAGAGCTTTTTAACCATATGAGAGTAGTCAATATGAGTGTAAAGTCTGTCCAGTCTCTCCAGCAATGAGGGAGAGGTATTGTGTTTATAGTGAAGGATTCCGACTTGAATCAAGGAAGGAAATCATTTTAAAAAGTGAAATAAGGAAATTTTATCCTAAAATCAATTAGCACTCATTTATCATAAGAAGAGAGTAAATCAAGTTATTAAAGTCGGAAGAATATTTTAAAAGTCAATCCTGGAAATTGTTCTCCTTAAACAAATGGGCTAAATCAATTAAGAATAGAGAATCATGCTAAATTTACCATAATTAAGCAAGTCACAAGCTGTCACAACCAGAGACTTAAGGGAAGAAGCAATTAGTAGCCAAAATCAGTCACATAATCTTCTAAAGGAAGGACAATCAATATTAAAGTTTTTCATAACCAAATAGCACCAAAGCTGTCTAAAATTCGAAATAGTAAATATTTCATGCAGTCTGTCCCTTCTCATCATAATCCTTTTCCGAAATTAAGCAATTGCACCAATCAAGTCAACATATACCAAAATTGTCTAAGTACCAAGGCTACTTTAATCCACAAAAGGAAGGAAAATCACTCAAAAGGATGACAACATGTTGTGGTTGATCAATTACATATCCAATTTACCAAGAATAACCGAATATCAAGTTGTTATAATCCAAATAAGGCAATGAGATTCAAACATGCTGAAGGCAATCAACATGGGTCGGAATCTATTAACACGAATTGCACCCAAGGCTGTCCATATTCGATTCCAGTAGAACAACCAAATTGAAATTACCCAAATTAATAAACAAATATCAAGGCTATCTTATTTGCATGAGGAAAGGAAAATATAAATCAGGAACCAAATTGTAAGCAGAGGCTAGAAGTGACAAATCTGAGTTTTCACGTATGACGGTCCATAGGGAAAGATTAACACAAAATCATAAGATTCAAACACAAATTCGCACCCAAATCTTAACAATTTCACATCTAATAATCTGATGGCGGAGCAAGAATATGATAAAATTAAACCAAGAAAGAAACCAAACCAGAAATGGAATCGTGATATCTCGTAGGAACCCAAAACCTCAACGACGATCAAAAGCAGATCTGATTTCAGAAACCTCTCAGTCAAAGAGTGTTCATCCGCAAAAATCCATGAAAAGATGTGCATGACGTCTCCTCCATTTATATTCTCTGCAATTTACTGGAGAAAAAAAGAGCACGGGCGCGGCGTTTGGTGGGTTCTTACTGGTGGTTCTCATCCCGATTTCACTGGTGACGGAGAACATAGTTCCGGCGTCAGTGTGGTGGGTTTCGCCGAAGGGCGATGGGATGAGCCGCGTAGCAGCGTCCGCCGCTCGTCGGCGATGGGGTAAGAGAGAGGATTTGGGGGTGAGGTTTTCACCGGGGGTGGTTGTTTGGTGGTGAGAGAAGAGTGTCCGTTTCTGGGGTTTGGTGGCTGATGGAAGAAGCGAAGCGGCGACAGTGGGTCGCCGCCCGTCGGCGTAGGAGAAGAGAGAGGGGATGGAGAGAAAGGAGAAGGGGAGGGTGGTTTGCCGGACCATCGAGGTTAAGCGCTTGCCAGCGGCGATGGTGGCGGCGGTGAAGAGGGAGAAAGATCGGAGAGGGAGATGGAGGGTGGCGGTTGGTGGGTGTAGAGTGAATGAAGTTAGGGTTGGGGGGTTATTTTGTTTAGAAAGGAAAGAAGAAAATGGTTTAATCTCAGTCGTTGATCATTTTAGATCAACGGTTGATATTTGATTCTGAATATGGATGGGTTCTGGAGCGGGTCAGACGGGTCAGTGGATACCCGAATTGAAATTGAAATGGAGCATTTAAAATTGAGTCCAAATTGACTCAATTTTAGGCTAGAATTGAAATAAAATAGATAAAAGGGGGCTAGAGTTTAAATAAATTGGGAATGAAATTGAAATTGGGCTGCTATTTAATAAAATACTACATATATAATTTAATAGGTAAAATAATAACTAACACTAATTATCAGGAAAAAAATATTATTTAAATTCCTAAATTTATGACATGTAATATTATACGAAATTTATGATAAAATAATAATAATAAGAAATGACTTGTACATTTATAAATTATATATGAATTTGAAAATTGTCAAGATGACGATAAAAGACGCAATTTATTTAGTAAATAAAAGTAATATGCGGGGAATATTAAGCTTAAAAAATAAGAATAACTAGTAAAATAACAGCCTGTGAGAGGTATACAGAGGTTAAAATTGGGTGTCAACAGCTGCCCCTTCCTTGGTCGGGAATGAAGGATGAATTATCGGGCAAGGAACGTTGACTTAGTAGCCAATTTTTTCCGATCGGAGGCGTAGTTCTTCGAAATTGGAGAAACAAGGGGGAATTATAAAAGAGTTGTGGCCGAGACTTCAGTTTTCAAGTTCCCTACATATCCCTATTTTTACGGGAATCAGGCCATGTGTAGTTCTAGATTTAGAGACGAACGAGGTCCCTAAAGAAAATCGACCGATATGAGTTTTAAATTAGGATAGCACGAGTCGACAAGATTAGAGTATGAGTAAAATGGAATGGGAATATGATTTACGAATAAAGAATTATGCTTTGAAGAATTTCTCTTGGCCGTTTCTTGTCTTGCCTGCACAACTAGATAAAATTGTTAGCTTATTAATATAGAGAAGTATTGACTAATGTGGCGCAAAATAGTAATAAATAATAATAATGAAGAGAAGAGGTGAGAAAGCTTATCGCTTTATGTTGTTGCAGTATTTTTGAGGAACCTCAAAAATTCTGCCCCAGTTTAAACCTTTAAAGAGAAATCGTCAGTTGTTAAACATGTGGATGGTAGTACGTAAGGAAAAAAAATAATTTATATATTTTGCAGGGCCAAAAGAAGATGTCTTATTGTAAGGCGAACGAGCCTAAGTGTACGTTTGTAAGGCGAACGAGCCTGAATGTTCATTTGTAAGGCGAACAAGCCTGAATGTCCCTTTGTAAGGCGAATGAGCCTAAATGTTCATTTGTAAGGCAAACAAGCCTGAAGTGTTCCTTTGTAAGGCGAACGAGTCTGAATGTTCATTTGTAAGGCGAACAAGCCTGAATGTTCATTTGTAAGGCGAACAAGCCTGAATGTCCCTTTGTAAGGCGAACGAGCCTGAATGTTCATTTGTAAGGCGAACAAGCCTGAAGTGTTCCTTTGTAAGGCGAACGAGCCTACAAATTAGTAGCTCAGTAATAACACAATTTGATTACTTAGTAGCAATAATAATCTGATTTTCATATTTAATGGATCAAAATTAGCTTAACTAAATGTTAGTGGCTCAATAGCATAATTCAGAAGTATAAGGATAGAACATCTTAGCCTTTGCGTCAGATGCGAGAGGAAGCAGAGCATCTCTTGGTGGCATTTTCTTGATTGCAAAAATAATGTTGTGATTTACACTTGTTATTCCTGCATTCAAAGAAAAGCTGTAAGTTTTAAAAAAGGTGAGATTGACACGTACCTTAACTTGTCTTTGCCTCTTTGCATTGTTTTGATTCTGTGAATTCGAGCTCGCCATGTATTTTGGTAAAATTTTTGAGGACTTCTCAAAAATTTCTGCCCCAGTTTAAAATTAAATACTTTATGCAGGTCTTCCCATATCGAAAGATTACCTCCTTGCAGAATTTTTAAGGTTTCTCCAAACTCAGACAATATTTTCATGTAAAGAGTCCGGTATTCCTGTTTTACTCAAAGAAAATATTAGCACAAAAGATATGGTTGCCTTGCGCTTGACCATCACGATCCTAATTTTGAATCTGCATTATTATTGGTCGTTTAAAAGAATTTAGGCTTAATGAGTGGATAGCTTGGTCAAGACCAAATCGATTTGAAAGTGAAAGGAGAAGAAATTTTTATTAGATTAAGACCGAACCCAATAATGAGCTGCCTACATATCCAAATGGAAATCAGGTCAAATGTAGTTCAGGAATTCAAAAGGAGAGTGAATAAAAGCAGAAAAAGTTTATTGATCATAAGACGGACAAATAGAGGATAATAACACTTTGCATATGAGAGTCTTGTTCTCGTCAATTCCTTTGATGTAGCTTGCGCTTTCTTGTTAAATGTCTTGGAAATATTTTTGTTGGATCACCTTGAACAATGACTGCATTTATCATGACAGGATTACTGTTTAGTGATCTTTGCACTTTTATTTTGCCCTTCTCAATCAGAGTCTGAATTTTGTGTCTCAATGCTGAGCATTCCTCGATATCATGACCTTGAACATTTGAGTGATAAACACAACTTTTGAATGGATCAAAACATGGAGATGAGTACCTAGGAATCCATCCTCTTATTGGTTTCAACACTCCTTGAGCCCACAATCTTTGAAATATACTGGACAAAGTTTCCGTTAAGGGAGTAAAGATACGAGGTTTTCTCCCTTTTTGTGGAGAAGAATCGGGTGCCTGATACACCTCTGGAGAACTTTGTGGGTTATACGACTGGGGACGCTCATAAAAAATGGCATGGACTTATTCAGAATTTTGATGATATTGTGTTTGAGGTACAGGGGTCGATATCTTATTTCCTTTTTCATCCTGTGAGCTCTTCGATGTTTGAAAGGCGGCTTGTATTGTAGAAACATCATTGATTCTCCCCGTCTGAATGCCATATTCTAATTCTTTCCCAATTCGAATTAGATTATCAAAGCTTTGAATACTTGCAAAGTATAATGATTCATAATATACACCATCGAGTGATCTTATGAATGTTTGTACCAATTCCTCTTCAGGTACTGAAGGACGCACTTTAGAAGCTTCTAATCTCCATCGTGTTACATATTCCTCAAAAGACTCGTGATTCAATTTTCTTAATCCGAGCAAATTTAGCATAGTTGCATCGGCCTTAATGTTGAACTTATATTGTTCTACAAAGTCTCGAGCCATATTTTCCCACGAATACCATTTGTCAAAGTCTTGTTTGACATACCATGTGAATGCTATTTCCGATAAACTCTGAATAAATAACCTCATAAGAAGAGCCTCGTTATGTCCTATTCCAACCAATCTGCTGCAATAATCCTTAAGATGTGTGATTGGATCTCCATGCCCATCAAACACATTGAGTCTTGGAACTTTGTACCCTAGCGGCAATTCAATTCCTGGATGTAGACATAATTTCTTAAACCTCAGGTCATAAACATTTTCAGAGCGTAATTTTTCATCCACCTTCTCCTCTAAATCATGAATCCTTTTTTGCAATGCACCTAGCTTGTTGTTCTCATTTTTGCCAGATATAATCATGCTCGGTAAGGTACCACGATCAATGTGGGCGGAAGATATTTGTTCACGGAGTGTATGAGTAGGGACGGAGAGAGGAGATATAGTCCAAAAAGTATTTTGCCTGGAGCTAGAAGGAAGAAGATTAACTTTCTTTCGAATACTGAGCATATTTGTCATATTGCAGATTCTTAATCGAATCGATGTTCAAATGCTAGACAACCTTTGAGCAAATTTAAACACAAATAAAATTATCATGTAGCATACATAAGCTTCAAACATTGAATAATAATAATGATAATGATACTTAAAAATAAAAGACGCCCAAAACGGACGAGAATTAAAATTTAAAGAGTGATTTAAACGCAGAGATTTGAGCTTTGCACGAAATTTATGATAGCAACAAAACTTATGATTTCAAAGGTTCGGCACGATACTACGATGCAATGTTAAGAGACAAGGGAGTCATAGGATGAACAAGGTCGATTATTGTTGAACACTAGAGCTATTTCCGCATTATTCCTTTCATCTAACGTTCAACTTTAGTCAACCTTAGGAGAAGTAGATTCATGATTAACAAAGGAGGAATGCACGAAAGAAAATGTTTTATGAAGAACAATATTATGGAGTCGTAGAGTGGAATGCCTTATTTATCTGAGTAACAGATTACGATTTATTCAGAATTGAATTAAGGTTATGAAGGATCTATACAACTCAAAAGTTGCAAGAGTTGAAAGATGACTCGAATGTTGATGATTGCAAGTCAAATTTACGATGAAATATGGACCCAAATAAATAAGATTTTGACAGAGAAAATAATATGTCCATGTAGAACGTGATGAGTCAAGGATATTCTAAAGGTAACAAATTACCCTAAGAGGTTAGAAAGGTGTCTAGGATATCCTATCAAGAAATAGATCAAATCAAGAGATGATTTGTATGTCAAAAAAATATTTCTAGAGGACAAGCTCAAATCATAACGTTAGAATAAAGGAGGATTTGACTAGGCCCTAAGATTGTATGATTTGGGCCTAAAGGAAAAAGGTACGGTACTATAAAATTACTTGCATTAAGTGCAAATAAATAAATTTTAACATCGCCTGGAGCTTGAAATTCTAAGAGCAAGGGATAGCTAGGACACGAATTAAATAATCGAGTAGGTAAAATAATAATGTAAACGTAAAGATTAACATATATGCATCATTTTTGTGTCACGAACACGCATTTAGTTAATACATGCATGACTCAAGTATAAGGGGTGGGTACAATGCTATCTTAGGTTTTCAAGATTTGTATGGACATAGACTCAAGGTTTTCCTATGCGAGGAGGCACGTGGTCACACGGTAGCAAAACTATCCGCTCATCCCACGTTTATGCCAACTCTCTAAAATGGGTATTTGAAAGAATTTTGGAGAAGTGCAAAGGCACAACTCACGTGTATAGTATGTGAAAGTGTGAAGTTCCCAAGTGGGGGAAGTATGAACGGAATGCCAGTTATGAAAAGCGATAACGTGTAGCATATAAAAAAAGGAAATTAACATATTGAACAGTTAATGAAAGCAGTAAAGAAAAAAGCAAGTAAACAAATTAATAAAGAATCACAAGTAATTTGTCATAAGAGCAAGCTAAACATGAAAAATAAAAATAACGAAATTAATTAGGAAGAAAAAACATTTTTTTTATAAAATAAGGTAACACAAATTCCCACATAACATAAAATCCGTAATGGTTAGAACCTAAGTATCCCCAGCAGAGTCGTCATTCTGTCGCGCCCCATTTTTCTCGCGAAAAGCGGGATTCGACGTGACAACTCGGGTAAGGGTTCAAGTTACCTCGAAAGGAAGGTGTTAAGCACCTTTCGAGGTCCACAAATGTGGGTCCCTGCCGGATTTGTTATTTATGTGGGGAATAGGTGATAAATAATAGGTCGATTAATTAAACTAAAGACTATATAATTAAACAAGTAAAACTTTATTTAAAACCAGTATTAAGCCAATTTAATTACTAAATCTAAGTGAGAAAATCATGCATGAATTAACGCAAGTAAATAAATAAACGAAAAATCAAATAGGCGAGAAGCCAGAAGTGACACATTGATATAGGAAAAGAGACCTAATTACTAAGTGACTTAGTTAACTACCCCAAACAGATGAAAAGAAACAAACTTAGGTTAATTCTAACCTATTCGGATCAGCGCCCGGCTTATTATCGGAGACAATTCCAAAGATATTGTCGTATTCTGCTCGGGTCGATTTCCATCATATCCGTCTATCTACCCGCCTAAGTTGGTTATTAAGATTATTATTAGCCTAAAGCGTACTAAAGAAATGAAAAATCTAGCGTACCTTAGTATGTCTACCCGTCCCAACTTAATGTCCAAGAGGCATTGGACTACGATTTTGGACATGGGTCTAGACAATAAGATTCCAAGGCTACTTAGTGAGACTCGAGATTAACGTCATACAAAACATAGATGGACTTTAAAACAAGTAGCACAGAATGGTTACGAATAGGCCTCACAACTCGCACAATTAACAAATTACGTAGTTAATCTTATGAGCATGATATCTAGGATTGAACATTTAGAAAATTGACATTTTATTTAAACATGTGGACATGATCAATACATGCAAGAATTAATTAAGTCCTATAAGCATAATATCTAGTGGTTTTAACATGCATACCTAAATTTTACTAATTTTAAACATGCTGAAACTGATTTGTCCACGGGCCTGAATTTACTGATTTTAAACATGCTGGAATTGATTTTAATATGCTGAATTAAATTTAACAGATTTAAATATGCTAAATTAAATTTAACAGATTTAAACATGCTGAAATTGATTTTAATATGCTGAATTAAATTTAACAGATTTAAACATCCTGAAACTGACTTTAATATGCTAAAACAGATTTGACTCCTAGGCGTGGTTTCACAACTGAAAATAGTTTTAAGCCTACAGGCATGGTTTCTAGGTAAATAATATTATATTTAACATGTTGAAACAAAAATATCATATAAGCACGATTTCTGATTTTTTTTAAAGCGGATTTTAAAACCTAAAACATGATTTCTAACAAACGATATTAATACACTCCTATAGGCGTAATTTCTAACAAATGATATCAACAGAAATCCTATAGGCATAATTTCTACGGTTTACAATTAAGCAAGTAGCACGTAGTTTGCCCCTTCCCCGTTACACCCCCTAATGTATCTTATTATTTATCGAAGTTTATACAAAATATTACAGACCAAATAAATGAATGAGAAATAAAATAGACAGATCTAAATCTTGGAGACTCTCGAATCCTGGCAACTCTTCAAGGTCCCAACCAAATGCTAGTAAAGAACCTGTTAAAGACAAAATATACAAAAATGCAAGGGAGCCTATAACGATTCCTAATACTAGTCCCTGACATCGCAAAGTTTCATGAGAACCTCAAGGGTTCTAGGCATTGCCCATGTCCAGGTTTAGGATATGTTTAAGGCCCTCTCTGTTCCACACAACATATTCCAGAACAATAGCAAGAAAGAATAATGGCAGTAACATATACAATTAATACATGATCTACAAGTAGTGGCAGTTTGGATCACATAATCAAGTAGGCAATAAGTTATTAGCTTCAAACTCATAAATCATGTATGCGAATTGAGAGACATACCGGTTTGCAGTAAACAATAAGAGAAATTTGAAGTCAAACACTTAGCAATCAACAATTTTGTTCACAGTAGAGAGATTTTTAACAATATGAGAGTAGTCAATATGAGTGTAAAGTCTGTCCAGTCTCTCCAGCAATGAGGGAGAGGTATTGTGTTTATAGTGAAGGATTCCGACTTGAATCAAGGAAGGAAATCATTTTAAAAAGTGAAATAAGGAAATTTTATCCTAAAATCAATTAGCACTCATTTATAATAAGAAGAGAGTAAATCAAGTTATTAAAGTCGGAAGAATATTTTAAAAGTCAATCCTGGAAATTGTTCTCCTTAAACAAATGGGCTAAATCAATTAAGAATAGAGAATCATGCTAAATTTACCATAATTAAGCAAGTCACAAGCTGTCACAACCAGAGACTTAAGGGAAGAAGCAATTAGTAGCCAAAATCAGTCACATAATCTTCTAAAGGAAGGACAATCAATATTAAAGTTTTTCATAACCAAATAGCACCAAAGCTGTCTAAAATTCGAAATAGTAAATATTTCATGCAGTCTGTCCCTTCTCATCATAATCCTTTTCCGAAATTAAGCAATTGCACCAATCAAGTCAACATATACCAAAATTGTCTAAGTACCAAGGCTACTTTAATCAACAAAAGGAAGGAAAATCACTCAAAGGGATGACAACATACTGTGGTTGATCAATTACATATCCAATTTACCAAGAATAACCAAATATCAAGTTGTTATAATCCAGATAAGGCAATGAGATTCAAACATGCTGAAGGCGATCAACATGGGTCGGAATCTATTAACACGAATTGCACCCAAGGATCTCCATATTCGATTCCAGTAGAACAACCAAATTGAAATTACCCAAATTAATAAACAAATATCAAGGCTATCTTATTTGCATGAGAAAAGGAAAATATAAATCAGGAACCAAATTGTAAGCAGAGGCTAAAAGTGACAAATCTGAGTTTTCACGTATGACGGTCCACAGGGAAAGATTAACACAAAATCATAAGATTCAAACACAAATTCGCACCCAAATCTTAACAATTTCACATCTAATAATCTGATGGCGGAGCAAGAATATGATAAAATTAAACCAAGAAAGAAACCAAACCAGAAATGGAATCGTGATATCTCGTAGGAACCCAAAACCTCAACGACGATCAAAAGCAGATTTGATTTCACAAACCTCTCAGTCAAAAAGTGTTCATCCGCAAAAATCCATGAAAAGATGTGCATGACGTCTCCTTCATTTATATTCTCTGCAATTTACTAGAGAAAAAAAGAGCATGGGCGCGGTGTTTGGTGGGTTCTTACTGGTGGTTTTCATCCCAATTTCACTGGTGATGGAGAACATAGTTCTGGCGTCAGTGTGGTGGGTTTCGCCGGAGGGCGATGGGACGAGCCGCGTAGCGGCGTCCGCCGCTCGTCGGCGATGGGGTAAGATAGAGGATTTGGGGGTGAGGTTTTCACAGGGGGTGGTTGTTTGGTGGTGAGAGAAGAGTGTCCATTTCTGGGGTTTGGTGGCTGATGGAAGAAGCGAAGCGGCGACAGTGGGTCGTCGCCCATCGGCGTAGGAGAAGAGAGAGGGGATGGAGAGCAAGGAGAAGGGGAGGGTGGTTTACCGGACCATCGAGGTTAAGCGCTTTCCAGCGGCGATGGTGGCGGCAGTGAAGAGGGAGAAAGATCGGAGAGGGAGATGGAGGGTGGCGGTTGGTGGGTGTAGAGTGAATGAAGTTAGGGTTGGGGGTTATTTTGTTTAGAAAGGAAAGAAGAAAATGGTTTAATCTCAGCCGTTGATCATTTTAGATCAACGGTCGATATTTGATTCTGAATATGGATGGGTTCTGGAGCGGGTCAGACGGGTCAGTGGATACCCGAATTGAAATTGAAATGGAGCATTTAAAATTGAGTCCAAATTGACTCAATTTTAGGCTAGAATTGAAATAAAATAGATAAAAGGGGGCTAGAGTTTAAATAAATTGGGAATGAAATTGAAATTGGGCTGCTATTTAATAAAATACTACATATATAATTTAATAGGTAAAATAATAACTAACGCTAATTATCAGGAAAAAAAATATTATTTAAATTCCTAAATTTATGACATGTAATATTATACGAAATTTATGATAAAATAATAATAATAAGAAATGACTTGTACATTTATAAATTATATATGAATTTGAAAAGTGTCAAGATGACGATAAAAGACGCAATTTATTTAGTAAATAAAAGTAATATGTGGGGAATATTAAGCTTAAAAAATAAGAATAACTAGTAAAATAACAGCCCGTGAGAGATATACAGAGGTCAAAATTGGGTGCCAACACGTGTCCCTCATGCTTAGTACATGTGAAGTACTGACTCATACTCTATATGATGCATCCTATCATGATGCAGGTTTAGGTTCTCAGATTCAGGCTCACGATCAGTTTGACTTAGCGCAGCCCCAGTGATAGCCAGTGGTGAGTCCTCATCATCCGAGGACGTATCTTTTATGCTTTTTGAGTTATTCAGTCTACTTTCATTTTTAGTATTTGGAGTTAGCTGGGGGCTTGTCCTAAGAAGCTCATCGTGAGTAGAGGCTTTCAGACATAGAGTCAGACTTCTATTTATTTAGTCCAGTTTATTTCTCATACAGATGTTTTATTTTAGATACTATTAGTTAAAACTCTTTGAACTTATGTTTGATTCAGTTATGCTTCCGCTTAGTTAGTATTATTTCAGAATTCTTACTGTATGCTAGATTTAGGGTTAGCTTGGGGTTACTTTTGACCCTAAGTCCCATGATATGCCTAGGGGGTAGCCTCGGGGTATGACAAACTTAGTATCAGAGCATCAGGTTTAATATGTCCTAGAGTATCTGAAAGCCGCGTTAAGTGGAATCTTTTTCATAGGTGTGAAGCGCGCCACACTTATTAGAGAGAGGCTATGAGACATTTTTAGGAAAGTCCACTTCTTTCATATTCAGTATCATACGAAAAAGTTTGACTCCAATTCTCCCTTTCTAATCAATTCGTTATGCGTTTCAGCTTATGCATCCTCGCAGAGCCAACGCTCGCAATGCTAAAAATCCTCCAGTTCCTTACCACGAAGTCATAAATGCAGAATTCAGAAATGCCATTCAGATATTAAAATAGGTTGTGACTGCTTAAGAAAATCAGCAGCCACCTGCTCTTGCTAACCCAAATGGTGGGACGGCTACTGCAAGAGTTAGGGATTTCTTCTGCATGAATCCACTAGAGTTCCTAGGGTCGAAGGTAGATGAGGAACTGTGAAACTTTATTGATGAGATCAAGAAGATCCTTGAGGTGATACAGGTTTCAGGGACCAAAAGTGCTGAGTTAGCATCCTATCAGCTCAAGGATATGGCTCATACATAGTGTAATCAGTGAAAGAATAGTAGGGGCGGGAATGCAGCCCTTATGACTCGGGATTGTTTTACTGGAGCTATTCTGGATAGGTTCTTTCCGAGGGAGTTGAGAGAGGCCAAGGTAGAGGAATTTGTGAATCTGAGGCAGGGGTCCATGTCTGTTCAGGAATATGGGTTAAATTTTACTCAACTCTTCAGGTATGCTCCAACTATGGTAGCCGAGCCGAGGGCCCATATGAGTAAGTATATTTCGGGTATCTCTGACTTGGTTAAGAAGGAATGGAAGATAGCCATGCTAGTGGGAGATATGGACATTTCTAGACTTATAACTTATGCCTAATATATGGAGAAAGAAAAGCTTAAGGAGATAGCGAGGGAAAGTAAGAAGGCTAGAACAAGTAATTATGACTATCCATAGTAGAGGTCGAGCAGTGAAAATCGCTCACATCTTCAGCAGAGATCTTCAGCTCCAGCACCTTCATCTGCCAGTGCTCTATCCCTTAGACCTCAACAAGACAAGAAAAAGAGTTAGATATGACCGACTTTGATGTCATTATTGGCATGGATTAGATACACGCCTGTTATGCCTCAGTCGACTACAGAACCAGAGTCGTAAAATTCCAGTTTCTAGATGAACCTTTCTTAGAATGGCGAGGTAGCCTCCAACGTCTAAAGGTCATTTCATATTTTCCCTCAAAGCTAGAAAGATAATATCAAAAGGTATGTCTACCACATAGTTCGGGTTAAGGATTCTGAATCTGAAACCCCACCTCTCCAGTCAGTCCCTATAGTTAATGAGTTCCCTGAAGTGTTTTCTGAAGATCTTCCGAGAGTCCTTTCCGAGTGGGAGATCGACTTTGGGATATACCTTATTTTAGATACATAGCCCATCTCCATTCCTCCTAACAAAATGGATCCAACTGATCTTAAGGAGTTGAAGGAGCAGGTGAAAGACCTTCTAGATAAAGGTTTCATCAGACCCAGCATCTCTCTATGGGGTGCTCCAGTTCTTTTTGTGCGTAAGAAAGACAGTTCTCTCAGAATGTGCATCGACTACCGTCAGCTGAATAAAGTCATAATCAAGAATAAGTATCCCATTGATGTGACATTGAAGGACGTCACTTTTGATGCTTAATAGTTAGGATTATCGCAAGTTCTTTAGCATGTTATTGGTAGATTTGATGTTTTTTGTTAAGTATACAGGAAAAATGGATCCTAGAGCAAACTACTGGAAATTGAGAAAAGTGCTGGAAATGGAGCAAAGACTGGAAGGCTAAGGAGATGACGGATCACTTGACGGTCCGTGGTTCAAAACCACGGACCCATTCTGTGAATCGTATACCAAAGTCTAGAAGGTGTGCAAGTGTGGAAGAAAAAGCACGACTCAAACCATGACCCATCCTGTAGACTCATAGACTTAAGGAACTGCAGATATGAAAAAGGAGGAGCAAGAAGTACGGATCACTGTACGAACCGTACTTCTAAAGTATGGTTCGTCCTGTTAGACTCATAGTCACTGATCAGAGAAGGCACAAAAATGGACTAAGAAACCACGAGTCAGGAGACAAGCCGTCATTCAGAAGTACAATTTGTGGTTCCACCAGTAGTTTCCCAAGATAGATGTTGTTGACCATCCAGAAACAAGGTTGACCTTAGCAAACAACGAACCGTCATCCCAAATGACGGGTTGTCATTCAAATCTGTGTTCCCTGCCGAGTTCAGTTTCCTATTTTTGTTGGGACAGATTTCCATTGTCTGTAAATACTTGTCCTAGGTTTATTTTACGTTTTTTATGCTCTTTACTTTGTTACAAACATATTCTGAATATTGTGATCATAGTTTTGAGAGAGAAAATACATTCATAGTTCATTGTTCTTGATTTTCATCTTCATCTATTCAAGAATTCGGATTTCCTTACCTCTTATCGTAAGTATATGATCATGAACACACTAATAACTCTTGATTGTTTACTTATGAACATGAGTAGCTAAATCCACAACTAGGGTTGTGGGAACTATGAAGGATTAACGAAGTAGGCAAAGTACTTGGGTACTCTAGGGTGGTGTTTATGCATGTATTGTTCTTCCCTTTACTTTGATTGCTTTTTAATGGTGCACAATGTTAGAACTCGCCTTATCCTTACTTGCCGGACCAAGGAGGTAACGGATGGGAAAAGGGTTGTGTAACAACGGAGATTTGAGGCTACCAACCCTCATCTAATAGCTTGACCTTATTCAGGAATCTCTAATCTGGGATCCAGGGTAAGGGTTGGTAAATCATACACCGACGGCCGGACCAAGGCGTGTGGCAAAATTCATCTATCTGCCAGACCAAGGATTTAGGTGAACCTAACTTACCGATTCTACATGCTAAGCACCAAACTAGTTTACTAAGTACAACGCCTTACTAAGTTATGATCTCATGGGGAACACTACCCTAGTCATCTCTCCCATTGATTACAACTCTTAAAACTGTCACGTGTTACTTGTTTACATTCTAGTTACAATTACTACTTGTTACATTAACCCCCCCCCCCCTTCGTAGGGAAATAAATGGCTAACAGTGCAAGTGAACATATATCAACCATAGTCCTACCATATTCCCTGTGGGATCGACCCCAACCTTCATTGGGTTCTATATTTGATCAGCGACCACTTATGCTTCAAACAGGAGGTATAATTTGGGCGTATCAATTTTTTGTGCCGTTGCCAGGGAATACGGATTAGGATTAAGAGAGATTGTGTTTATTTCACTGTTAGTCCTTATTTGTTGATTTTACTTTTCTATTTTTTTTGTTTTGTTCTACAAGTTGCACACTTGTGTATGTCCAGTACAGGGAGTCAAGGCAATCCCTTGATCCTGTATGATCCTGAGCTCTCCAAAACCTTAAAAAACATGGCTAAAGAGGGAGAGCATGAGATACAGAAGCAGATCACAGCTCGGTTGTTGGCTGAAGCCGAACAGAGGAAAAAGGAATCTGAGCAAAGGAAAAAGGCATAGGAAGTATCTAATGCTGCTAAAGATGCTCAAATTGCAGCTAGCATTGTAGCTCAAAAAGCGGCAGCTGAGAAAGCAAGGCAAGCACGACAACAAGCTGTCCGACACGAGGCAGCAGCTAGACAAAATTTCCAACAAAATAGGGGCTGACAGATACAGCAGCCTAGGCAAGCCCCTCGCTACTATAATTATGATGATGATGATGAGGTGTAGGAATTGGTCATTACTGGACCCATAGTGTTGCCACCACTGACTGAGGGAATGAAGTTCGACATCACCAGCACCATGATCCAGTTGATGAACCTGAAGGGACTGTATGCTATAAAACCTACAGAAGATGCAAATCTTCATGTGAAGAATTTTACTCAGATTTGCAAGGTGTATAGTCTACTAGGAGTGGGGCAAGATGCTATTAGACTGACATTGTTTCCATTCTCATTGACCGATGAGGCAACTGTGTGGCTCTCAGAACTGCCAGATAATTCCATATACACATGGCACAAGTTGAAGACTCAGTTTTTAGAGCAATTCTTTCCTCCATCAAGGATGTTGCAGTTGAAGCAAGAGGTCTACAATTTTAAGAAGCTACCTACAGAGGCATTATATGAGGCTTCGCTGAGGTTCAAGAAGAAGTTGAAGCAAGTTTCGAGACACGGAATCCCTTCAAGGCATCTGATGGAATTTTTTTACAAAGCATTGAATGCCAACACAAAAGCAGTAGCTGACACTGTACCTGGTGGGGCATTCATGGAGAACTCATATGATAAATCTTTGGGGATGCTTGATCGAGTTGCTAAGACCAACAGAGCATGGAACACTAGAGAGTCAAAGACCCTAACAGGTACATATGCAGTTGGTAGGTTCGTGGATTTAAATGAATTTCAAGACCTCAAATAGGAAATTGCTGAGATGAACATGAACGTTGGGTTGCTTGCAAAAGAAATTCTTAGGCGAGAGAGTAGAGAAGGTGAAAGCCATCGGTTCACAAGGGAGAGCACCAAAGCCTGATGACTACTCATCCAATGAAGAGGTTAGTTATCTGAATGATCAAGGGGCGAGTTTCTGGGCCTCTGGCCAAGGAAATTAAGGTCGGAACAGAGATAGAGATGACTACTACAATCGGTCTGGTTACAGAGATAGGAGCAGAGCTAGAGACAGGAATGTTGACTGGCAACAAAAAGATGGATACAAGAATGATAGAAGTGGTCTTTATGTACCTCCTGGAAATTATGAAGATAGACCTCAACAACCTACCATGAGGGATCTTCTCAACAAAGTATTTCAAAAGGTGGATTCTATAGATGCAAGCATGAAAGAGATAAAAGCTGACCTTTCAAATATCAGTCAGAGAGTGGATTCCCATTCTATTTCCATAAAACAGCTTGAGACAAAAATGCACCAGATGTCCACTACCATGAATCTGCATCAAAAGGGTACTCTCCCAAGTGACACCATTCAGAATCCTAAGAACGATCGACAGGTTATGGCTGTGACCACCCAAAGTGGAAAGCATACTGTTGATCCTCCCATGCCTATAGTTATTGATGAGTCGGTCGAAGTTGAAAAGAAGGATGTTGAAATTGTGATCGAGTCTGAGGAAAAAGATAGTGGCAAAGGGACAAGTGAGCGAAAGTCTTCTGAGTCAAAAGCAAAGAGCAAAGAGGTTGCACCAGTCCTAAAACCCATGCCATTGCCTCCTCCACCTTACCCACAGAGATTGAAGAAAAAGGTTGAGGATGGAAAATTTCACAAGTTCATCTCCATGATGAAACAACTTTCAGTCAACATCCCTTTAGTTGAAGCATTGGAGAAGATTCCTGGATATGCTAAATTGATGAAGGATCTGGTGACTAGGAAGAGGACGGTAAGCTTTGAGCTAGCTGATAATCTGCACCATTGTAGTACAATAGCTTCCCATTCTTTAGAGAAGATAAAGGAAGACCCGGGAGCATTCACTATCCCTTGTACGATTGAAGCATTCTACTTTGCTAAGGCATTGTGTGATCTGGGTGCTAGTCTAAATCTAATGCCACTAGCAGTGTTTAAACAGTTGGGCTTGGGAGCCCCTAAACTGACTACAATACGGCTTTTTATGGCAGATCACACCGTGAAAAGGCCTGTAGGGATTCTCTATGATGTGCTTGTGAAAGTTGATACTTTCATCTTCCTTGCAGATTTTGTGATTCTTGACTGTGAGGTGGATTGTGAAGTCCCTATCATCTTGGGGCGACCATTCCTTACTACTGGACGCGCGCTTGTTGATTGAGAGACTGGACAGATGAAGTTCAGATTGAATGAAGAGGTAGTTACTTTTAATATGTGCCAGTCTATGAAGTATCATGACAACATGTGAGTGGTTTTAGTTATTGATGTGGTTGATGAGGATCAGTTAGTTATGCCAGTTAAGGATAGACTTAGTGTTGAGGCACTTGCGGCTGTGATTATGAATTTTGAAGGAGATGATATTGATGAGTATGACAAGATGGTTGAAGCACTAGCATATATGGGGACTTACATCTATGCTCCAAAGAAGCTTGACTTGGACTTGAAAAATAGACAGACTCTGCCTGCCAGACCATCTATTGAGGAGCCGCCAGTCTTGGAGCTCAAAGCGCTTCCAGCCCATCTTTGGTACATTTTCCTAGGAGAAAATGAGACCTTGCCGGTTAGTGTTGCTTCAGACTTAGTTGAAGGGCAGGTTGAAGCTCTGGTTTTTGTGTTGAAGAAGTTTAAGATGGCCATTGGTTGGACCATCGCAGACATCATTAAAATTTTTCCTGGAATTTATACACATAAAATTTATCTCGCACAAGATTATATTCCGAGTATTGAGCACCAGCGTAGGTTGAATCAACCTATGCAAGAGATCATCAAGAAGGAGATTATTAAGTGGCTGGATGCAGGTATGGTTTACCCTATTGCGTATAGCAAGTGGGTAAGCTCGGTTCAGTGTGTGCCGAAGAAAGGTAGGATTACTGTAGTGCCAAACACAAAGAATGAGTTAATTCTGATGAGGCCAGTCACAGGCTGGCGCATAGGCATGGATTATAGGAAGTTGAATGCTTGGACCGAGAAGGACCATTTTCCAATGTCGTTCATGGATCAGATGTTTGACCATCTTGCAGGAAGAGGATGGTATTGTTTCCTTGATGGTTATTCGGGATACAATCAGATTTTGATTGCTCTTGAAGACCAAGAGAAGATCACTTTCACCTGTCCATATGGGACGTTTGCTTTCAAGAGGATGTCTTTCGATCTATGCAATGCACCAGCAATATTTTAGCATTGTATGATGTCTGTTATCTCAGACATGGTGGAGGACACTATTGAGGCATTTATGGATGACTTTTCTATAGTGGTTGACTCTTTTAAACATTGTTTGGATCATCTTAGTTGTGTGTTGAAATGATGTGAAGAGTGTAATCTGGTGCTGAACTGGGAAAAGTGTCACTTCATGGTGAAAGAGGGCATAGTGCTTGTCCATAGGATCTCCAAGAAGGGTATTGAGGTCGACAAAGAAAAGATTTAGGTGATTGAAAAAATTGCCTCCACCAGTTTCTATGAAGGGGATTCGAAGCTTTTTAGGGCATGCTGTTTTCTATAGGAGGTTTATCAAGGACTTCTCCATAATTGCTAATCCATTGTGCAAATTATTGGAGAAGGAGGTAAAGTTTATGTTTGATGATGCATGTTTGAAGGCATTCGAATGCCTTAAAGAAAAGTTGGTCTCAGCTCCTATCATTATTTCTCCTGATTGGTCTCAACCTTTTGAGGTTATGTGCGATGCTAGTGGAGTGGCACTAGGAGCAGCTCTAGGTCAAAGGCGTGAAAAGATTCTTCATTTTATGTACTTTGCTAGCAAAGCACTTAGCCCGTCTCAAAAGAACTATACTATCACTGAACAGGAGCTGCTTGCTGTGGTCTTTACTTTTGAAAAATTTAGATCTTACTTGCTTGGCACCAAGGTGGTGGTGCATACTGATCATGCAGCTCTTTGTTATCTCATGGCGAAAAAGAATGCTAAGCCAAGGCTGATTATATAGGTGTTGCTACTGCAAGAGTTTGATTTTGAAGTCGAGGACCTAAAGGGTACAGAGAATCAGGTAGCAGACCACTTGTCTAGACTAGAAAAAGAAGCAATGTTAAAGCTGAATGATGAGCAGGAGATAGATGATTGGTTTCCTGATGAACAAGTACTGGTTGCTTCTCAAGATCTAATTCCATAGTTTGCTTGCATTGCCAACTATTTGGCAAGTGATTTGGTGCCTGATGATATGTCTGTCCACCAAAGAAGAAAGTTCATGTCCAATGTCAAGAAATACTTCTGGGAAGAGCCATTCTTGTTCCGTGTGTGTGCTAATACTATGATCCGAATATGTGTGCCTGAAGCTGAGATGATAGAGATATTAGAGGCTTGCCATTCATCCCTTGTTGGTGGTCATCATAGTGGTATCCAGACTGCGCATAAGATTTTACAATGCGGCTACTATTGGTCCTTGTGATTGAGCTGTTTGAGGTTTGGGGCATAGACTACATGGGTCCTTTTGTGATTTCCAATGGAAACCGGTACATATTTGTAGCTGTGGACTATATATCTAAGTGGGTGGAGGCAGTTTTGCTCCCCAGTAATGAAGGCAAGTGTGTCACAGCGTTCCTGAAAAAGAACATCTTCTCCAGGTTTGGTATGCCAAGGGAAATAATTAGTGACGGAGGCTCTCACTTTTGCAACAATTTGTTTCATGCCTTGCTTGAGAAATATGGACTAAAACACAGAGTTGCAACCCCTTATCATCCTCAGATGAGTGGGCAAGTGGATGTTTCCAACAGAGAGATAAAATTGGTCATGTCCAAGACTATCAATGCCAATAGGAAGGATTGGTTGCGAAAGTTAGATGATGCTTTGTGGGCATACCAGAATGCATTCAAGAACCCAATAGGTATGTTACCATATCATCTTGTGTTTGGTAAGGCGTGCCATCTTCTGGTTGAGTTAGATCATAAGGCCATGTGGGCATTGAAGAAGCTGAACTTAGATTGGTATGAGGCATTGTTGTAGCGGCTTGGGCAATTGAATGAGTTGGATGAGTTCCGTCTGAATGCATATGAAAGTTCAGCCTTGTATAAAGAGAAGATGAAGTTGTACCATGACCGGAGGATAGAAAAGAGAAACTTCCAGCCGGGTGAGTTCGTCCTGCTTTTCAATTCTAGACTTCGCCTATTTTCTGGAAAGTTGAAGTCCAAGTGGATTGGACCATTCAAGGTGGTACAAGTGTTTCCTCATGGGGCCGTTGAACTTGAAAACATTGAAGGGAAGAGGTTCAAGGCTAATGAATAGCGGATTAAAGCCTATTTTGGCACAGCAGATGAGCTCAAAACAATTGAAGCCTGGAGCCTTGATAAATTTGTCCCACCCAAGGAGCTTGATGAAGTCTAAGTAATCAAGCAACCTGCATCATGCCACGATGTTAAATTAGGCACTGCATGGGAGTCAACCCATGGATTTTTCTTTTTATTTTGTTATTTTTGCTTTTGAAGAAGTGTTTTGGCAAAGTCTGAGTAGCCAAAACACTCGCGTTGTTCCGCGATGTTAAATCAGGCCCTGCTTAGGAGGCAACCCAAGACTAATGTTTGTTTTATATGCAGGTGAGAAGGAAAGAATACTAGTGTAGGGATCCCCACAAATCACAAATGAGTTAACGGTCCGTTCTTCAGAACGACAAACCATAAACTAACTCGTGGTTCCTCGAGTAAAATTGATGGCTCTCTGAATAGAGGAACGATGACTGACAGGATAGTCCATTCTTCCAAAAGATGGACCGTACATAAATGTGTGATCACTGGAGTAAGAAATTGCGAAGTCTCTAAAGGGACTGACAACGACTCAACAGGATGGTCTGTCCTTCCTAACAACGGACCATATACCCTATCGTCATCCCTGAGAGTAGGTAAGTACACAACTAAGAACCACGAGTTGAACACCGGATCATCTTCCTGAAAGACAGACTGTAGTTTCTACTTATAGGTCCAAGGTAAAGTAGGCAGTCGGATCGCGAGTTGGCCCAAATTTTAAAATTAAAACCTGGCCCAGCTTCTCTCTTCCTCTTCCCTTTCAAAATAGGTAACCGCCCTTTTTAAAAGGAAAGAATCAAAAATTCTCCCTCTTTCACTCTCAATCCAACTCAAACTCCCTTTTTGTTCATCAAATCAATTTTTCAACACTATTACACACTCAAAGTCCATCAATTCAGTTCATTTTTGTTTTTTTCTCAGAAGAGAGAGTTGATAATCAAGGGTAAGTTTTCTCTCACTTTTCTTCTCTTTCTTAAAATCAAACCAAGGTTAGGGCTCTTGTAAAAAGTAATAATCGAAATTTTTAAAGCCTTACATGACTGTTTTGAAGATCTGTAATATGTGATAGGTTTGAACTTTAAATTTTTTTGGGAATTTTGGTTGTGAAACTTGAGTATAACTGTGTAAAATTGAAGAAGGGGGGAGTTTTTGATAGTAAGAATGGTTACCAAGAAATTATGAGTGAATCTACGGACCGTAATTCAATTAACGAATCGTAAACTCACTCGTCATCTATTCTTCCCACCTGATAGTCTCTGATGAATAGATCACGACTCACAGAACGAGCTGTAGTTCACAACTACGGACTGTCTAATGATTCATGGTCACTGAACCAAATGTTTGAAAAAATTGATCATTCTCTGAATCTAGATTACGACTCAATAGGACAGGTCCATGGTCCAGAACCACAAACTATCAAGTGAGTCATGATCCCTATTGCTGAAAAGATCTCCTAGAACCACGAATTGGTTGATGATCCATATTCTTGGTTTACGGGTCGTAGACCAATCCGTAGTCTGTGCCTGCAACATTATACTTCTATTTTATATTTAATTCTCCGTACTAACAAGGTCTACCCCGCAGGTACCATGCCACAAAAGAATACCCAGAAGAAGGTCGCGGGCAAAGACTCAGAGGCAATAATCAGACAGAAAAGACACCTACAAGATGAAGCCTCTTAGTCGGAAGATATTGGTTCCGAGGAGGTTTATACTATAGACTCTGACCTAGAATTAATACCTCGGACCACTAGGCAGAAATCAAAGGTTCTAGCAAAGGCCACCCCTCCTCAGTCTGAAGAAGGAGAGGGTGAGTCTGCTTCTGGTTCATCACTATAAGAAAGCGGGCCCAGAGAGTCTGAATCCGGGGATGCTACAGCTTTGGGAAGCAAGAACAATAAAGGTTCAGAGTCAGACTCCGAGAGTGCTAACCCGAGTGATATTGAAAATGCTAGCAAATCCGGTGAAGAGGTTCCTGCTACTACAGAGCCGCAAGTTGATGAGGTTGTCCCCGTAGTTCCCTCTTCTTTTAGATGAAAAAACACTGGAGTACGGGATAGGGTCCGATGGACCATTGAGGGTACATCACGGTTCTACCATGAAGGCTTGGCTTTGACTGAGAAAGGGCACCCAAGGCGGAGCATCCATGAAGAGGCCGAGATTAGATTTGCAGGGTTAGATGACATGGCCGACGTCAAGGGACTGTATGATCATTATGAATTCCAGTAGATGAGTCGGCCGGGTAGTCCATATAACCCAGTGCTAGTTCGTGAACTTTATGTGGCATACGCGGCTACACTAACAAATATGTGTGAAAAGGGAAAAAGTCCAAAGTCACAGCCGGCCTTGGAGAGAGTGCAAGTAAGAGTGGTCCAGGTAGACATCTTGGAGTGCACCATTCAGTACTTCATTTATGGCCCAAATTTTGTAGCACCAGAATCCCAGTTGGATTTGGATGCTCAATTGGAGCAGTTTAGATGGAAGAAAACACATTTTAAGTGGATTTCCTCGGTCATCACTGAAAGAAACCCACCATGGTTGACAGCAAAAATTGTGAAGATCACAAAAGCATCGTTGAGCATGGCTGGAAAATTCTGGTGGTTGGTGGTTAGGCATAGGTTGGTACCCACTACAGTAGATAATACACTCACTCCAAATCGGGCCATCTTGGTTGCAGCCATTATGTCCAGATATGACCTTATCATTGCCCACATCATTGTGGAGGAAATCAAAGAAAGGGTGATGCGTCCATCTATATCCATTCCATTCCCTTTCCTGGTCACTCAGCTATGTCAGGCAGCTGAGGTCCCCGAGATGATAGGAGTAGACAGGTTTGTGCAAGAAACCAGTTTCTTAGACATAGCTCTTATTTGAGATACGACAAATCTGATGGCGAGGGCGAGGGCTCATTCAGCAGCATCTGAGAGTACTGTTTTCCCCGAGCCTAGTGGAGATTTTCCACCTGATGCCTTGGTTTTTTTTTGACGAAAATGCTGCACCAGCTTCCGACCCTTCTACTGCCACACCAGGCCCATCCTTATCAGCTCAGTCCACTCTGTCCAGCGAGCAAGGACAATCCTATTTCTTCACCAGTGAGGTTTTCAGTAAGGTTGCTAAAGTAGCCTTTCATGCCGTTGATCAAATTAAGAGGTTCTCAAACTCCATGAAGCCATTAATCCATAGAGAAATAGCTGATGTTGTTGCTTCGATCCAGAAATCGATTGACAATCTAAATAACCGGTTGGACAACATAGAAATTAGGATGAATGACAGGCTTTGGGATTTGACTGTTCCAGACCTCACTGCTATTTTGACAAAGCTTGCAAAGGTTCGCGCTGAGGTAGATGCAATCCAAAAGAGACAGGTACCGTACATTCAGCTACAATAGGTCAGGACCGCAGAGGATGATTTCATTGATTTTCTGGCACATTCCCCTCCTCGTGACCCAAATGAAATAGTTGAAACTGACCTTGAACCTACAAGAAAGAGAAAGAAAAGAGATAAGAAGGTTCAGGACGAAAATGCCCTGTTGAGTCCTAAATCGCAGATGAAAAAGGAAGAGAAAGCTGAAAAGAAGAGGCGGAAGTAAGAATCTGAGGTAGAAAAAGAATCCCTAGCCATCCATCAAATTCGTATCGACTCCATTGGTATGGGTGGCTCAGGAAGTGGTGTCGCGGGTGCCATAGAGGAAACTTCTTTAGACCCTATTGTGGGAGTGCCGGTTGATGAAGCTGCACATGAAGCAGATGTTGTTGTTGAGAGGACTGTGGAGGCAGTCCGTGTTGGAGATATGACTACGGGCACCGATCCAGCAGGCCCAACTTCTGCTACACCCGATGACCACGCTTAGGCGCCACAGGTATGCCTAGTATCCCTTGCTTATCATTTTTTAGTGCATTGGGGATGATGCATAGCTTTTTAGATAGGGTGGGGGCAGTTGTGGTTATCTGGTATTTTTGTAGAGTGTTTTGGCGAAGTCTGAGTAGCCAAATCACTCGCGTTGTGCTGCGATGTTAAATCAGGCGCTGCATGGGAGGTAACCCATGAGGGTAATCACAAGGTACCCAAATCCTTAGGGTTTTCTTGCATGTGTTCTTTCTCTAAGGATTTTTAATTTTTGTTGAACTGGCATGTTTAGTATAGGTTGTGTGGAGGAAAAGAAGAAAAGGAACTTAGCGCAGTCTATGGTATGATTTTGAACTGAATTTTGATTGAAAAATGGATGCCCCTCCTCCAATCTTTGTGTGGCATAAGATTATCTATTTTTGATAGACTAACCATTATGGATCTGTGTATGACATTACGATAATCGATCTGTGAATGACTTAAGCTAGAGTATGAACCTGATAGTTAGCATGTGATTGTTGTACTCGGTGCCATGTGTCTGTGAGTTGCATTCATACTGTTCTTGCGTTGTATGCCAATCTAGAACTTGCCTGGTTAGTCTTGCCTAGGTTGTAGGATGGTTGGTTAGGAAAGGATCATAGGCCGTTATTGAAATAGTCCACTTCAGCCTAAATAACCATCCAAACAATGTAAATACCCTTTGATCCCTGATTTTGAGCCTGAATTGACCCTTTTTGTTGTTTAGCCCAATCACCTTACGGTTTTCTACGAACCTTTATTTTGGCCCTGGTCCCTCCTTGGACATTGTTTCCTCGCGGGTGCCATAGAGGAAACTTCTTTAGACCCTATTGTGGGAGTGCCGGTTGATAAAGCTGCACATGAAGCAGATGTTGTTGTTGAGAGGACTGTGGAGGCAGTCCGTGTTGGAGATATGACTACGGGCACCGATCCAGCAGGCCCAACTTCTGCTACACCCGATGACCACGCTTAGGCGCCACAGGTATGCCTAGTATCCCTTGCTTATCATTTTTAGTGCATTGGGGATGATGCATAGCTTTTTAGATGGGGTGGGGGAAGTTGTGGTTATCTGGTATTTTTGTAGAGTGTTTTGGCGAAGTCTGAGTAGCCAAAACACTCGCGTTGTGCTGCGATGTTAAATCAGGCGCTGCATGGGAGGTAACCCATGAGGGTAATCACAAGGTACCCAAATCCTTAGGGTTTTCTTGCATGTGTTCTTTCTCTAAGGATTTTTAATTTTTGTTGAACTGGCATGTTTAGTATAGGTTGTGTGGAGGAAAAGAAGAAAAGGAACTTAGCGCAGTCTATGTTATGATTTTGAACTGAATTTTGATTGAAAAATGGATGCCCCTCCTCCAATCTTTGTGTGACATAAGATTATCTGTTTTTGATAGACTAACCATTATGGATCTGTGTATGACATTACGATAATCGATCTGATGAATGACTTAAGCTAGAGTATGAACCTTATAGTTAGCATGTGATTGTTGTACTCGGTGCCATGTGTGTGTGAGTTGCATTCATACTGTTCTTGCGTTGTATGCCAATCTAGAACTTTTCCGGTTAGTCTTGCCTAGGTTGTAGGATGGTTGGTTAGGAAAGGATCATAGGCCGTTATTGAAATAGTCCACTTCAGCCTAAATAACCATCCAAACAATGTAAATACCCTTTGATCCCTGATTTTGAGCCTGAATTGACCCTTTTTGTTGTTTAGCCCAATCACCTTACGGTTTTCTACGAACCTTTAGTTTGGACTTGGTCCCTCCTTGGACATTGTGTACCTCAACTCAGGCAAATCACCTAAGTTGAGGGTTGCTACTACAGAGGCAAGTGCAAAATATGGGTATGAAAAAAAGAGGTTAGAAATAAAAAAGGAGAAATACCGGGTGTGGTGGATATGCTAGAAAAGAAAAAAAAGAAAAAAAAAGAAAAAAAAAGAAAAAGAAAAAGAAAAGATAAAGAGATGTGATGAAAAGATTAGTCTGAAATAAAAGCCGCACCAGTCAATTGATGAAAATGAAGAAATAACAAGGGAGAAAAAGGGAAGAAAGAATAGAGTTGGCCTGAAAAGTGGAAGATACATAGTGTAATGTCAAGGAGGGCTTAGTCACTAATTCCCATATCTACCATACCCATCTCAGAGCCTATGTTACAAGCCAAGTAAAGTCCTATAGTGATCATAACCGAACTATTTGAAAGCCGAGGCATAGAAAATAAGGGCAAGCCTATGGTATTGTGCACGCATTGCTTGAATATCTTTGTGAGTGTGAGTGTTCTAGATCAGTCCCGGAGATTTTAACTGTATTAGTGTGTGATTGGGACTTCTTTGTGGTGAGGGCACTAAAGTGACTTTGACTGCTGACTGTTAAGGTGAGTCTCATATGTGTATGCTAAGTCATCTGTTGATAGCATAATGTCCTCTATGGATCCTCTTGTGTTGTCTTGATAAATGGAACTTGTGCACTTGTTTTGTATTGAAAAAGGATAGGGATACTTGTTGTGAGAGGAATTGCTAAATCATATGAATGTCGTAGTTCTTGGTTTTCTTTTACTAAAGCGTCATGTTAGGATGGTTTTTTGTTGTCGCTTGAGGACAAGCAACAGTCTTAAGTTGAGGGTGTTGATTTGACGTAGAAGGATGTCACTTTTGATGCTTAATACTTAGGATTATCGCAAGTTCTTTAGCATGTTATTGGTAGATTTGATGTTTTTTGTTAAGTATGCAGCAAAAAAGGATCCTAGAGCAAAGTACCGAAAATTGAGCAAAGTTCTGGAAATTGAGCAAAGACTGTAAGGCTACAGAGATGATGGATCACTAGATGGTCCGTGGTTTAAAACCACGGACCATGTCCTGTGACTCGTATACCAAAGTCCAGAAGGTGTGCAAGTGTGGAGGAAAAAGCATGACTCAGTCTACGGGTCATGGTTTCAAACCATGACCCATCCTGTATACTCGTAGACTGAAGGAACTGCAGATGTGAAAAAGGAGGAGCAGGAAGCACGGGTCATTGTAGGAACCGTACTTACAAAGTATGGTCCATCCTGTTAGACTTGTAGTCACTGATCAGAGAAGGCACAAAAATGGACCAAGAAACTACGAGTCAGTAGATGAGCCGTCATTCAGAAGTATGATTTGTGGTTCCACCAGTAGTTTCCCAAGACAGAAGTTATTCACCAGCCAGAAACATGGTTGACCTTAGCAGACTGCGAACCATCATCCCAAATGACGGGTCATTATTCCAACCCGTGTTCCCTGCCGAGTTCAGTTTCCTAGTATTATTGGGAAAGGATTTCCATTGTCTATAAATACTTGTCCTAGGTTTATTTTACGTTTTTTATGATTGTTACTTTGTTACAAACATATTCTGAACATTGTGATCATAGTTTTGAGAGAGAAAATACATTCATAGTTCATTGTTCTTGATTTTCATCTTCATCTATTCAAGAATTCGGATTTCTTTACCTCTTATTGTAAGTATATGATCATGAACACACTAATAACTCTTGATTGTTTACTTATGAACATGAGTAGCTAAATCCACAACTAGGGTTGTGGTAACCATAAAGGATTAACCAAGTAGGAAAAGTACTTGGGTACTCTAGGGCGGTGTTTATGCATGTATTGTTCTTCCCTTCGCTTTGATTGCTTTTTGATGGTGCACAATGTTAGAACTCGCCTTATCCTTACTTGCCGGACCAAGGAGGTAACGGATGGGAAAGGGGTTGTTTAACAACGGAGATTTGAGGCTACCAACCCTCATCTAATAGCTTGGCCTTATTCGGGAATCTCTAATCTGGGATCCAGGGTAAGGGTTAGTAAATCATACACCCACGGCCGGACCAAGGCGTGTGGTGAAATTCATCTATCTGCCGGACCAAGAATTTAGGTGAACCTAACTTACCGATTCTACATACTAAGCGCCAAACTAGTTTACTAAGTACAATGCCTTACTAAGTTATGATCTCATGGGGAACACTACCCTAGTCATCTCTCCCATTGATTACAACTCTTAAAACTGTCACGTGATAATTTTTTACATTCTAGTTACAATTACTACTTGTTATATTAACCCCCCCCCCTTCGTAGGGAAATAAATGGCTAACAGCGTAAGTAAACACATATCAACCATAGTCTTACCATATTCCCTTTGGGATCGACCCCAATCTTCATTGGGTTTTATATTTGATCAGCAACCTCTTACGCTTCTAACACGAGGTGTAATTTGGGCGTATCACCCATCCCCAGGATTGATGACTTTTTCGACCAGCTTTAGGGTGCCAATTACTTCTCCAAGATTGACCTCAGATTTAGTTATCATCCGCTAAAAGTCAAAGACTGTGACATTCCAAAGACAGCCTTCAAAACTCAATATGGTCACTATGAATTTATATTTATATCTTTTGGATTAACCAATGCTCCTGCAACCTTTATGGATTTGATGAACAGTGTATTTAAGCGGTACTTGGATATGTTCGTCATTGTCTTCATCGATGACATCCTTGTGTATTCTCAAAATAAGGAGGAGCATGCTAGTCACTTGAGAGTTGTGCTGCAAATTCTCAAGGATCGCCAGCTATTCGCTAAGTTTAGTAAGTGTGAGTTTTGGTTGCAGTCAGTTACTTTTCTGGGTCTTGTAGTGTCCAAGGAGGGAATTCGAGTAGATTCACAAAAGATAGAGGCAGTAAAGAACTCGCAAAGACTCACCTCTCTAACAGATATTACAAGATTTTTGGGCTTGGACGATTATTACAGAAGTTTTGTTAAAGGGTTTTCATCTATAATGGCCCTATTGACCAGGTTGACTCAGAAAAAGGTTACATTTCAGTGGTCAGACAAGTGTGAAAGAAACTTCCAAGAGCTGAAAACTAGACTAGCCACAGCTCCAGTATTGACTCTACTAGAGGGTTCGGATGGTTTCGTGGTGTAAGGTTATGCATCCAGAGTTGAGTTAGGTTGTGTCCTGATGCAGCATGGTAAAGTCATTGCATATGCCTCCAGACAGCTTAAGGTTCATGAGAAGAACTACCCGACTTATGATCTTGAGTTGGCAGCAGTTGTTTTTACTTTAAAGATATGGAGACACTACTTGTATGGTATTCATGTAGATGTATTTACAGATCATAAGAGCCTCCAATATGTGATCACTCAGAAGGAGTTAAATCTTCGTCAGATAAGGTGGCTAGATGATCTTAAGCGTATTTATACACCTAAGTGTCGTTATCCTAGCACGTCTAGCTTAATTTTGAGGAAAACTTGATATACTATTGAGGTATTTAGTGTGTAAATAGTTTAATTCGTGGCTAACATGTTTATTTATAGTGTTTGGGTAGCATTTGGAACAAATAAAAGCTAAAAGAATCAAATAGAGTTTAGACAAGGAAACTAGCTTTTCTAGCTTGAGCTATGCCGATTCTAGCGTACTTGTATAAGCTTTATTTTGTCGTATGGTCTGATGTATGTTGTGAGCTAGTGCATGTGACCTTTGGAAGAGTTATGGAAGCTAATATAAGCCTACAAACATGCTACAAACCATTGGGACACAAAGCAAGGTGAAAAGAGTTCATAGGAGCGAAAACGGACGTCAAAAGACCCACCCTTGTGCCACGGAAGCTAGCCTGCACGATGGGAGGCGTGACAAGGAGGTGGGCAGCTTGAAGCTTCCAATTTACAGTAGGGGTCGGTGGTATGGGTGTGTCATTCCATCTGGTTAAGGCTACAGGCAGCGTGACATGCTTCCTAGTCAGGGCTATCGGCAGCGTGTCACGGACTTCGTTCCCGGTGAGTAGATTTTGTCTCACACTATAAATAAGACACTTGGTTTCACTTGTAAAAACCTTGGAAAGACTTTGGGATTGAAAAACAAAAGGATAAGGCTGCCTTAGGTTTCTATTTCTCTACTTTTTCTTTACTTATCGTATGAATTACAATACTTTTACAATCGTAAAGTAGAGTATGAGTGGCTAAACACCCTCGTTCTAGGGTTGAGGCTACAACATGAATGTTTGATTGTGGTTTTATGGTTGGTTTGATTGTTTATCTTGTCTTGTGATTGTTCTTACGTTCTTATTACTACTATTCTAAAGCATCATGAACTTTAAGATACATCTAAGTCTCAAAACGAATTGACCATAGGAGTTAAGAGACGGAATGAAGAACGTAGGAGGTGTGGATCATATCTTTTGTTGTTAGTTAGCAAGTATTAAGTATTATTTGCATTTAGTATAGAAATGTACCTAAATTTCCACTTGGTTAATAAAATGGGAAGATAGATGAATGCATCCAAGTTAAAGACTCACATCCCTGCTCAATGATGTACTTGTGAGATTAATTTGGATAGATGACTTAGAGGATGACCATTCCCGGGATATAATATCAACCCCGTGAACCAACGATCAAGATAAACATTAACACCAGATATAAACCATAGTTAAGCATGAATGTGTAGTTATTGACTCAACCCTATATTTCTCCACATATTGTTTACAATCCGAAGTTTTACATAGTCGTTAAGTCTTGTTTTTTAGGTTACAGAATAAAGTTCAACTCTTGGTTACGAATAGAATTTGTTTAACTTCAATCATATTAACTGAGATTAGATTGATTACTAAGCACAAGTCCCTGTGGTATTGATATTCGGCTCACAAGAGCTACTGTATTACTTGCACAACCACGTACACTTGCATGTGATCTAGGGAGCGAATAAGTTTTTAGCGCCGTTGCCGGAGACTTGAAAATTAGCAACCATCTATTTTTTTTTTACTATTTTGTTTTATAAGTGCTAACAACTTGATCTTAGCTACTGAACTTGCAGGTACAGGTTTTAATATTGAGCAAGCTGGAAAGGGACAAGGAACTGGTTGATCTACTTCCTGAACCTGAGCAACACTTGCACCAAGCATTGAGAGAAGCAGCACTTCTCGATCAAAATCGGAAAGTTTAACTGGTTGAGACTATTCCTGCAGTTATGGAAGAGGAACCACCACTAGCTCGAAGGACAGCACGCAAAGTGGAAATCCCACTCACAACTAATATGGCATCCTGCATTCAGAAACCAGCCGCAGGGGGAAGATTTGAACTGAAGCAGAATATGGTGCAATAGTTGCACACAAGCGGGCAGTTTAGAAGCATGTCACATGAAGATCCACAGGTTCATCTCCATAACTTTTTGGAGATTGATAATGCTCAAATTACACCTCAAATTAAGAAGCGTAAGCGGTCATCATCAAATATAGAACCCAACAGAGGTTTGGGTCGATCCCACAGGGAATAAGGTGCAAATTAAGTCGTTAGTGAATTAGATGACTAATAATCAATAGTTTCCGGTAAATGGGGGGTTTGTGTGATAAATATTTGAACAATGCAAATAATAAGTTACGAGTTTCAATGAGTATTAATCAATATGAGAATGAACAAGGGAAGTGTTCACCATGGCGTCGTAACAATTTCGACTCAAAGCTTAACCGGGTTCTTTCTATATGTATAACACAATGTGATTGAATTAATGGTATCATCTAAATATTTCTCAACCAAATAGACAAATTTCCTTTTCAATTCTCTCGAACTTGAAAAGGTGAAATTTCTTATTTCAATCCTAAACATCAAGTAGATTAATCTAGTTACAACATTAATCATAAGACGAGAGTTGGTAGTCTCGAATCCTCATAGTTAATCAAATTTCCCGGTTTTAATCTCTTTGTTCAAGCAAATTAAACCTAGGTATGTTCTAATGTTTGCAACCATTAGAAAATGTGAATAACGAATGAATAACCACGTGACAATATATAAATTTAACCCAATGCTACCCGGAATCTATATTGCTACTTTTGCAATGGCTCCCACAACCCTAGTTGTGGGAAATTAGCTACTCATGCTATTAGAGAAAAAGAAAATAATAGTGTTCATAATATAAAGAAAAAGATCTTACAATAGATGAACACAAGTTTCTAGTTTTCGAAGAACAAGAAGCCAATAATTTCCAAGAACAATGGAGGAAGAAGAAGAATACGTTGGTGTCGTATTTTTCCTCTCAAAAAATTATCCCAATTAGTCTCTAGAAATATTTGATAATGAATTTAAAAATAACCCTAACACTGGGTATTTATAGCAGTCCAAGAAATAAAGTCCAAAAATAGAATTTTTGGAATTCCGCTTCGCATTGACGGGTCGCCTGACCGACTGTCACGCATGTGACAGGCCATCACTTGAGCCGCCACAGATAAACAGTAAGCTCCCAGGCAATTTTTCTGGTAAGTCGTCGGGCCTGTGATAACTTGCTGGTAAATTCTGGTTAGTCGTCGGGCCTGTGACGACTTGCTGGTAAATTCTGGTAAGTCGTCGGGCCTGTAACGACTTGCTGGTAAATTCTGGTAAGTCATCTGCCCAGTGATGACTTACAGTGTTTTTTTCTGGTTTATCTTTGTGGCATGGGTGATGGTCCATCAGGCCAGTGACAGGCCGTCAGATGGGCCGTCACTCCTAGGCAGTGCTCGATGAATTATTGTCTCGTCCTGGCGGCCTGGCTGACGGCCAGTCACAGGTGTGACGGTCAGTCATGCCAGCCGTCAGGCTTAACCAGTTGAGATTTTTGAACATTTTTTCTTCTGTTTCCATCTCGTTTCCATCTCTAGCTCCATTTCCTGCAAATATAACACTAAAACATCAAAAACCACAAAAGTTGCTTGAAAACTCCTGAGTATTCTTAGTTAAAGGCGTCAAATGTTTCGTAGAATCCCGGCACATCAACACCCTTAACTTAAAACGTTCGCTTGTCCTCAAGCAACATGACAAGAAAAACAAAATGACGACTCAACTAAGAATACAAACACATATCTCTGGCAAATCATGGCCACTCAACAGTTTATTAAATTTAAATCAAGCCCCCCGGTAGCACACAAATGTATGAAACGCTAACTTGCAAGGATCCAAACATGTCATTCCAATATGATAGAATATTCTACATACACACATAACAGCTATCCTAACAGTCAATAGATAATACAGAAATCTCGGTGCCCTCACCACAAAGAAGTCCCACACACAAGATTTGGGACTAGGTAAGGCGCTCACACTCACAAACGATTTCAAACAATGCACATGCGATGCCATAAGCTTTCCCTTGCTATCCTATTTCAGTTTATCAGAAAGCCGCTCAGGATCACAACAGGACTTGTTTTGGCTTGTAATGACGCTTTGGGTGCAGGTAGGATACATTTAAGGGTTAGTGACTAAGCCCTCCTTGGAATCACCGACCTACTATTTCCACTTAACTTTACTTCGTCCATCCTTATTCACCTTTTTATTCCCTTCTTTTTAGCTACAGGTGCGGCCTCTTTATTTTGAAAATTCTTTTTCATCTCTTTTTCTTTTCTTTTTTCTTTCTTTTCTTAGGCACACACCCGAAATTTTCATTCTATCCACAACCAATCTTATCCATCCTATTTTTCTTATCATTTACCTCTATAGTAGCCACCCTCAACTTAGGTTGATTGCCTGAGTTGAGGTACACGATGTCCAAGGAAGGACCAGGGCCAAAATAGGGCTTCAAAGTTAAAAATAAACGGTGACAGGTTATCGAAAGAATAGGGTCAATTATGGCTCAAACAGGGATCAAAGGGATTATTTGCATTTGGACGGTATTATAGGCTAAGTGGACTGCATACAAAAAGGGCCTGTGATCCTTTCCTAAGCAACCAACTTCAAGCTTAACAAAATAGACCGGGCAAGTTCTAGATGCATGCACAGAGTAATAGTTTATAACAATAAGCTCACACACACTTGGCACCAAGAAACCATACCACTACCAACTATCAAAACATCAGCTCGGCTTAAGCATAATTATTACAATCACAACCACACAATGACATTCAAGGATCCAGAACAGTCAATCGTTTCAAACATAAGTACAAAATAAACTTTTTCAGAGGGGGCTTCTTTTAGTTCAACATTCAAAAAGCCATGCTTGCTATAGACATCACAACACAACCAAAATTTAAACGATAACCTAAACATGCCGATTCTACTAGATAGCACACCGGAGGGAAAAGAAACACGGCAACAAAAACCCTCGGTGGTGAAAGACTCACAGGTATCCCAACAACACCCTCAACTTAGACTCATGCATTGTCCCTAATGCATACATGTGAAAGCTAAAACTGTGAGAGAAAGGAATACCTGTGAATCCCATAGGACTCAGAGTCTAGCATGACGTTGGAGACCGCCAGGGTCTCCAAAGCAGGAGCAATCGCTGGAATAGGTGCAAGCGACATCGTCATGTTGAGCTCCAACTTTCTCTTTTATCGGCTCCTCAGCTATTCGAGACAACTTCTTTACTCTTTCTAACTCTTTTTCTTTGCTGGTTCTCTTGTGGTGTTTTCTTTTCCTTGATTTGTTCTCACTGCCTTTCTCTATAGGTTTGTCTTCTTGCGATCCCAACACCATTCTCATAATATCTTCGGTCTCAACAAAACCCTTCTTCTCAATATGCACATCCGTAGGGGCTTCATCAATAATATTGATAACCGAGACCACCCTCATGTCTTTTGGTGGCTTTATCAATTTACACACATCAAACTTGACCAATTCATTGTTTAATCTGAATGTCAGTTCATTTCTTTCCATGTCGACCAACACTCTTGCTGTGGCTAACAATGGTCGTCCCAAGATTATGGGAACTTCAAAGTCCACTTCGCAATCAAAGATTACAAAGTCAGCTGGGAATATAAACTTACCAACCTTTACCAGCACATCAGACAATATTTCCACCGGTCGCTTTACTAAACGGTCAGCCATTAACACCCTCATGGTAGTTGGTTTGGGAGCTCCCAAACCAAATTTTTTATAGACTGCTAGTGGCATCAAGTTGATGCTAGCACCAAGATCACATAAGGCTTTTTCAAAGTTGAATTTCCCAATAGTACAGGGAACAGTAAAAGCACCTGGTTCCTTCTTTTCCACTAACGATCTTGAAGAAATAGCACTGCAGTGGTGGAGGTTATCTTCTGGTTGAAAGCTCACTGACCTCTTCTTGATAATCAAGTCCTTCATGAACTTGGCATATCCGGGTATTTGTTCAAGAGCGTCCACCAGTGGGATGTTTACTGATATCTGCTTGAGCATGGTCATGAAATTTAGGAACTTGCTATTTTCCACTTTCTTCTTTAATCATTATGGGAAAGGAGGCAGTCGCCGAGGCATCATAGTTGGAAGTTTTTCAACTTCCTTGCTTTTATCCGTGAGCGCTTGAGTAGCATCCTCTACCACACCGGGTTTTTCAACAGATACTCTCACACCCTCATCGACCATATTTTCAGCATCTACTAACTCATCTTCCTCAGCAACATTACCTTTCTGAGTCTGAATTACCGGATGTGATTCCGATAATATTTTACCGTTTCTCGTAGTGATCTCCATACAACTCCCATCATTCCTAGGGTTTTGAATGGTGTCACTCGGCAAGGTACCTGTCTTCTTTTGATTTAGAGACGCTGAGATTTGACTCACTTGCTTCTCTAATTGCTTGATCGATGTGGAATATGAATCCACTACCTGACTCATTGCTGATAATTCAGTCCTCATCTCCTTTACCCCGGAGTCAGTCGATTCTACCTTCAACAACATCTTAGCCATCATATTCCATAGTTTGGACGTCCCTGACTCATTGCTAGCTTTGTCACGATTCCCAGGTGGTATGTATAATCCACCTCTATCGTCTTTGCTCCTCCAATCACCTTGTTCTCGACTCTTATAACCCGGCTTTTCACAGTAATTATTCCGACCTTGGTTTCCTTGGCCATAAGCTTGGAAACCACCCACATAATTTTCCTCCTCATCAGATTCAAACTCTGCTGATCTACCTTGGAAACCCACATCTTTCACTTTCTCCATACCTTCTGACAACAAATGTTTTGTCAGTAGGTCCATTTGCGTTTTCAGATGGGCCATATCTTGGTCCCACTCTTCCTCTTTCTTGCGCTGTTCCGATGACATATCGACTGCATAAGTACTAGAAGCTACCTCTGTATCCCGTGTATGCCAAGCCCTGTTGGTTTTAGTGAGCCGGTCCAAAATAGTTGTGGCATCGATAAAGGTAAGACCCATAAATGCTCCACGTGCTGCATTATCCAGTGTCGGCTTGGTAGCCGAATTCAGTGCCCTGTAGAATGTCTGCATCAAAAAATTATCGGTCAACTGATGGTTTAGGCATTGTGTCAGCTTTTTCTTGAACCGCAACCAGGTTTCACGTAAAGCCTCATGAGGTTGTTGTCTGAAGTTGCTAATTTTATCCCTCAACTGTATCATCCTAGAGGGAGGAAAAAACCTTTCTAGGAAAACTCCTTTCAACTCTCCCCAAGTTATGATAGAGTTGGGGGTTAGCTCTGTCAACCATAATATTGCCTCATCAGACAGAGACAACGGAAATAACCTGAGCCTGATCGTTGTCTGACTTACTCTAGGCAATTCGAATGACTTGCAGATACCCACAAAATTCATCAGGTGTCGGTTTGGATCATCACCAGGAACACCACAAAATAGTCCCTTTAAGTTCAACAGCTGGAGCATTGTGCTAGTAATATTGAACTTGGCCCCAGGCGATAGCGGAGGAAGCGCAATAGGGCCCGTGGCACCAACTCCATCTAAGTCGATATCCTCATCATCATCCAAAGCAAATTGCCTTGGTTGATGTCGACCTCTACCCCTCTGCTGCTGCCTTTGGTTTGCGGGGCCTATATTTTTAACACGCTCCGCAGCTCTACCATCACCTGCTGCAGCCTCATCATCCAGCCCAACATCGTCCTCAATATCATCAATATTTACGTGTTGTTGGGCCTGCTGAGCTGCAGCTAGTCTTGCTGCCTCTTGTTGTTGTGCATTCATGGTTCGCCTTAACGTTCTAGCAAGCTCGGGATCGTAAGATAATGTTGATTCACCCGAGTGTCGGGTACTCGGCATGCACAACTATGAACCTTGTAACAAACAAAAACAACATATAAAAGTAAAAGCAGGAAATATGACTAAGAGTCAAATAAACACACCGGACTTAATAAACAACCGTATTCCCCGGCAACGGCGCTAAAATTTGATAACGCTCAAATTACACCTCAAATTAAGAAGCGTAAGCGGTCGTCGTCAAATATAGAACCCAACAGAGGTTGGGGTCGATCTCACAGGGAATACAGTGCAAATTAAGTCGTTAGTGAATTAGATGACTAATAACCAATAGTTTCCGGTAAATGGGAGGTTTGTGTAATCAATATTTGAATAATGCAAATAATAAGTTACGAGTTTCAACGAGTATTAATCAATATGAGAATGAACAAGGGAAGTGTTCACCATGGCGTCATAACAATTTCGACTCAAAGCTTAACCAGGTTCTTTCTATATGTATATCACGATGTGATTGAATTAATGGTATCCTCTAAATGTTTCTCAACCAAATAGACGAATTTCCTTTTCAATTCTCTCGAAATTGAAAAGGTAAAATTTCTTATTTCAATTCTAAACATCAAGTAGATTAATCTAGTTACAACATTAATCATAAGACGAGAGTTGGTAGTCTCGAATCCTCGTAGTTAATCAAATTTCCCGATTTTAATCTCTTTGTTCAAGCAAATCAAACCTAGGCAATTTTGCCATGGCTCCCACAACCCTAGTTGTGGGAAATTACCTACTCATGCTATTAGAGAAAAAGAAAATAATAGTGTTCATAATATAAAGAAAAAGATCTTACAATAGATGAACACAAGCTTCTAGTTTTCCAAGAACAAGCAGCCAATAATTTCCAAGAACAATGGAGGAAGAAGAAGAATACGTTGGTGTCGTATTTTTCCTCTCAAAAAGTTGTCCCAATTAGTCTCTAGAAATATTTGGTAATGAATTTAAAAATAACCCTAATTTATAGCAGTCTAGGAAATAAAGTCCAAAAATAGAATTTTTGGAATCCCGCTTCGCGTTGACGGGTCGCCTGACGGACCGTCACGTATGTGACGGGCCGTCACTTGAGCCGTCACAGCTAAACAGTGAGCTCCCAGGCAATTTTTCTGGTAAGTCGTCAGGCCTGTGACGACTTGCTGGTAAATTTTGGTAAGTCGTCGGGCCTGTGATGACTTGCTGGTAAATTCTGGTAAGTCATCCGCCCAGTGACGACTTATAGTGTTTTTTTCTATTTTATCTTGGTGGCATGGATGACGGTCCGTCAGGCCAGTGACGGGCCATCACTCCTAGGCAGTGCTCGATGAATTGTTGTCTCGTCCTGGCGGCCTGGCTGACGGCTAGTCACAGGTGTGATGGTCAGTCATGCCAGCCGTCAGGCTTAACCAATTGAGGTTTTCGAAAAAAAATTCTTCTGTTTCCATCTCGTTTCCATCTCTAGCTCCATTTTCTACAAATATAACAATAAAACATCAAAAACCATAAAAGTTGCTTGAAAACTCCCGAGTATTCTTAGTTAAAGGCGTCAAATGTTCCGTAGAATCCCACCACATCAGAGATCAGTGACATATTCATTCCTAAAGAGGTCTCCATAGACTACGTGAGGCTCACGCTTTTCCCATTCTCACTATTGGGAGAAGTGAAGAAACTTTTGAAGGCAAAACCTTCAAATTCGATCACAACATGGGATGATTTAGCAATGAAGTTCCTCATCCGATTCTTCCCATCAGGCAAAACTGCAAAGTTGAGGAGTGCGATTCTAAGCTTCAAGCAGAAACCAGATGAGAATATCTATCATGCATGGGAGAGATTCAAGTCTCTTTTACGGGATTGCCCGCATCACCAATAGACTAATGAGGTATTATCTCACACCTTTGTTGAAAGTCTTAATCACAATACAAAGATTTTGCTAGATTCAGCGGCAGGTGGTCAAGCCTTGGAGAAGACATATGATGAGCTATATACTTTCCTCAATCGTATTGCACAAGGAAATCCAGAGTGGAATAGTTACATGTCCAGAAATACAATGAAGAAGGCTGCAGGTATGATTGAGTTAGATAGTGTCACCGCGTTAGCAGCACAGTTGGCCAGTTTTCAAACTCAGATGATGGCTCAGTTCAACAATTTGAGTGTGACTCAACCTCAGGCTCAAGTGAATGCAATTTAGCAAGTCCAGACTTGGTGTGAAACATGTGGTCTGAGTGTTCATTTAGCAGATTTATGTGGAGCAAATTTGGAATCAGTAAACTTTATAGGTACTGCACAGAAAGGAAACTTAAAGTATGGGAATGCCTACAACTAAAATTGGCAGAGTCAGCCCAACCACTCTTAGGGTCGTAATCAGGCTCAGCCACAGTAAAGTATGCAGAATAACACTCAGGCCAGCAATATTGAGGACATATTGAAGAATATCATGACTAATCAAGAACAGATTGCTGAAGAGCAAACAAAGATGGCGGCTGACATAAAAAATTAGCAATTAGCCATGAAGACATTGGAAGTGAAAATGGGATAGCTAGCTCAGGCTCAGAAAACAAGACCTCAAAGAGGTTTGTCGAGCGATATAGAAAAGCCAAAGAATGTGATGGAAATCACCTTAAGGAGAGGTAGTGATTTAACTGATGCACCCCCAAAGAAAAATCATGATGTGCAAGAAGAGTTGATCACTTCCAAGCAGACAGAGAAGCAGGCTGAGTTGAAAGAAGCTAGAAAAAAGGGGAATTATGAGTACCCTAATGAGAAGTCGATTGAGCAGCCTCACAAAAGACCACCACCACCATTCCCACATAGGCTTAAGAAAGCAACAGAGGAGGCATGTTTTAAGAAGTTCTTTGACACATTCAGAGAACTTCACATTAACCTTCCTTTGTTAGATATTTTGCAGGGAATGCCTAAGTATGTGAAATACTTGAAAGATATAGTGGAGAACAAGAGAAAGTTGGCAGATATCAAGACTGTGGCACTTACTGAAGAGTGAAGTTCTATGGTGATGAGAAAGATGCCCAAAAAGCTCAAGGACCCTGGGAGTTTCACCCTCCCCATACAAATTGGTGAAAGTGATGTGGTCCAGGCTTTGAGTGATTTGGGGGCAAGCATAAATTTAATGCCCCTTTCATTGTTCAAAACTCTTGGGTTGGGTAAGCCATGAACTTCCTCATTTGTGCTATAGATGGCTGACAGAACCAGAGTAGTACCTGAAGGAATCATAGAAGATGTTCTCATCAAGGTTGGTAAGTTCATTATTCCTGCTAACTTTATTGTTATTGATTATGAACCAGATGAAAGGGTACCAATCATATTGGTACGCCTATTCTTGGCTATCGGTGGAGCACTAATTGATATGAGAGAGGGCACACTCAATATGAGACAGAATGATGAGGAGGTAACCTTCAGAGTGTACACAATACTCAAAACACCCTCACACTACAAGGATCTATGCATGATCACAACTATGGAAGTGGATGAGTGTAGGGTGGACAATAGCGTACCTCTAATTACCTCTTCAGACACTCTTATAGAGCTTCCCAAACTTCCAAAAGAGCCTGAACTTGAGAGACCTGAACTAAATTCTAAGAAGATAAATATAAAAAAATGCCCTTGACCTCGAGTGTGAGCACAAGAGAGGTCTGAAAAGAAGGAGAAGATGGGTCCCCGAGCATGAGGAAGAGGATAAAAAGAAGGAGAAGATGGGCCCAGAGAAGGAGGAAGAGGATGAGAGAATGCAATATGAGAGTTGTGATCTGAGTCGTGCCGTGATGGTAAATCAGGCGCTGCTTGGGAGGCAACCCTAGTTAAGGTAGGATTTTTATTCTTTTAAGTTTTTTTATCACTTTTGGTGTTGTTTTTGTGTTGTGTCAATAGGTTGAAGGGAAGTCTGAGTACCTGAGATATGAGCTAACGAGCATGGAAAACACTAAGTGTGGGGTCCTCCGGACCCCTCTGATGAATGAGATGCTACTAGCTAGGCCTAGAGGCCTCAGGGAGTACTTCTATCCTTACTTTTAATTTATACTTTGGGGATAAATTATGGTTCTAAGTGTGGGGTGGGAAATCTTCTGATTTGGTTAGGGTGAAGTGCGCTATAGGATGTCTAGTCTTATTCTTGTCTTATTCTTGTCTTATTTTTGTCTTATTTTTGATTAAATTAAAAAAAAATTACAAAAAGATTTTGTCTTTGTTTGTTTGTTTTCTGTTGGGTTTGTTTAGTAGAAGCACACTTCACCCACCTCTCGGTTTTTCTTTTCGGTTCTTTTCCGGGGGGAAGTCCTTTGAGCCCAGTATCCTTTTTTTATTTTTAGGAGTAAATTTGAAAAAATTATTTTTAGGAGTAGATGCTCTTGCTAGGTGCTACACATGATTACTTGTTGCAAGTTGGTGTTGAATTTTATGGCATGATCTGAAAAATTGAATGACTACTGTGAGACACCTAAGGCTCTTTTATTTGACTCTTATGTGATGTTGGCTTAAATGTGAATTCATGTATGTGCTTGGTTAAGAGTCTACAGGTAGCCTACTTGATTTGAACATGTGCCACATGTGAGTGAGGATTTTTTTATTCCATGATTGCATTTGGGCATCTAGAACTTGCCCCGTGTGTTTGCAAAGTGAAATAAAGAATATTGAGCTTAGGAGATGATAGAGTCATTTATTTGACAGCCATGTTTTTATTCCATCTTTATCTACCCTTGTGCATAACCTTAGATAACCCCGTTGAGCCTTTAGCTTATTCTTTGGTAGCCTCGTATATAGTTTATTCCTTTTCTTTCAATTGCCCACAATTTGATCCAAAACTCCTAAGCACTTTAGTTGTGAAGTTAAGATGTTAAGGAGTGTGAAATTGAGAAAGGAAAAGTAGTGAAGCCCCAAGTAAATAGCTTCTGGTGTGTTGAAAAGGTTTACATGTTATGGGTAGGGAGTAATGAAGTAATAAAGATAAATTGATCAAAGCTTCTGAGTAAGAAGTTATTCATGTATCCATGTCAAATACTCTCTACCTAAGATATTTAATCTAGCTTAAAGAGATGGGGCAAAACAAAAGAAAGTTGGGAAGATAATATAAGTGTAAAATAGGTTGGTTAAAGATGAGTTTAATGTAGAAAGTGATGTATTAAAGCGCTTAGGGGAGATAGTCTCTATTCTTGACCAAATAGTTCCTACCCATCCTTTAGCCTACATTACAACCCTTAAAGTCCTACTTGATCTTGAGCTTTGACATTCTAACATTAGTGTAGTACTACACTATGGTCAATCCTATGGTTCATCTTATGTGGCATGTGAATTCTTTGTGAGAGTGAGCAAAATTTGATTCCTAAACCCATTTTTGTGATAACTTGCATATGTGTGAGTAAATATGGGTAACTCTCTTGTGATGAGGGCACTTGTTTGATGATAAATAGGTGGCTTATATGATCTCTGGGTTGAGTATTATGCATGAGTTTGTTAACTAATAAGAGGCAATTCTTGAGGCTAGGAGGTCTTGAAGTAGTATTCATGTAACTCTATGTGTAATATTGCATGTCGAATGTAGAACTTGCTATTATTGTGGTCGTTGTAGTTCTAGTATGAGTGTCTTAGTGTTAATGGAGTCTTCTTTGATTGTGAGTAGTGTAGAGAGTTGTTCAAGGAATAATAAGGCTTTAAGTGTGGGGTTGTGATCTTAGGCATATTTATACACCTAAGTGTCATTATCCTAGCACGTTTAGCTTAGTTTGAGGACAACTTGATATACTATTGAGATATTTAGTGTGTAAAGGGTGTAATTTATGGCTAACGTGTTTGTTTATAGTGTTTGGGTAGCATTTGGAACAAATAATAATCTAAAAGAATCAAATAGGGTTTAGACGAGGAAATAGCTTTGCTAGCTTAAGCTATGCCGATTCTAGCGTACTTGTATGAGCTTTATTATGTCGTATGGACTCATGTACGTTGTGAGCTCGTGCAGGTGACCTTTGGAGGATTTATGCAAGCTAATTGAAGCCTACAAACATGCTACAAACCATTGGGACACAAAGCAAGGTGAAACGAGTTCATAGGAGCGAAAACGGACGTCAAAAGACCCACCCACGTGCCATGGAAGCTAGCCTCCGCGATGGGAGGCATGACACGGAGGTGGGAAGCTTGAATCCGCCAATTTAAATTAGGGGTATGCTTTATGGGCGTGTCATGCCAGATGTTTAAGGCTACAGGCAGCGTGACACACTGCCTAGTCAGGGCTATGGGCAGCGTGTCACGTACTTCATTCCCGGCGAGTAGATTTTGTCTCACACTATAAATAGGACACTTGGTTTCAATTGGAAACACCTTGGAACGACTTTGGGATTGAAAAATACAAGGATAAGGCTGCCTTAGGGTTCTATTTCTCTACTTTTTCTTTACTTAATAATCGTATGAACTACAATACTTTTGCAATTGTAAAGTAAAGTATGAGTGGCTAAACACCCTCGTTCTAGGGTTGAGGCTACAACATGAATGTTTGATTATGGTTTTATGGTTGGTTTGATTGTTTATCTTGTCTTGTTATTGTTCTTACTTTCTTATTACTACTATTCTAAGGCGTCATGAACTTCAGGATACATCTAAGTCTCAAAATGAATTGACCATAGGAGTTAAGAGACGGAATGAAGAACGTAGGAGGTGTGGATCATATCTTTTGTAGTTAGTTAGAAAGTATGAAGTATGATTTGTGGTTAGGATAGAAATGTACCTAAAGGTCCCACTTGGTTAATAAAATGGGAAGATAGATGAATGCATCCAAGTTAAAGACTCACATCCCCGCTCAACGAAGTAGTTGTGAGATTAATTTGGATAGATGACTTAGAGGATTACCATTCCTGGGTTATAATATCAACCCCGTGAACCAATGATCATGATAAACATTAACACCAGCTATAAACCATAGTTAAGCATGAATGTGTAGTTATTTCCTCAACCCTATATTTCTCCACATATTGTTTACAATCCAAAGTTTTTCATAATGGTTAAGTCTTGTTTTTTTTAGTTATAGAATAAAGTTCAACTCTTAGTTACGAATAGAATTTGCTTAACTTCAATCGTATTAACTGAGATTATATTGATTGCTAAGCACAAGTCCCTGTGGGATCGATATTTGGCTCGCAAGAACCACAGTATTACTTGCACGACCACGTACACTTGCGTGTGCGCTAGGGAGCGAACACTAGAACTTCTCAAGTACTATGATATGAGTGTGATTCACCATCCGGGTAACGCCAATGTAGTGGCTGATGCACTTAGTAGATTGTCAATGGGTAGTGTGTCTCATGTTGAGGAAGAAAGGAAGGAATTAGCTAAGGATGTTCATAGACTCGCTCAGTTGGGAGTTTGCCTTATGGATTCTTCAGAAGGTGGTGTCATTGTTCAAAATGGTTCAGAATCTTCCTTAGTACCTAAGGTGAAGGAGAAGCAAGAAAGTGACCCTATTTTGCTTCAGTTAAAGGGTGTTGTCCACCAGCATAGGGTAGAGGTTTTCTCCCAAGGGGAGATAGTGTGTTTCGTTACCAAGGTCACTTGTGTGTGCCGAATGTAGATGATTTGAGGTAGAAGATTTTGGTAGAGGCTCATAGCTCTAGTTATTCAATCTACCCCAGTGCCAATAAGATGTACCGTGACCTGTGGGAAGTCTATTGGTGAAATGGCATGAAGTGGGACATTGCAGATTTTGTGGCTAAGTATCCTAACTGCCAACAAGTGAAGGTAGAATATCAGCAACTGGGTGGTATGACTCGAGATATTAACCTTCCTACTTGGAAATGGGAAGCAATTAATATGGATTTCATTATAGGCTTACCTCGTACTCGCAGACAGCATAATTCTATTTGGGTGATTATCGATAGAATAACTAAGTTAGCCCTTTTTTTGGCTATCAATACTACTAATTCAGCAGAGGATTATGCCAGGCTATACATTCGTGAGATAGTCAGGTTGCATGGGGTTCCATTTTCCATCATATCAGATAGGGGGTACTTAGTTCACGTCTCAGTTTTGAAGGTTGTTTTAGAAGGGTCTTGGTACTCAGGTTAACCTGAGCACAACTTTCTACCCATAAATAGATGGCCAGGCAGAGCGTACTATTCAGACCTTAGAGGATATGTTGAGAGCTTGCGTGATTGATTTCAAAGGTAGTTGGGATGATCACTTGCCTCTTATTGAGTTTGCCTACAATAACAACTTATCACTCTAGTATTCAGATGGCTCCTTATGAGGCACTTTATGGGAAAAGGTGTAGATCATCTATATGTTGGTTTGGGGTAGGTGAAGCAGCTTTGATAGGACCAAATTCAGTCCATGAGACTATGAAAAAAGTTCATCTTATTAGAGAGATGTTGAAGGCGGCTCAAAGACGTCACAAATCCTATGCAGATGTGAGAAAAAGAGAGTTAGAATTTGAGGTTGATGATTGGGTATTTCTAAAAGTTTCACCCATGAAGGGTGTGATGAGGTTCGGTAAGAAGGGAAATCTTAGTCCCTGACATGTAGGTCCTTACAGGATTTTGAGAAGAGTTGACAAAGTGGATTATGAGTTAGAGTTGCCAACAGACTTAGCATCGGTGCACTCAGTCTTTCATATATCCTTGTTAAAGAAGTGCATTGGTGATCCATCATTAGTAGTACCTTTAGAAAGTGTGGGTGTGAGAGACAGCCTCTCTTATGAAGAAGTTCCAGTTCAAATTCTTGATCGTCAGGTGCGGAGGTTGAAGGAAGTCAGGTTAGTAAAAGTTCTTTGGAGAAACAAGTCGGTTAAGGAAGCTACTTGGGAAGTAGAAGCAACTATGATGACTAAGTACCCCCACACCTCTTTCCTTTCGACCTAGTTTCAGCTTGAGGTAATAGTTCCTCTTCATTCATTCAGCTTTTTCATGTGTATTTAAGTCTCATCATCATGTTTCCTTAGCTATTCCGGCATTTTTAGCATACTTTCATGTCCTCAGAACACAATTGAGTCAGAAATTAGCTCCTTAGAACTCAGTTAGTAGAGATTGCAGCTCTCTCCCTCCAAACACAGTTTTTTTAGTATTCATTCGAGGATGAATGATCCCAAGGGTGAGATATTGTAACACCCCAGAACTTCCAAGCCTTGACCCAGCTCAAAAAAACAAGAAAATAAGAAAATAAAATTTTCCAAGTGTCAGCCAGATCCACGAGTCGTGGAACAGCCCATGAGCCATGGACTGGGCTCGTGGAAATCAGATCAAAGGCCACGCACTTGGTCTGAGAACCATGACCAGCTTCTACGGACTGTGGAATGATCTACGAATCATAGACTGGTGTCGTGAAATCAGACATGAGGGTAACTAATCCCTCAGGAACCACAGATTGGTTCTACGGACCGTGGATTATTCCACGAGTCATGAACCTGTTCCATGGAATTATACCCACAGCTTGACAAAAAGGTCCAAGAACCACAAAAGGTTTCTACGAGCCGTAGAAGCATCTACAAACTGTAGAACCTGTCCATGGAACCTAAGTCGCGAATGTTCAGCAGCTTTCAACTTAATTTACTTGGGGGTATTTTAGACTTTTCCCTCTTATTTTAGCTCTAACTATAAGTTGTTTTAAGCTTAATTTATTAATTCTTAACCCAAATTAAATCAGTTTTCCCCTCATTCAATCGCTCATGCTTTAGATAGAAGAAAAAAATGCTCTTCTCTAAATTCTAGACCTAGGTCTTTCTCCTCCAAGCTTCATACTTCAGACTCTCTTCGAGGATTTTCTTCCATCAGGTATGTGGGTATTCAGTAAGGATTTAGTTCTCCCTTATGCCTAAAAATCTCAGACTCTTACAGTGATTTTCATGAATTTAAAAACTAGGGTTCTTTTCCTTTTATGCAGATTGTTATCAAAATCAATTCTTATGTTCATTATATGGTTCTCATCATGTTTTAATGAATAAAATCTTAGTTTTAGTTAATTTTATGGACCTTTACAAGGTTTTGAGAAATCAGGAACTTAGGCCTAAACTGTAGTATTTTCTTATGTGTTAGCTTTCTTTAAAAATTCAACCTAGACTATCATCTTAAGTTTTAAAATCATAAATTAGCCAGCTTTCAGTCTACTACAGTTTTTCAGAATAATAGAGATTTCAGACCAGTTTAGTTCTGACTTAGAAATTCAGGACTTCAGTTTTAAATGAGCTATCAGTATTCAGTTTGGGAATAGTATTTATCACCGAGTTGGACTAGGGTTCAGCGTACCCTATGGTCCTAGACCTATGTGCCACCGTAGGTTATTTAGCCCCTCAATTGGGCCTCAGAACTAGTTATCATGCAAATCATGCCTCTATGCGCTGGCAAGGTATATTGGGTCCTCTCAATGGGGCGTATAAATCGGACTCCATGTTTAGCTCACGTGGTTTATGTCGGTTAATAGACTCTCCCACAGTATCAGTTTTAGTAGTGTGCATTAGTCCCTCATTGATTGTTTATACAACTTTACACTATGCTTTTCAAATTTCTCTTGCATTTCAGATTCTTATGCATATCTATACTTTTAGGGTCTATGTATTATAGTTCAATTTTGTTTAAACAGCATCTCAGTATTTTTGCATGTTTATATATTCAGTCAGCTTTGCATATCTCTCATGCTCAGTACATCTAAAGTACTGACGCATACTCTATATGAGGCATCCTATCATGATGCAGGTTCGGGTTCTCAGATTCAGGCTCGCGATCAGTTTGACTCAAAGCCACCCCAGTGATAGCCAGTGGTGAGTCCTCATCATCCAACGACGTATCTTTTATGCTTTTTGAGTTAGTTAGTCTACTTCATTTTCAGTATTTGGAATTAGTTGGGGGGCTTGTCCCAAGTAGCTCATCGGTAGTATAGGCTTTCAGACATAGAGTCAGAATTCAGTTTATTTAGTCCAGTTTATCTCTCAAACAGTTGTTTTATTTTAGATACTATTAGTTAAAACTCTTTGAACTTATGTTTTATTCAGTTATGCTTCCTCTTAGTTAGTATTGTTTCAGATGCTTACTGTATGCCAGATTCAGGGTTAGCTTGGGGTCACTTGGAACCCTAAGTCCCTTGTTATGCGTAGAGGGTAGCCTCGAGGTGTGACAACTTGTCTGAAACATTCTGGTAATGGAAGTTTTATCTCAATTCTATAAACTCTTGCAGGTGATTATATGAGTCTTCATGCGATTTACCCTCATATTCACAAGTGTTCTGCACTAGTTTCACAATTCCCTCTTTAAGCTTCAAATTTCCTGTAATTACTTGCTTGACTATTTCCTTGTAGGCATGCTCACGATTTGGACTAGCAATGTTAATAACATGTATCCATCCCTGCACCCCAAAAGGATGGTGTATTTCACTCATATCCATCTCCCATAATTCTGAACCTTCTAATTGTTCTTTCAATTTTAAGTTCAAAGGGAATCAAGAAACTGCCTTGACTCCGAGTATTGGGTATAAACTACCTAAAACCTGTAATATAGCAAAAACAACAACCAAAGGAGAAAACTGAATAGAATAATAAAAACTCAAAATGGTGTATCAATTTCTAACAAATCCCTAGCAACTGTGCCAAAAACTTGTTGTGTCCAAACACACACGTAAGTGTATATGGTCTGCAAGTAATATATGACTTGTAAGTCCAGATATCGATCCTACAAGAATTAGACAAATTGATTAACAAGTTTGAATTCACATAGTTTATATTCAGTAAGAGACAAATAATAAAAAGTGATTTTATGCTTTGAAAGTAAATAAAATTTAATTGGAGTAACTCATAGATTATTAGGTTGAAATTTAGATTAGAGAGATGACCTAGGGTTATGGTATTTCGATAATCTAGTTGGGTATTCAAATCATACGTTTAGTTGATTTCTTGAGTTACTAGTGCGGGTTGATATTCATGATGTTAAGCATCTTTCTAAACTACCTCTACGCCTACTCGACTATTCCTAATGCCTATATTCCTATGGTTATCAATCGATAGTGAAATGCATATGATTTATCTTACCTATCAACTAAGCAAGCCTATAGGGTATATTCTTATCCACGTTAGCGATTATTGCCCCTTTAAAATTTATAAGACCAAGCTCTACCTTCCCTTATTGCATACGTAATTTCTCTATTCCTAGTACAAACTACACACCATATATATTGTTTGATAGGTTGTTAAGCTTCTAAGCAATTAAGACCAAGAGAAAATAAATAACTCGATAAAATAATGGAATCAAACCAAACAATATTATATTCAAACCACAACTTTTATGTCTTTAACCATTAACCTAGATATTATGAGTTTAGATACTCATGATCTAATTATAAATTCAATAATTCATGAATAATCAAAGATTTAATCATACAAAGCAAAAGGAAAAGAAAAAAACTAGGTAGAAACTTTTGGGTCTCCATCCCTGCATGTTTTCTCTCACAAAATTGCTCCTTTGTGTTCCTCTGTGCTCTTATATGTTATGCATATGTTGAGGATCCTAAAAATTTGAAGAAAAGTATTATATATAGGGTTTAGGAAGGTTTTGGGTCAATTTGGCCAAACCTGGTCGAACTAGGTCAAATTTGGCATGTGGCCTCCCCTGGGTGGTGTCGTAGTGTTATTTGGCAGTCCACTTTGAGCTTCTTCTCCAATGCACTACGGGGGCGCCTGGGGTGGTGCCCATGGCCTTTTCGTAGTACATTTTTGCCTTTTTTCACTATTTCACCTCTGTTAAGCTCTTGTCTTGATCTCCTAAACATGGACATGCTCCGGAGCATCTTCCTCAACTCCTACTCAGACTTCAAAGCTCAATAATTGCTCCATTATGCTCCAAATCCATGAAAGATCTTTCATCTTTCAACCTATACGTTAAGACAATCTACATAAGCGTATTTCACATAAAGTAAGCTCAAAAGCATCTTAAAATAAGTCAAATGTGACGCAATCTATAACATAAAATCACTATATTTTAGCCTCACATCACATACATAAAAAGTTTTCTAGCAAGGATCCATATTAAGACCCTTTCTGGGACACATAAAGGTGTCGCCTGAATCAACATAATGATCCATTACTTACATCGACAAACGTAGTTTTAGGCATTTTTCATTTAGACCTATGCCTTCTCGGTCAGCTATCTAACTCCCTTAATCTCATATAAATATAGTTTTAACCACTTTCGTCCTATTTACATAGTTTAGCCCCTTTCAGCTCATTTACATAGTTTAGCCTCTTTAAGCTAATGATCATAAGGTTAGCCACTTTAGACTCATATTCTTGGATTAGCCATATTGGGTTTATTCATACATTTCAACCACTTATTAGCATCATTTAATATTCATGAAAGGTAGTATCTTTATGCCATAGTTCATAAGGTAAGAATTTTCATGACATTATGGAGGTTATGGAGATTTTGGAAGATCCAAGCCATTTTAACATAGTTTATGGTTAAGGAGATCATATGATCATATCAAAAGCATAGTCAAGAAAGTTTATATCATAATATCATTAATTAGGAAAATCATATCATAAGTCATGGAGTATGTATTTTGAAAAGAGCTCATCATTTGGAGTTCATAAGGGATCATTGGATTTCACGAGGAACATAAAAATTCATACCAATCATAAGTTTCATGAGATTAATGGTTACATTAAATTCATAGAATTCATAAGTTCTTTATTCTTTTGAGAAATCATAAAAACTTAGCATTTAGCATAGGGTCACATAACTTTCATTAACATTCATGAGCTCAAGTAGAAGAATCCATGGAAAAATTGAATAGAATAGGGTTATCATCAGATAGGAGACAAGAGTAGAGATTTTATGAGGTTTTCTTGAAGAATTAAAGAGATATCATAATGAATAGGGCTTTACTCTAACCCTAGATTGTTCATCAGAATCATTATATATAGAGGAAAAGAATTTGTAGCAATAACATAGGTAGGATAGCCTTACATACCGCAATGGATGGAGGAACTTGGAGAAGTACTTGTGGATTCCCCTTCTTGAGCTCTTGAAACGCTTTTGTGAGTTTGGGGAAAGAGGAGAGCAGATAGCATGATGAAATAAGTGTTTCCATCTGTTAAGGGAGGGTTTTAAAACATGTATAAGGAGTATCTAAAAGTGGTAGGATAAAAATACCCTTGAATAGATGAAATGTCAAAGTTTCTGGCCAAAGAGTTGGCTTAGTGCGCCGCACTTGGCAGGCCAATGCACTGTACCTATTGGAAAACTTCAGAGACCCGTTATTCTGACTGATCCTCAGTAAAATGTGCATAACTATTTACTACAAAGTCAGATTGATGAGTGATCAGTGGCATTGGAAACTAGACTCAAAGAACTTTAATTTGATAGGTAATATTCCACGTAACTCTTTATATATTAGGAGTAATGCCTATTTGAAGTTGACCTTAGTAAAAACTTATATGAGAACTTAATCGGTAGAAAATCTTTCAACTCAACTTTGTGTAGATCCTTTTGAAATTGTTGATATTCATTCATCTGCAGCATGTCATCTTCATGCACCTTACTAGAGAATGTCTCAGGTGAGATTGGAGTTGAGATTGCTGAAGTTTGATTCTCTGCAGAAGTTGATAGTTCCTCAGTGTCATGTTGAGATCCTTTTGATGTTAGCACTTCAAGTATTGGTTTATCTGACAACACTTCCCCTAAAGTGTTATCTAAAATTATTGAAGGAGAGCTAGATGAGTCAGGATCCTGGTTTGCTAATGAAACACTTGAATTCTTAGACTCTAAGAAGAGTTAAAAAAATATGGCAAGATGAGTTGAACCCGTAAAAGAGTTGTTGTTATCCAGCACATAAGGTAGAGTTATTTAATCAAAGACAACATGTCTTGATATGAATACCCTTCTTGTGAATGGATAGTAACATCTATATCCTTTGTGAAGACTACTGTAACCAATAAATACATGGATATGTATTTGGAGAAAACTTGTTCATTCCTTTGATATAAGGAAAGCATTTGCACCCAAAATCCTTAAGACTATTGTAGCCAGGATATGTTTCATAAAGCTTAAAAGGGTGTTTCCTTCTTAAGAACTGAAGATAATAGCCTATTTATTAGGAAAACAGTTGTATGGAAAGTTTATGTCCACATATACAAAAGCAACTTAGCATGGAACTTTAGACTTAGGACAGTTTCTACCACATGCCTATGTTTTCTTTCTGTAATACCATTTTGCTCAGGTGTATTTATATAGGAAATGTGTCTAACCATCCCACAATTTTCCAAGTGATTAATGAATTGTGAATTAGAAAACTCACCACATCCATCACATTGGAAAATTTTGATGCTTTTAGTGAACTATTTTTCAACCATCTTTAGGAACTTAACAAATACTTCAAAAAAGTCTAATATTATTCTTAATGGATAGAGCCATGTGTATCTGATGTGATTATCCAGTGCATAAAATCTCATATGTTGTGAAGATTCAACAAGTGTAGGACCCTAAAGATCACAATGAATTTTTAAACTAAAAGGAAGTTTGCAACCTTTTGCCATTTGACAACTAACACAAACAGTAGGATTTTTATTCTAACAAGTGATATTGATACACTTATTTTTATCTAGAACTTCTAAAAAACTTAGAATTTGGGTGCCTAAGTCTGGCATACCAAGCATCACTAGAACTAAAACTACTCTTTCTTGTTTGTGTTATTTCCAGTGCTAGTAGATTGTTGTCCTCCAATACATAGATATATCCTCTTCTAGATCCCTTGGACAGATGTTTCCTTATTTTCTTGTCCTTTACATCACAAGTTGATTCATCAATCTCAATTGTACAGTAATTGTATTTGGTTAGTTTACTCACTGATAACAATTTCTTCTTAAGTTCAGGAATAACAAGGACTTCTTTTAGTTTTAATCCAGATACACTACCACTGCCAATGTGTGTAATGTTGAGTTCATTTCCATTTCCCACTACTATCTTATCAGATCCTTTGTAAGGTGTTAGATTAGATAGCTTACCTGAGGAGTTAGTCATGTGAGTACTTGCTCCTAAGTCCATATAGAATGTATTATTTGTATTGTTGGAATCATTCAGGTTGACATATGCTAAGGTTTGAGGCAAGTCATCTGCAGCTTGATATAAAAAATCCCAACTATAGAAGCATTTGAGTGCATTGTGATTGTTTCTCCCATAGATTTGGCAAGCAACAAATTCTTCCTTTTCCTTTGAGGGATTTGCAATATTTTGAGCAGACTGATTAGAGCTTTGTCCAGCAGCTCTAAACCCCTGCCTCTTGAGTTATAGTTCATATTTCCTCTACCCCTATAGGAGTTTCCTCTACCCCTATAATTGTTTTTCTTGCCATGATTAACCTGTTGAGCAGTAAAAGTAGTGTTGTGGTTGACTTGTTGAGGTTTCTATCCTTCATATTCTCTAAGATTAAAACCTCTCAAAGCATTAACTACTTGGTTCAAAGTTGGATGAGGAGGCTTACCAAGAATGACAGTCCTGAATGTCTTGTACTTAGGTCCTAGTCCTATGGAAAAATTGATCACCTTAATGTCCTCATCCACTGGCTTGTGTATGGCTTCTAAGCCATCACATATGCATTTAAACTCCTTTAGGAACTCATCAGTAGACTTGGATGCAAGTCTAATGGACTTGGATCCAAGTCTAATGATTTAAAGTTGTTTCTTCAACTGGAACTCTTTGTCCTTAGTGGCTTAAAGGTATGTTTCTGCCATGGTAGTTTTACAGCCTATAATGAGATACATGGTTTCTTCTGATAGTGTACTAGAGATCCAACTTCTCAATAACACATCCTTCTCCTCCCAATCATCACTGTAACTTCTCTTATCAGTGGCTTTGCCAGTGCTTTTGTCACTGTTGAAAGTGGTTTCCTCAGTGATCATGTCTTTAGGCTCATCATTAATGAGATAGGCTAGTCTCATGACTTGGATAAGCTGCAAGATCTGAGTTCTCCATATCAGATAATTCGACGGCTTAAGTTTTATGGAGACTGAAGTAATGTGGTGGTAAAGTGAGGAAGTTGAGAGTCTGTTTGAGACTGATGCCATTTTGGATAGAACTGTTTTTAGCAATCAGAGAATTGATTAACAGAAAAAGAGCTTAATGCTTTGATACCATGAGAAATCTAATGATATGTAGAAAAGAAAGGTTCATATATTGATGATGATTACATTGTGTACATGAGTAGTGTATTTATATACACACAATATAGTAGACTCTGCATATACTAGAGTCCAATACAAGTATGAAAGAAGCTAAGGTAAAGTTATGTTAACACATGAACTCTACTACTAACAAACACTTAACAACTAGACCTTATCTCTAGTAACAACTAAATCTTATCTCCGGTGATCTTTTCATGATCTTCAACAAAAGAAAGAGTAAGACAACTAAAAAGAAGGTAACTTCAGGTGTTGCATAGTGAAACTTGCCATGACAATCTATTAGCTCCTAAGGCTGGCCACATGCTCCACTAGTGTAGACATCTGTATATTCTCAAAAAGAGTGCAACAAATGATCATGAGTATAATAAATAATGTGTACCAGTTACTATCATTCATCATCCCCAACAAAGTAGTAGTGAGGATTTGCTCAAAATACTTAGGGGCCATCTGGTAGCTGGTTTGGAGGTGAGTTGTGCAGGTATTTAATCCTGCATAAGTAATACCACGTTTGATAGTTGGTTTGGAGGTAAGTTATTCATGCATAAAACTAATACGGTATTTGATTTATAATTTAAAACCCCACATAACTAATACATGTATAAGCTACGAGAGAATCTATGTATTATTTTATGCTGGATAAAAGGTGAAATAACTAATATATAAATAATAAATACATGAATAACTAATATACCTACATAAAATAATACATAGATTTTCTCATAATCGATCCTCGTATTAATAATACCTGCATAACTCTAACCAACTACCAAATGACCCCTTACTTAGTTAACTTATATATATAACATATGATTTGACAAATAAATAACATAATCAGCATGTGATAAGATACACGATACAACATAATCATTATCTAGCATATAAATATGATATGCATGCAACATTAAGCAGAATCAAATGGAGATGATAAAGACTCCACTTTTATTCATAACTCATTCTCTCAACACATTTGTGTGCACACTGTATGGGGTGTCCAGGAAATTATAGTGATTCTAAAGGAATGGATCTATATCCACACTTCACACAAACAACACATGTGTCATAACAGATAACTCATGTGTCTCAACCACATCTAGATGTGAAACATCAATATGCAAACTATATGCGTATGGAGAATGTATAACAACAGTTAAACATGTAATCTACATGCACATAGCTCATAGCTCATAATATTACTCTAGCATGGAAATATTCCTATAACATTATCTCCAGCATGGAAAGATGTCTATAACATTATCTCCAGCATGACAATATGTCTAAATAGTCATGCAACTAGTAAAACATAAAAAAGTAGACATGGTATATTTAATACCCCAACATGTAACCTCAATGTAATGCGTCGTACATTTTGAACACCTTTTTGAAGCTAAATATGAACCTATGTGACCCTTAGAATGATTAAGAATCAATTGGTGATGAGTTTAAAAGCTTAAGAAATGTTTAGAACGTGAATTGGGACCATGAATCATGGGGTAAGAGGTCGTGCCTTGGCCCTCGCATCGCACAACACGAAGCAAGGGTCCATTGGTCTGAGCCAGTAGTAGGTCATGCACCAAACGGGCCTCTGCCATGTATTCTTCCATATGACGCATGGGGGTGGGCCACGCCTTGGGGTGTGCACTGTACCCCTACCCCCCTTTTTTACCTGGCAGGATTTTATTTTCTTATGTTATTTTGAGGGTCTTTTGATCCTTTCCTTACCCAAACTCATCCCCCACTTATTATAAACATTCCTAAATCCCTTAAGGCATGAATTAAGTCAAAGAAACTACGTTACTCTCTCCCAAAACATCCTAGGAGCAAAGGTGCTTAGGGTTCAAGGTTCTAAGGCAGAAACTCAAGTTTTTATAGGTTTTCTCCATCAAAACGGTATGTAGAACAATCCTCTTCCAACATAACTCATAAGTATTATGTTTCTACTACTAAATATGAAATCTATACTAGTATTATATGTGAATGGTTAAAGGGTTTTCAAAAAGAGAAGTTACTTGATGTTTTCAAATGTTTTCTATGAAATCATTCGTTATCTATTTATCATTTTGAGATTATTGTTTGAAGTATGAACTTTAATTATGTGATGTTGTTGTTGGGGAAGATTTGAGACTTAAGGTAATGTTTCTTTCATAATTTGATTTACTATTCAAATCTTGGCTTTGGACGAAAAGAAAAGGATCTTCTTCAATCCTTCGGTTTTGAAATGGTTAATTGTTGAATTATGAGATTATAAACTTTGAGGGAATCATGTATTAAATGAGTTTGAAATCCTTTAAATGCTGGGACAAATGACATATGAATGATGATGGCATTATATGTTTACTTATGGCTTGCAAGTCTTGGTATGACGATACCAACCTACGAATTCCTTATAAATGATAAAGGTCCCTAACTAACGTCTTGCTTAAATGTTTTTGAAAAGTTAATAGATGGGCTTAAGAGAATTAGATGATTAACCGAGAATGTATGAGTCGAACGGGGTTCATTACCCGAAACCATATCTTTTGCTGATGCGGGTATGATGTTGTCCTGACACATGGACAATCCCTGTATGCTTGACTCATTCAGCTGTATGCAGTATGTTGTAACATCCTAGAACTTCCAAGCCTTGACCAAGCTCAAAAAAACCAAAAAATAAAATTTTCCAAGTCCCAGCGGAACCACGGATGGTTTCCACGGATCATAGAACAGTCCACAAACCGTAGAATACATCCGTAGAACTCAGACAGAGACCAGCAAAATTGGTTCAAGACCAGGAGTCAAAACCATAGACCGTGGAATGATCCACGAGTCGTAGATTCCACTAATGGAACTCAGACCTGAGACCCAGCTGCCCCTGAGGAACCACGATAGGGTTCCATGAACCATGGATGGTTCCACGGGTCATGAACTAAAGTCGTGGAACTCAGACTCGCGCATGAAAAAAGGGCCCATGAATCACGAAAGGGTTTGATAGGTCATGGAAGCACCCACGGACCGTGGAACCTGTCCATGGAACTTGAGTCATGAATGTCAATAGTTTTCTTTTAATTTTCCCAGAGGTATTCTAGACCTTTCCCAACTCTTTTAAAACCTAAACTACGTCATTTTGCTTAGTATAAGACTGATTAATTAGTCAGAAACTACCTAAACCTCCCATTCTCCCAGAAATCATTCAAGACTTATAGAAATAGAGAAAAGAAGCGACAGTTTCTCTCAAGAACAAGCAGAAGGTCTTCTTCAAGTTCAGCCCCAGAAATCTAAAGGTTCCTCCATAGAATCTTCTTCCAGGTATATGGGATTTCATCATTGGGTTCCTTCCACCCATTGAGTCCCTAGATTCAGTTCAATTCTTCAATTCTCCATCAGTTATTCAGACCTAGGGTTCCTAAATCTTAGGAAATCATTGCAATTCAGATTCTATTACTTGTGTGATAATAATTACATGTTTCTTGGAGAATTAGCATAGTCACATGTACAAAGTTCAGTAACCCTAGCTAGTGTTAAATTCAGTACTCATAATTCATACTTGCTAGGTAGGTAATTCAGACAATTATGCTTAGAATGCCATCAGTTTCAGTATATGTAGGTTGCATTCTCAGATGATTATCAGTATTTGAACTGTCCAGTATTTCAGCTTACATTTTATTGCTTATGTATTCAGTTGGGAGTAGACTTAGCACCGAGTGGATGAAGGAATGAAGTCTTACCCACCAGTTTAGGCTGAGACCTTTAGTAGCAGTCTCTGAGTCCCAGAACTACGGTGCCATCATAGGTTCTAAAGGGGTCACCTATCTGTCCCTTGAGGACATTAGGTTAGTGGATCCATGTCAGAATTATTTGTACCCTTGGCAAGGTATGAACACCCTCCCATCCAGGGTTACATATTGGCACCACAGTTAGCTCAGCTTTGGGTATGTCGATTAATAGTACCTCCCATAGACAGACTCATATTACATTAACCTTGTAATCAGTTATTCAGTTTAGTACGCTAGTTAATCATGTTAGTTACTTGGTCACTATATTCAGCTTACCTTTCAGTTCATGCTTCAGTATGTATTTCCATGTTCAGTAATCATGTTTTACAGCTTTGCATATATCCCGCATGCTCAGTACATTCGAAGTACTGATGCGTACTTTTGTGCTACATCTTATCATGATGTAGGTTCAGGCGTTCAGATCTAGACCGTGCTTAGCTCGACTTCTAGTCCTTACCCAGCAGCTTTAGGGGTGAGTCTTCATAGTTCGAGGGTGGTAGATATGCTTTTATTTCAGTCTTATATTTCAGTTTTCATACTTTTATAGTTAGCTAGGGGCTTGTCCCAGCAACTCACTTCAGTTAGAGGCTTTCAGATATAGAACTAGAATCAGCTTTTGGGTTGTCAGTTTTACGTTCAGACTTACTGCATTCTTAGATATTTATATATTCAGATATGCTTGGATTAAATTTTTCCAACTTATTTATTTATACCAGTTTAGCTTTCGCACAGATTGTATTTGATTTTAAAATGCCTAGAAATGTCAGACCATGGGTTATCTTGGTCACTTATAACACTAAGCACCATGTTATATCTAGGGGGTAGCCTCGGGGCATGACAAACTTGGTGTCAGAGCATAAGGTTCAAGTGTCCTAGGGTGTCTGAAAGCCGTGTCAATTAGAGTCTTCTTTATGAGTGTGAAGCGCGCCACACTTATGGAGGAGAAGCTATGAGATGTCATTAGGAAACACTTCCCTTCCTTCTTTTCCATCTCGTTCTATAGAGTATGAACTCTATTTGATCTTCTTCTAACTCGTGCTCTACACATTTTAGAAAATGCCTCCCAAAAGAGCCAACGCAAGGAACTAACAGGCACCAGCAGCTCCAATAGACCCTCTAAATGAACAAGTCACTTATGCCAAATTCAGGGATGCTTTTTAGGTGCTTGCTTAGGCCATGACTGCTCATGTCAACCAACAGGCTATGGCACCAGCTCCACCTCAGACTAACTCTTTAGCAGCTAGAATCTGAGACTTCACTCGGATGAACCCTCCAGAGTTTCATGGGTCTAAGTCTGAAGAGGATCCACAAGAATTTCTGGAAGACATTCAGAAGGTGACAAAAATTATGGGTGTCACTCCAGTCGAGAGTGCAGAGTAAACCGCATACCACCTAAAAGGAGTGGCTTTACTTTGTATCAGCAGTGTAAGGAGTCTCATTGTGATAATGCAGGTCCAGTGGATTGGGACTACTTCAAGACTGCATTTCTGGATAGATTTTTCCCACTTTAGCTCAGCAAAGCCAAGGTCCAAGAATTCATCAACTTGAAGCAGAATGACATGAGCGTGAAGGAGTACGCACTCAAGTTTACTCAGTTGTCTAAGTATGCTCCGGTGATAGTAGCTGACTCCAGGGCCCGTATGAGTAAGTTGGTGTGTCCGATGATGTGGTCAAGGAGTGCAATATTGTTATGCTGGTTAAGGAAATGGATTTTTCCAGGTTGGTGGCTTATGCCCAGCAAATCATAGAGGAGAAGACCAAAGAGAGGGGAGGAGATAACAAGAGAGCTATAACAGGTGGCTTTAATTACTCTCAGCACAGGTCAGATAGTGGCAACCGCTCTCAGTCCTGTTAGAAATCTTCAGCTCTAGCCCCATCCTCTACTAGTGCTCCAGTGCCTAAGTCCAGGTAGGATAGGCGGGATAGGGCACCAGGCTCTAAGTCCCAAGGTACAGTCATTAGCGGGTGCACTCATACAGTATGCAAGAGGTGTGGTAGAAACCACCAAGGTGAGTGCATGAAAGGCAGTGGTAATTGCTTCGGGTGTGGTAAGCCAGGCCACAAAATGAAAGAGTTCCCAATAAATTCTCATAAGGGTAGGGATACTCGTTCGCAGAATCAGGCTAGTTGTACAGCAGCTCCAGCGGGCTACCTCACTCAGCAGGGTGCCTCATCCGGTACAGGTGGTGGTCAGTGCCAAAATAGGTTGTATGCCCTTCAGACTCGAAAGGACTAGGAGGATTTTCCAGATGTGGTCACGGGTATGTTACAAGTCTTCCATTTAGATGCTTATGCATTGTTAGACCCAGGGGCTACACTTTCTTTTGTAACTCCTTATTTAGCAGTAAATTTTAGTGTCAGTCCAGAAATCCTCCCAGAACCCTTCTCAGTCTCTACTCCAGTTGGTGACCCAGTTATAGCTAGACGAGTATAGAGAAATTACCCTGTCACAGTTTCCTAGAAGGTCACCTCAACCGATCTTGTAGAGTTAGAAATGACTGACTTCGATATTATTCTAGGCATGGATTAGTTACAGTTCTGGTATGCCTCAGTTGATTATAGACCTAGGATCGTTCAGTTTCAGTATCTAAATAAGCCAGATTTAGAGTGGAAGGGTAGTACCTCAGTGCCTGTAGGTCGATTCATCTCTTACCTTAAGGCTAGAAAACTGATTTCCAAAGGGTATATCTATCATCTTATTTGGGTTAAGGATTCAAAATTTGAGACCCCAACTCTTGAGTCAGTACCAGTGATGAATGAATTCCCAGAAGTATATCCAGAAGATCTTCCCAGAGTTCCTTCTGAAAGGGAAATCAACTTCAGAATAGATCTCCTTCTAGATACCCAGCCTATTTTGATTCCTCCTTACAGGATGGCTCCAGCTGAGCTTAAGGAATTGAAAGAAAAGTTGAAAGACCTTCTAGATAAGGGCTTCATTAGACCCAGTATCTCTCCATAGGGTGCTCCAATGCTATTTGTGTGTAAGAAATACAGTTCTCTCAGTATGTGCATCGACTACTGTCAGTTGAACAAAGTCACAATCAAGAATAAGTATCCCATCCCTAGGATTGATGACTTGTTCGACCAGCTCCAGGGTGCTAGTTGTTTCTCTATGATTGACCTCAGATCCGGTTATTATCAGCTCAGAGTCAGAGATAGTGATATCCCGAAGACAACCTTCAGGACTCGGTATGGTCACTATGAATTTTTAATTATGTCTTTTGGACTAACAAATGCTCCTGCAACTTTCATGGACCTAATGAACCGGGTGTTCAAGCAATATGTAGACTTGTTCATCATTGTCTTCATCGATGATATACTCATATATTCTCGGAGAGAGAAAGAGCATGCAGACCACTTGAGAGTGGTGTTGCAAACTCTCAAGGATCGCCAGCTATTTGCCAAGTTCAGTAAGTGTGAATTCTGGTTGAAATCAATTTCTTTTCTTGGTCATGTGGTGTCTAGCGAGGGCATCCGAGTTGATTCTTAGAAGATTGAGGCAGTGAAGAACTGTCCTAGACCCATCTCTCTAACAGGAATCATGAGCTTCTTGGGTTTGGCTGGTTACTACAGGAGGTTTGTTGAAGGATTTTCATCCATAGTTTCCCTATTGACTAAATTGACTCAGAAAAAGGTCAAGTTTCAGTGGTCAGATGAGTGTGAGAAGAGTTTCCTAGAGTTGAAAATTAGTTTAACTACAGCTCCCACGTTAACTCTACCAGAGGGTTCAGATGGCTTCATGGTTTATTGTGATGCATCCAGGGTCGGTCTGGGCTGTGTCTTGATGCAGCAGTGTAAGGTCATAGCTTATGCCTCTAGGCAACTTAGGATTCATGAGAAGAACTACTCGACTCATAACCTTGAGCTTGCAACAGTTGTTTTTGTCCTAAAGATTTGGAGACATTACTTGTATGGTGTCCATGTAGACGTGTTCACAGATCATAAGAGTCTTTAGTATGTGTTCACCCAGAAAGAGTTAAATCTTCATCAGAGAAGGTGACTCAAATTCCTCAAAGACTATGATATGAATGTGCTCTACCACCCGAGTAAGGCCAATGTAGTGGCTAATGTCCTCAACAGACTGCCCATGGGTAGTGTGTCACATGTTGAGGAAGAGAGGAAGGAACTAGCGAGAGATGTTCATAGACTTGCTCGATTAGGAGTTTTCCTTATGGACACGCCAGATGGTGGTGTGGTAGTCCAAATTGGGTCAAAATCTTCTTTTGGTAGCCAAGGTTAAAGAGAAACAAGACAGGGATCCCATATTACTTCAGTTGAAGGGTGCAGTTAATCAGCAAAGAATAGAGGTCTTCTCCCAAGGGGGAGATGGTGTACTTCGCTACCAAGGTCATTTATGCGTACCTAATATAGGTGAGTTGAGGCAGTTAATCCTTACAGAAGCCCATAATTCCAGATATTATTTTTATCTCGGTGCCACTAAGATGTACTGTAATCTACGGAAAGTCTATTGGTGGAACGGCATGAAGAGGGATATTGCAGATTTTGTGGCTAAGTGTCCCAACTGTCAGCAAGTGGAAGTAGAACATCAGAAACCAGGAGGTGTGACTCAGGATATTAGCATTCCTACTTGGAAGTGGGAGGTGATTAACATGGATTTCATTACGGGTTTACCTCGTACTCGTAGACAGAATGACTCTATTTGGGTGATAGTGGACAGAGTTACTAAGTCAGCTCACTTCATGGCTTTCAAGACTACAGATTCAATAAAGCACTATGCCAGACTCTACATCAGCGAGATAGTCAAGTTGCATGGGGTCCCTTTGTCTATCATCTCAGATAGGGGTCCTCAATTTACATCTCATTTCTGGAGATCATTTCACAAAGGTCTTGGTACACAGGTAAATCTCAGCACAGCATTTCATCTGCAGATGGATGGTCAGGCAGAGCGTACCATTCAGACCTTGGAGGACATGTTGAGGGCTTGTGTGATCGATTTCAAAGGTAGTTGGGATGATCACCTACCTCTCATAGAGTTTGCCTACAATTACAATTTCCTTTCCAGTATTCAGATGGCCCCATATGAGGCACTCTATAGGCATAGATGAAGGTCACTGGTTGGTTGGTTGGAAGTAGGTGAAGCTGTTTTAATTGGGTCAGATTCGATTCATGAGTATATGGAGAAATTTTTGTTCATCAGAGAAATATTAAAGACAACTCATAGTCGTCAGAAGTCCTATGTTGATGTGAGGAGGAGGGACTTAGAGTTTGAGGTTGAGGATTGGGTTTTTTTGAAAGTGTCACCCATGAAAGGTGTGATGAGATTTGGAAAAAAAGGAAAGATTAGTCCCAGATACTTAGGTCCTTATAGAATCTTGAAAAGGATTGGTAATGTGTCTTATGAGTTAGAGTTGCCAGCAGAACTAGCAGCGGTTCATCTAGTCTTTCACATTTCTTTGTTGTAGAAGTGTGTTGGTGATCTGGCATCGCTTGTACCTTTAGAGAGTGTGGATGTGAAGGGTAGCCTCACCTATGAGGAGGTTCCTATTGAGATTCTTGACCGTCAGGTTCGTAGATTGAGAAATAATAAAGTCGCTATGGTGAAGGTTTTGTGGAGGTATCAGTCAGTCATGGGAGCTACTTGGGAAGAAGAAGAAGCCATGATAGCCAAGTACCCTCACCTCTTCCCTTCTGATTCAGTTTCAGCTTGAGGTAATAGTTCCTCTCTAGTTTCTCAGTTTACTCTTAAGTATTTCAATCTCAGCATCATGTCCCCCTCAATATCCTTGCATTTTAGCATTTTTGCATGTCCATGAAACTAAGTTCAGTTAGATATCCGTTTCTAGTACTTAGTGGGTAGGGATTGCAGCTCTTTCCCTCCAGACTCAGCTTGTTTAGTCTTCATTTGAGGACGAATGATCCCAAGGGGGAGATATTGTAACACCTCAGAATTTTCAAGCCTAGACCTAGCTCAAAACAACTAGAAAATAAAATTTTCCTAGTCCCAATCGGAACCACGGATGGTTTCCACGGATCGTGGAACAGTCCATGAACCGTGGAATGCATCCATGGAACTCAGACAGAGACCATCCAAGTTGGGTCAAGACCATGATCAGAACCATGGACCGTGGAATGATCCATGAGTCATGGTTACCACTCGTGGAACTCAGACCTGAGACCCAGCTGGCCCTCAGGAACAATAATAGAGTTCCACGAACCGTGAATGGTTCCTCGGGTCGTGAACCCAAGTCGTGGAACTTAGACTCACAACATGAAAAAAGGGCCCAGGAACTATGATAGGGTTCTACGGGTCATGGAAGCATCCACGGACCGTTGAACCTGTCCGTAGAACCTGAGTCGCGAATTTCAGCAGTTTTCTTTTAATTTTTCCAGGGGTATTTCAGACCTTTCCTACCTCTTTTAAAACCTAAACTACATCATTCTGCTTAGTATAAGCCTGATTAATTAGTCAGAAACTACCTAAACCTCCCATTCTCCCAGAAATCATTTGACACTTAGAGAAATAGAGAAAAGAAGCAACAGTTTCTCTCAAGAACAAGCAGAAGGTCTTCTTCAAGATAAGCGCAAGAAATCCAAAGGTTCCTCCGTAGAATCTTCTTTCAGGTATATGAGATTTCATCATTGGGTTCCTTCCACCCATTGAGTCCCTAGATTCAGTTCAGTTCTTTAATTCTCCATGAGTTATTCAGGCATAGGTTTCCTAAATCTTAGGGAATTATTGCAATTCAGATTCCATTACTTGTGTGATAATAATTACATGTTTCTTGGAGAATTAGCATAGTCACATGTACATAATTCAGTAACCTAGCTAGTGTTAAATTCGTTACTCATAATTTATACTTGCTAGGTAGGTAATTCAGACAATTATGCTTTTGAATTAGAATGCCATCAGTTTCAGTATATGTAGGTTGCATTCTCAGATGATTATCAGTATTTGAGCTATTCAGTATTTCACCTTGCATTTCATTGCTTATGTATTTAGTTGGGAGTAGACTTAGCACCGAGTGGATGAAGGGATGAAGGCTCACCCGCCAGTTTAGGCTGAGACCTTTGGTAGCAGTCCCTGAGTCCCAGAACTACGAGTCCACCGTAGGTTCTAAAGGGGTCACCCATCAGATTAGGCTTGACACCCTTGTCTTTTGAGGACATCAGTTAAGTGGATCCATGTCAGATTTATTTGTACCTTGTTAAAGTATGAACACCCTCCCATCCAGGGTTGCAGGTTGGCTCCATAGTTAGCTCATCTTGGGGTATGTCGGTTAATAGTAGCTCCCATAATCAGAATCATATTGCATTAACCTTGTATTCAGTTATTCAGTTCAGTATGCTATTTACTCATGTTAGTTACTTGGTCACTGTATTCAGCTTACCTTTCCGTTCATGCTTCAGTATGTATTTCCCCTGTTCAGTATTCATGTTTTACAGCTTTGCATATATCCCGCATACTCAGTACATTTGAATTACGGGTGCATACTTTTGTGCTACATCTTATCATGATGTACGTTCAGGCGTTCAGCATCTAGGCCGCGATTAGCTCGACTTTCATTCTTTACCCAGCAGCTTCAGGGGTGAGTCCTCATTATTCGAGGGCGATAGATATGCTTTCATTTCAGTCTTATATTTCAGTTTTCAGACTTTTAGAGTTAGCTGGGGGCTTGTCTCCGCAACTCACTTCAGTTAGAGGCTTTAAAAATAGAACTAGAATCATCTTTTGGGTTGTTAGTTTTACATTCAGATTTACTACATTCTTAGATACTTATATATTCAGATATGCTTGGATTAAATTTTTTCAACTTATCTATTTAAATCAGTTTAGCTTCCACACAGATTGTATTTGATTTAAAAATGCCTAGATATGCTAGACTATTGGTTAGCTTGGGGTTACTTGTGACACTAAGCACTGCGTTACATCTAGGGGTAGCCTCGGAGCGTGACAATGTGATGTGATTAAGATCTAATGCTCCAATCCTTGTGGAAAATTTAAATTGGGGGCTCTGCCGATCGAGCTGTGGTCGAACCCACGTAGTCCATGGTGAAATAATGTCAGTGATACCATCTAGTTTGGAAGTAATATAAATTAATTTTTTTGTTTGATGTTGAGTAATTTCCCCATATTATATTTTCATAATTTACGTTATGCTTTTATGACTTGCTTTATAAACTGTTATATCCCTTTCCCTGAGTTCCATACCAGTACTCATCATTCTGACCATCCCTGGATGCTATATCATTTCATGATGTAGGTTCAGAGACATTTCTCACTGGTTCCATGCAGCACTAGGATTTCTAGGATAACAACAAGCAAGTGGTGAGCCCTTCATTCTTCCGGAAGGGATATGTCTCTTTCATTAGACTTTGGGTATTCTACCCCTTTTATGATATTGTCAGGGTCTTGTCCCGACTAAAGATTTTCATTCATAATGTTAGAGGCTTCATAGATTGGTATTAGTAAGATATTTTCTATTATCGTATTGCAAAGTTTGACTTCAAAGATCTTCTTTTCATTAAGTTGAATTTATTTTATATTGGGCCTATTTTCCGTAAATCTTTAATAAATGTGCTTATGATGTATGCTAAGGGGTCTTCTCGGGCCTTCACTGGTCTGGGTTGTCCGTTATGTCCGAAGCCTAGTCTCGGGTCGTGACACCCAATATCCGCATATGCGCTCGTCATCTCACATATATGTTACCCCCATATATATATATAGTATATCATGATTAAGTTAATTTGAGAAAAAAATTCTCATTGAGGTCAAAGCCTTAACTTATTTCTATTTGAAGCAAAACTATTCGTCTTGAACCACCTTTCGTCGCCCTAAATCAATCACACTAAATTGATATGTTCAAAAGAATACTCTATAGGGTTAAATGAGTTCAATGATATCCATATTGTAATTTTAGACTAAGTCAAAGTCAACTAAAAATTCAAATCCAAGCCCCGACGTACAAATTCGAAATTGATAACGTCTCCGGGTTACCCATAACTCACTACCATATATCCATAACTTTTTTTCAAATTCCAAGTTCAATTCGATTCTTAAATCGTCCATTTTCATTTTTTCAAATCTAGGGCAAAATTCTCCAACTTTTACCCTTTTAATCCTACATTTTAAGCAATAAATTCAATGGGGTTGGAATTACTTATTCAAACCTTTTAAGAAAAATAATTAATTAAATTGAAGTTGGAATCACTTATCCAAACCTTTATTATGATATCCCTGTTTTAAATCGTCGAGTCCCAATATCCAAAATTGAGTTAGAAAGAAGAAAAAACTATTGTTAGCTACTTTTATACCCAACTATTGTCGCAATTGCAAAGGCCAACCTCACAATTGCAGCTGCAGTTTCGCAATTTTAATGTCCCTTATATCATGTCTACTTCGTAAATGTGATGGTCCATTCGCAAATATGGCATCACATTTGCGACCCTTTATCCGCAAAAGCGGTTGCACCAAAAAACAATAAAATTTGCAATATGCTAGTATGTATTTTCTTGCCCAAAACTCACTCGAACTCTTGGGGTCCTAACCCAAATCACCCAAACAAGTCCTAAATAGTCATTGTACAAAATTTTCAAACATGAAATTGAACGCCTTAACTAAAAATGGGTTGTTACAACACCAATATACATGATATACACATTTCGAAGTAATGGATTCCATATCCGAATTTTGACTCAAATCCAGTTTGAATTGCCTCCGTCTTTCTCAAATTTTGTATGTAGCTTCGTCTAGCTAGGTCTTTCTATGGAACCGCACCGACTAAATATAACAAATAAAGTGTCAAATATGAGTTTAGTTGCGATTTCAAGATTGAGATTTTGGCTATAATTGTAAAGCCTAGTTTTAGCTACAATTAAGGGTTGCAATTGGAACGGGTTGGGTCAAATTTGGGCAGGTCAAAACCCAACCCGACCCAAATTTGTTTGGATCAAAATGAATTGGGTCAAAACAGGCCAAGAAATGTGTCAGAACTCAACTCGCTCAATTTTTACCAAGTTTTAATTGTTTTATGTTTCCTTTTATAAATATTTTGCTACCTAATAAAAAAAATTCGTTATGTCTTTATATAACATATCAAATTAAAAAAAATATTTTTAAAATATTTGACAAAATTTCTCAAAAACCAATTTCAACTACATATCAATCCAATTTTTAATGGGTTGAGAAAATAAATAAGCAGGTGAATAACCAACCCAAACTTAAAAGGTTGGAGGGGTTGAATTTGATTTTCCACCCCTAACTAAAATTCACCATTAGTGATAAACAATGATATATATGTGCCGTAATTTGTTTCCTTCTTTCTTTCTTTTTCTACCTTTACTGGAGTTATGGGAACTTGAGATAGGAATAGTATTTGTTATTTATTTGGTCATGTTATTTGTTTGATTTTGGGCTTGAGCTTCAGACCATCTGATGTCCGTTGGTCTTGACTTTGCTTTCTGTTGGTGCATTTTAATATTAAAATAAAAATATTAAAGTGCATGATAATTAGTAGGCATAAAGTGAAGAAAGTGGTGTCATTAGTTTTTTGTAATACATATGGCAATTAGTTTTTCGTAACTCTCATGGTCATTAGTTAAAAAATATATACCACAAATTACAATTATTGTAGTTGAAAAATAAAATAAACAAAATTGAATAAGAATATATTCAGGCTGAGGCGCGGATATCTCGCTCTTTTTAAGGAGATTCAAGTCCACTGCTGTATAATCTACACTAATTCAGCAGTGTCACTCTTGACTTGTCCCCTCCAGGATACAACAGTCCAACAACGTCGTATGACTCAAGCAACTCTGGATTAGTTGAAGAATCCAAAGCTCCACCATTAGAACATTTTCCTTCAACATATAATTACTCTCTTTGGTATACTGAATATAGTTGAAGACTTAAAATATTTTCTTTGTCTCAACTCTCTGTTTCACTATACTAACTTCAAAATATAAATACAATATCAGAACCCATTTGGATTGACTTATTTTAAGTGCTTTTTAAGTTAAAATAGATTTTAAGTTGTTTTATAGTGTTTAGGTAAGGTAAAAAAGTGCTTCTGGACACTTAATTTTAGGTCAAAATAGCAAAAAAAAACTAAAAGCTAAAAGCTGAAATTTCCAACTTAAAAAAGCAGCTTAAAATAAGCCAATCCAAACAGGCTCTAATACTTTTCATCTTTTTCCACTCTATTTTCTTGTATATCTCCAACACAATGAAGAAGACCTCCTTTATATTGGTGTAAGATTTCTTCCACAAATAAATGTTGGTGATGACAATTAGTAGAAGATAATGACATTGTGGTTACATGAGTTACAAGAAATTAATGATCATGAGAGTTATAAGAAACTAATGGCCATATGAGTTACAAGAAACTAATGACACTACTTTCTCCACTTTATGCCTATTAATTATCATGCACTTTAATATTTTTATTTTAATATTAAAATGCACCAATATTTCCTCACTCATTTTAATATTCAAATAAGAGAGTTACTTCACCAATTTAGTTGAAGGGAGACTATTATGCATAATGAAGGTGTGCTCTGCATTGAACCTTCACTTAATAAAACAATAATCTTTACTCCAGAGTCAATAGTGGTCTTAGACTTGAACTACGACTGCTTATGAAAAATAAAGTGTTATTGCTTATACACAATAATTAAGGTGTTGACATAAGCTTTTATATCCAGCACATTACGACCTTGTGCTATCCCGATTTTTATAAGTGTTTTTTGAGAATAAGCTCAATTCTCATAGGAAGTGTCCTACTTCCACACTTACATAGGTGAAATCTGTCAAGGGTGTTCCTGTAATTCAGACATCCCACTCATAAGAGATACAGACTTCATTAAGAGTTTTTTAAATTCAACCTTCACAAATCATTACAGGAAAAATGCATTCATATTATAGGGAGGGATAAAATAATAGTGCATTTCACAACAAGATATTATATGATTCATTTTTTCATTGAACCTGGTTATAGGATCTCTAGTCCCCAGGTTGAGTTTCATCATATATGACTTAGAAGATTTTGAGCTTCAATTCATTCCCCTTGATGTGCTTCAGACCCTTTTTTTGCTAAGGCCTTAGTCTATGAATATGCAAGATTATCACAAGATTTAACACAATTAATATTATGGTATACCACTGATCAATATGATCTCACTGTATTGTGTTTTCTTTTAAAGGTCTGAATTTACCATTATAATAATGGTTTACACTCTATCAATAAATTTTGTTGCTATCACAATGACTCAAAAATTCAGAAATTAATTTCTCAAAATAAAGTGATTGATATAATAAATCTCTAGTCAATTCACTTTTTCACTAGTTGAAACTAAAATAATTAGTTCAACCCCCATGGTAGAGTTAACAAATAGTAATTTGCTTTTCTCATTTTTAACAAATAACACCAAATTTCTCATTTGCTTCAAAAATCTTTTAAGTATAGCAGGATAAAAAAAAATTATAACAAGCCATAAATTTTTGTACCAAGTAAATATACATGGTTTGCTTGTACCTGATAAGTACTTCTACCGCACACACAATATCAAGCCAAGTGCAAGTAATCACATATCTCTTTTTTTTATAAGCTAGCAAACTCTTTATTTTTTATTTGTCACACCACTTTCATGTATTTGAATCAAAAGGAGTTGCAAGACTCATACAATCAACAAAATTATATTTCACAATTTTTTTCACCATAATATGATATGTCAAGGAAATTTTCATCACATGTTTTATGATATTTTTTATTCCAAGAATGAAATTTATCTCACTCTAATAAATCATGTCAAAATGACTACTCAACATTTTTTTAATTAGAAGTCTTACTTTCATCTACCAGGATGACCACCTTATCAGTTATAATATGTTCAGTCATATGTATATCACTGTAAAATGTGATTTAGACAATAATCCAACAGCAAATTATCAAATAATGAACTTTCAAATTATGTAATGTATACTAAACAGTGAAAGTACAAATGATACCTCCTTGAGCCTTGATGAATGAGGAGATGGCGCTATTATGAGTCTCTAAACCTGTAAGTCATAAATTTATCAGTCGTATACTTGTAGTTTCTAGTATTGGGCATGAACATTATTGAAAAGGAAAATCAATTTCTTACGATAAACTAAAAATATTTCTACTTAGTGATTAAGAATGAGGAAAATACTCATCAGATGATTGAGGAAAATAGCAATAGACTGTATAATAGAAACCTTTATAACTGTAAACTACTAAAAAAAAAATTCTATTTAGTGATTGAGATTTCAAATTTGTACATAGCAACTATAACCTAATACTCGCTTGAACCCTCGCCTCACCTAATATCGAACCCTCGTCGTTGTTGAACCCTTGCCCGACCTCCGTCACTGTACCTTTATCATCACTAAAACCTCACCGTCACTTATGACTTAACCCTCATTGTCGCTAACTCAGTTCGCTGAAGAAAAGTAAAAGTATCATGAAGTGAAGAGAGGAGGAGAGAAAATAGCCCCAAATAAGTGAAAAGGGAAGTAAATGATCATTTCTTTGATAACATGTTAGAGTCAAAAATCATCAAATCATATTCAAACAATAACATGTGAATTATTCCAAGACTAATATATGCACTTTTACTCTTTTTAGATCATTTCTCAAAGATGTAAAAATCACATTTTTCATGATGAATTTCTTTATATCATTAGCCCCCACTATTTTGAGAATTTAACGAAAGTAAATTTTCATGAAAAGTAGTATCATTTTGTTCACGAAAAATATTAGGTAATTTTTTTTTACCTTTTCTTCATAGTAAGTAGAAAAGTTTTTTTACCTTTTCTTTGCTTGAATTGAGCAAGTAGAAAAATACTTTACTCGTCTATCTCTTCCCTTTCATCTCTTGAAGAGATCTAGTGGCATTGAAGTGGGATGATGTTGAGATCTCCCATCTGGATATTCACAATTTTTAAACTGTAACAAAACATGAATCTCTTTAAAATTGTTGGTGTAATATACCACAAATTACAATTATTACAATTGAAATATAAAATAAACAAAATTGAATAAAAATATATTCAGGCTGAAGCGCGGATATCTCGCTCTTTTTAAGGAGATTCAAGCCACTACGGCATAATCTACACCGATCCAGCAGTATCACTCTTGACTTGTCCCCTCCAGGACACAACAGTCCAACAACGTCGTATGACTCAAGCAACTCTGGATTAGTTGAAGAATCCAAAGCTTCACTATTAGAACACTTTCCTTCAACATATAATTACTCTCTTTGGTATAGTGAATATAATTGATATTTTCTTTGTCTCAACTCTCTCTTTCACTACACTAACCTCAAAATATAAATACAATATAATAGTACTTCTCATCTTTTTCCACTCTATTTTCTTGTATATCTCCAACACAATGAAGAAGACCTCCTTTATATAGGTGTAGGATTTCTTCCACAAATAAATATTGGTGATGGCAATTAGTAGGTGACATTGTGGTTACATGAGTTACAAGAAACTGATGACCATGAGAGTTACAAAAAAACTAATGGCCATATGAGTTACAAGAAACTAATGACATCACTTTCTCCACTTTATGCCTACTAATTATCATGCACTTTAATATTTTTATTTTAATATTAAAATGCACCAACACTTCTTAAAATTGAGATCTAATAATTAATAAAAGAAATTCTTAATGCCAACAGATTGTGAAAAACTGAAAACTGTATGAATGGGAAACTTCCTATAACTTGACTTATCCGAATCTCATCTTTTCGGTCATTCCCATTGGGGTCAAAGTTGGTACAAAGCGTTAAAATGAAGAGATGTACCAAATACTCTTATTTAAATTAGCCTTAGCTGTTAAGTAACATATCTTTGATTTTATAATTAATTCGACCAAACAGATAGCCTTGTGATATCAGCAGCTGACTTCCCATTAATTACTAGAGGTTACATCAGAAAGCAAATTTGCCAGCTCAATAAGTATAGTAGCGCATCGATGATACATCTTTTATTGAAAGAAACATATAAAGTATTTAACTTTTATATCACTTGTGCCTAAACTTTTTCACAGTTGCTCTTTGGTGACCAAAAAGGATAACCACCCTTTTCTCCCTCTTATATTTATGTATGTATGCAACCTCTGCACAAGTTATTAATCCCTCACAAACAACAACAACAACAACTTTGTTTCTAAATTTAACAAAAACAAAAGAAGTTACAATGATGCCAAACCAAAGAGTTCCAATGAAAAGACTTTTAACTGCTTCTGTAAACCCGCCACATACATTTGAAATTTTTTTCAAATGGCTTTCAAGAGGATGGTAAGTACTTGATTCAACCACAAACTTACAGAGAGAAAATTACTTCCCTTAATTTGTGTAATTTAAAGACATTATCTTTCCTGGCTAATTGTCTCATTGCCTTGTTATCAAAATTTGTCGTGCAGAGAGATTGTGGCCTCGACTGATCGAAAGTGTGAAGGAAAAGTTAAGCCTGCGCGGAACAAAGATTCTCAAAGCAAAAATAATAAAGAATATTTTTGAGCGAAATTTCAGTGTCAGGCCAGAAGAAAAGCTTGTAAAGGCAGCTCAGTGTAGTTTACAAACAACATCAGGTCCTATAGCAGGCCTTCTCTTCATTTCCACAGATAGAGTTGCTTTTTGCAGTAACAAACCAATTAAGATTTCTTCTTCTTCTTCCTCTTCCGGTGGCGAGATTATTAAATTCCACTACAAGGTAGGCTTTGCAGCATACTCAGATTTTTTCTGCTTTTGCAATATTACCTTAACAAGTATTCTAACTTGTTTTTCAACTGGTACGACAGATCTCAATTCCGCTGAGAAAAATAAAGAAAGCCATGGAGAGTAAGAGTTTGAAGAAAGCATCGGACAAGTACATTCAAGTAGTGAAAGAGGATAATTTTGATTTCTGGTTCTTGGGATTCTTGAATCACAAGAGCATCTTGAAATGTCTTCAAGAGACGATTTATGAGACTCAAGGCCACTATACTCTATGACAAAGCTATTTTACTATACACATTCACTTTATATATATATTTATATATAAACCGGAGTTGGTTCTGAATGCCACAATATTCAACGGCAAAGTTGTCTCAGTATAGATGAATGCGCTTGTATATTATTAGTTGCTAGACTAGAATAGATATACGCATGCAATTTGGCGTATAATTAGCTGCTAAACGAGCCATTAGTCTATGTTCTTTTACTTGTCCCTTAAGATATCATTTTTATTCTTTTCAAAGCAAGAGATCTTCTTATTCTTTCGCATAATTTCCTCTAAGAGTATTGTGAGCTTGTACATTAGTTATTAGAGGTATCTGCATGTAATTTTGTGATATATTCTGCTATAAGATTGATGCAATTTGTAAATAGTCATAACACATAGATAGACACCTTAAATTGGCCTGAACTGGCAATTAAACACTCCAAATTTGAAAATGTGCATCTAGATACCTTAACTTGATTTAAGTTGGCCCTGTAAACACACTTCTCCAGATGTTCATTCTCAAAGTTGGGACGGGGCCAACTAAAACCAAATTAAGGTGTCAATCTTTGTTGAACCGAGACTTCAAGATATAACATTTGCATAAGTTCTTTTTAAACTTGTCCCATAAGATCTAATGTGATATATATATATATATTAAGATATCATTGATATATAAGTTGTCACAATTCAAAATTGGAGGCCGGTAAATAACACTTAGCAAGCATTCTACACATACTAGGCATAAACTTATACTTTACCGAGTCTGGAACCAAAATGATGCAAAAAAACTAGCTTTGTAAGGAAAATGAGTGCCAAAAATTACCTACAACACATGTATTTCATGCGTTATATGGCCTGGACATCAACCTGGACGACGACTGTTGTTAGCCTATTTTTCTAGGTATAACGCATGAAAGTCATGCTTTATATTGTTCAATTATTTTTTTGCATTCCTAATGCGATTCTCCATTATGTTGTTCGATTATTTCTTGCTGCATTTCTGACCAGATTCTCTTGCTACTCATACTTGGAACTCATAAAAAACATAGAAATTTCATGTGTTATGTACCTTTTTTGTCCAAATGTTCATTCCATATATACTTAAATCGCTACTTCTTAGAGGTATTAAGTCATCCTTCATATTTTCTTAAATTCTGCTAGTAGTTGCAAAAAGTCATCCTTCAATGGCGAATGATGTAAGAGTTAAGGTTTTGTTATACTGGGGCAGTGAGGCTGTGTACGAAAATAACTTATCTCGATACAGTTGTGGTCCTAAAACGGGTGTTAGGCTGCCAACTTCATTCAACTACGATATGTTAGTATCTATAATTTGTAAAAGAATGAAGGTTAGTTCGCAAGCAGTAAGACTCTGTATAAATATTTCAATTTCTAGACAAGGTTGCCATCTTATGCCGGGATAAATATTTTGATGACGAAACATTAGACGATTTTTTAAGAGCACTTCAAGATCTTAAAAGACCAAGTCATTCAAAATATGCTTGAAATGTATGTTAGTACGAAAACTGTGTCGAAGTCCCCTGTTTATCATCTAACACTTTCCAGGGATGGGTGTTTTTGGAGGTATTTTAGGGGGGAAAATACCATACTAAACAGTTTGGCCTAACTTAAATCAATCTCCACTGAATGTTGATGAAGGAATGAGATTTTTGCAAGGGAATGATCAAGCACAATATGTTGGAACTTGGAACGACATATCAACAAACTTCTCAATATGAACGGTACTAGTTTCTGTAGACATGCAGTGCACGTTTATCTCCAATTTTTATTATAAAGTTTGTATAACAAAGTAATAAATCAGAACTTGAAGGAAATATATGAGGTCATCGAAGCAAGGAAAGCTATCAATCATATAAATTCTCAAATTTAGACTTTGTGAATTTTAAAATTTGAAGTTTTAATGTCTACAGTAATTTTTTACTTTTAGTTACTTATTTGTTTTCCATATAGGAAATAAACTTAGAAAAGTGGATAGTATATTTACCATCGAACAACAAATATGTGAAGTTAACTAAGATAATAAAGCCCCATAATAGTATACAGAACATGTCGGATGAATTTCATGCTCTAGATTTAATGATAAATGCATGTAAATACCTCTAACTAAACTAGCTGAAAGCAACAACAACAACATAGCTTAGTTGGTTGGCTACTTGAACTTTCACCTTCTTGGTGTAGGTTTGATTCCCACCTTGTAATCTCCTCCCCTTGCCCCCTATGTAATATAAAAGTTTTTAAATTCTCAGTTAAAAGCATAGAAGAAATCTAAACACTTTTTTGATAATTGACCAAACATGACAAATAAATATATTTATCTACAAAACTTGCTGAAAGTTTTAGATACTGCAAAGTCTTACTTTATTCATAGAACTTACAGTATTTATAAGAGAACAAGTACGATCAAAATAAACTAATCAAATCCCTAATTCTTAGGAGATCCTTGAATCAAGGGATTTCCTCTAAACTATTTTTCTAGAATAACTCCTAATAGATTTTCCTAAATCATATGTTATCCTATATATACAGGAGCAGATTATACTCAAATCTGTCAGCTCATTTGTGGAGAAGATTGTTAACAAATCTGCCAACTCATTCCACACTCTTTTTTTTCTTAAGTAATCTTTTTTTACAAGGTGGGGAATGAAAATCTCACCAACAAGGTGAGGAATGGAACTCTCACCAGCGATAAATGTTTCGCCAACTACTTGACTAAAACCATATCATTTCATCTGGAGTCAGATCGTTTCTCTTAATTGTTGTAGTATATGTTGTTACGTGATCATGTAGCTCAGTTGTTCCGTCGTACTTGGCGATATCTAGTATTCTGAACCTCTTTAGGATTAACGCTGGCATAGCACTTGTCTTGTATGGCAGCGGAGTGTATTTTCTCAAATCAGTCCCCCTTATGATCCAAGGAGTTCCAGGAATTTAATCCATTCGAGCGTGAGTTTCCTTCACGCACTTCAAAAACTCAGTCCTCTAAGGATCATCTAGACTGTTCCTGGCTCCAGAACCTGTATCGGGACCTCCGACCCTGTCATCTTCTAATCGCCTTGCCGAGGTCGTCTTTGGTAGTGGAGTTGGGTATTTCGGAGTCGAATTGTGGGAACCCTCAGTTTGCTGGTGCAGAGTTATGTTGTGATCTTGCTGTGCGAGGAGCTTCAATATTTCACCCTGCTAAGCGGCCAACATCCTTACCGTTTCTTCCAAGCTCATGTTTGTGTCGTATTTATGGCCTTCATCCTCATATTTATCCACATCATTGGGAACCCGTTCCCTAGAATCTGGTAGATCAAACTCTCCATGAGGCACAGGGACACTACCCAATAGAGCTTGTTCCTTAATTGGCAATTTCCCTCATGGTCCGAGGGGTGCCTACTCAGTGTTCTGGACCAAAATGTCGATGCCCTGGTTAGTGTTGAGTTGTTGATCGATGTTGGCCATGATGTTTGTTGTGATGTTGATGGAATTTCCTTGCAAAGTAAATCCTAACAAATTAGCAAAAAGAGAAGATCAAAAGATCAAAACAGTACCACAATTGCATTAGCCCCATAATGGCCGCCAAATTATTTACCCTTAAAAGAGTACAATTGAATTTATGCAACGTGGTCTAAGGACATGTGGATTGAATTGACCTTTATAATAAAATATTGATTTAAAGTAAACAACAAATAAGTAACAACAAGCGTAAGAGCTACAATGGAATAAATAGAACGTGAAGCCTATATTATAGTCGTCAGTGAGCTACAGAACAATGAACTTTTGAAGCTTAAGAGGTTATGAGTATATAGTGCTAATCGTAAATTGTGAACCCCCAATACAAATGGATAAAAGGCTATTTATACAGAAATCCTAGAGACCGACCTCCATGGAGTTTCGCCTCCATCAAGTCTTCCACTTGATCACAAACTCTACAGTGTTGTGTATCGGCTGGAAAATATCTCGGTGTCCTACGTGATATCCAGACTGGCAAGCTTATCTCGTCATATTTGGTTGTGACGTCACATCAGATTTTGTGTCTCCGAAGCTAGACGGGTCTTACAGGCATGACATTGTTCCTGGCGACATCAAGTATGGAACCTTCTCGAACATAGTCGCATTTATTGGTCATGTCCCGAAGATATTATTGCATGCTCCTTAGCGATTGTTGTAACCCGTCATACTCGCCACGTGTTGCCCCATCGTTCATCCACCTACTCAAGATCGTTTTCACCCCACATAGTTGATATTTGACTAAAAATGCATATATTTAGTCATTATTTGCCTCATATTTTAGTACTTTATTGTTGTTTGAGTACAAATTATATTGCTTTGTAGTTAGTATTATTTTTTTAATGTGTAGTAATAAAACATTGGTACTTGGGAGAGATTTGGATAAAAAAAATTGAATTAAAAGTGTAAGTTGCAAAGAGGAGTTGTTGAGCTTAAGATGGATTTAAATTCAAGAAGAAATACAGGCATGATTACATAATGATAATCTAATGATTGGAATATTATGCTTGTTAAATGTGTTTGTTTACCGCTGATTTGGGATAATTAGATTTGTTTGTGGGTCAAGATCACGTACTACGATCTTAGCTTTATTGTTAGAGACGTAAGTTTGCAAAAAAAATGATTGTAAAGGAAATACACAATAACTCAATAAAATAGTAATAAGAAACAAATCTGAGACACAGATGAGGTGTTCGATCTTCCTAGCTACGAGCGAGCCATGACCGAGAATAGTAAATAAGCGGGTGTAACAACAATAAAATAGTAAGAAACAAAGAGAAAACTAAAGAAAGATAAAGAAAGTTTAGAATTAACTGAGAGCTATTTTATTGCTTTTAGGGTTATAGCTTAGCAAAGAGTGGATCCTTTGCAATGAGGGAGGGGGTATCTCTTTATAGGGTATAAATCATTCCTTGGTGCCAAAGGAATAGTATTATCCTCTTTAGCACATAGTACTTGCCCAATATATGGCTGCCACTTGTCCTCGAGCCGTTGGAGGATGCCATCCTAGCCTACTGTGTCTAACGCGGTTCTGCCGGGTGTTGTCTGCGCACTTGAATATTTTGACACAACGTCATCTTTGTCTATCTTTTGCATGTAATCGTTATTGATGGTCTTCTCAGACTATCTTAACTCTGCTCAACAAGTCCCCTCCTTGTGTCGGGCTTTCTCTCGAGATGGCATTCTCGTAGGTTGATATCCCTTTGACCCAGCCCAAGTTGGCCCAATCCATTTTTACTCCATACAGATAGTCCCTCTGTCTCTTACGTGCAATATCATTGTGGTCGAGAGACAGAATAACAAAATGACCCGAATTGACCCAGCTGGGGATAACATCATCTTTTACGAGGGAGCGTATCTTGTACACCAGTGCTAGGAACTCATCACCCCACGAGGTAGTAAAATCATCTGGGAATTTGAAGTTGGTAGGCACTATGCCATCGGCACAGGGCTCCCTTTTGGGGGAGGTTGGTTTTTTCTTGCTTGGGGTCGATCCAAATCTGAGAGGCAAACTTTTTCTTTTCATCATGAATAAACAGGATCGGAGCAAAAGACAACGAAAAGAGTTTGTCTCCAGCAGAAAGAAAGAAGGAAACAGAAGGGTAAAGAGATTTGAACAAAAAGAAAATGAAGTGGCACCCTGGGAAGAAGAGCCTTTATTCGGAGATAGAATGCGTTGAGGAAGATCCAACGGGTAAGAGGATGACCAATCATCAACTGGCGCGTAGAAAAGAAGAGATGTGGAAAAAAGCCAGCTGGGTTGATTCGAGTCATTTTGTTATTCCGTCTCTCGACCATAATGATATTGTGCACTAGAGATGGAGGAACTATCTATATGGGGTAAAAACGGAATGGGCCAACTTAGGCTGGATCAAACAGATATCAGCCTACGACAATGATATCTCAGAGAAAACCCGACACGTGGAGGGTATTTCTCGAGCAGAGTTAAGGTAGCCCGAGAAGACCATCGATAGTGACTACGCACAAAGGACAAACAAAGAGGAAAGTGTGCCAGAATATTGAGGTGCACGGGCAACACCTGGAAAAACTGCGTCAGATGCAGTATGCTAGGCTAGCATCCTCCAACGACTCGAGGACAAGTGACAGCCACATATTAGGCACAGTGCTATGTGCCTAAGAGGATAATACTATTCCTTTGGCACCAAGGAACCATTATACCTTATAAATAAGGACCCCCTCCCTCATTGTAAAGGATCCACTCTTTGCTAAGCTTTAACCCTAAAAGCAATAAAATCTCTCTTGGTTGATTTTAAGATTGCTTTGCCTTTCTTTAGTTTTCTCTTAGTTTCTTACTATTTTATTATACACACCCGCTTATTTACTGTTCTCGTCCATGACTCGCTCATAGCTAGGAAGATCGAACACCTCATCTATAACACTCTGAAAACTTATTCAGCTTTTAAACTCAGAATCTCAGATTTTTTTTAGCTTTTCAGGGATTACGTGTCAAAACCATGGATCATGGTATGAACCACAGATCGTGGAATTGAGCCGTGGTTTAAGTCTACCAGGTTCAGACTATGGTCTGAGAACCACGAGTTAGTTCTATGGACCGTAGTTCAGTCTACGGCCCGTCCTGTCAACTCGTGGTATCAGACCTGAAGACTGACTAATTCTCAGGAACCACGAGTCAAGTTTACAGACTATAGTTTGAACTACGGACCGTCCTGTTGACTCATGGAACCTGATCAGAGGCCTGCCTAGTACCTCAGCTTTGACAGGTTGGGTTTACAGACTGTAAACTTTTCTACGGTCCGTCCTGTTGAACCGTGGTTTGTCTTCTGCAGCCTGATGGTTTCGCCAGGAACCACGAATGGAAACCATGAGCCATGGTTCAGTCTACGGTCCGTGGAATCCATCCGTGATTCCTAATAGTCAATTTTTCACAACTTTTTCTTAATTAAGTCCCAGGGGTATTTTAGTCATTACCCACCCTTTTAACTCCTAAATGATGTCGTTTTGACTATTTCTAGAAGGGTTTCTACCCCATTTAGCCTAAGTCTCATCTCATTACCTCATTCATCTACCAAATTGGGAAAAGAACCTCTTTAAGCTCCAAGTTCAAGCCTCCTTTTCTTTTCAATTTCAGTTGGGTTAGCTTTAATCAAGGTATGTGGGTATTCAATAAGGGAATCCCTTCACCCTTATGCCCAAAACCCCAATCTTCTAAATTGAATTTATGGATTTCTAAATTGGGGTTCTTATCCAAATTGGGGAAAATTGATGGGCTTTGTTTTAAAGTATTGATTCAGACTTCTTATTCATTATCCATGTTTTAATTAAGGTTCCTTAAGTGTTTACAAAAGCCCATATGTTGATGATGAATTCTAGCATGATTTCATTGAATTGCATGTCTTCAAGTAAAAATTAGTATGTTTAGATAACATGACCTCTATTTTCATGAAATTGCATGCCTAATTCTTCAAACTATGATTTTAGAAAGGAAAGTATATTTTGAATTATGGATATGCAAAGCTTTAAGACTCATGATTTGTGAATTGCATGGCATCAGATATGTTCTCATGCATTTCCAACAATTTTGGATATTAGATATGTCCCTATATTTTATGAAAGGTTTGGCATCCAGATATGTCTACCTAAGTTATGAACAGTTTTGACATCAGATATTGCACAAGTATTATGAGCTATATGTATATATTTTGGGAGTAGTATTTAGAACCAAGCGATGAGGGTTCGATTACCCAAGTTCAAAAACTATGTTGCCAACGTAGGTTATGTATCATCCGATGGGCTTATGAAAGTGGTTTCACTCTTTATTATCATGGTGCCCTTTCCTTAGCGGGGCATAGGGCAGCTTTGCCAACTAGGGTGATATAGTTGGATTATGGTGTTCTTTACCTTGGCAGGGTTCGAAACAGCTTTGCTATCTAGGGTTATATAGTTAGATTCCATGTAGCTCAGATGGTCTATTGCCGGTTATAAGAAACTCCCGTACAAATGCTTTTCAGTTTAAGTTATATGATATTCTACTTTTGAAAGTTGATCTTCTATTTTCATGTCTTATGTTTAACTATGATTTTACTCATGAATTCTCTTGTTATGCATAGTTTCAGTCTTTTAAGAATGATTCAAGCACGTTTACATTTATTGTTGCATAGACTCATATATTCAGTATATCCTATAGTACTGACGCTTTTTGCTCTGCATCCTTTTACAATGCAGATTCAGGCATCTACCCTTAGACTCGTGGCTAGACTGCCAGACATTCAACTGATTATTGGTGAGTACTCATTATTTGAGGACTAGAGTTAGAGCGTCCATCCTTATGCTTTTATTTCAAATTCTGAGTTAGCTGGGGGGCTTGTCCAAGAAACTCTTTATGACGGTTAGAGGTTTTTCAGACATACACAGTATTCGAGTCTTCTTTTGGATTTATATTCCTATTTGACTTGATTATATATACATTTGACTTCAGATCTTCCAATTATGCTTCCGCTTATCTATTGATTTATCTGAGTTATGCTATGACCAAGGGTTAGCTTGGGGCACTTGTGGTCCCTGGTATCGTGTTACATCAAGGGGGTAGCCTCGGGACGTGACAAACTTGGTATCAGAGCCTCAGGTTCAAGATTCCTAGGATGTCTGAAAGCCACATTGAGTAGAGTCTCTTTCATGTGTGTGAAGCGCGCCACACTTATGAGAGGAAAGTTATGAGATGTCTTAGAAAAACTTTACTTCTTTCATAATCATATCGTGCGATAAAGTTAAAATCTATTATCCCTGTAATCCTTAACTTGTACGTTTCAAATTATGCCTCAACGTGCTATGTCTCATCGAGCCACTCAGAATGCTGCTCCTCTAGTTCCAGCCCCTGAGGTCAAAAATGCAGAGTTTAGGAACTCTATCCATATGCTAGCTTAAACCATGGCCTCTCAGGCCAACAAGCTGGCTCCTATCCCCGTCCACCCTCAAGGTAGGGTAGCGGCTCGAGTTCATGATTTTATTCGTATGAACCCACTAGAGTTCTGAGGTTCTAAAGGGAATGAGGATCCACTATATTTTATTGATGAAGTGAAGAAAGTCTTTGATGTGATGCAAGTGGGCGATGTTGATAGTGTCGAGCTAGCATCCTATCAACTCAAGGATATAGCACATATCTGGTTCACGCAATGGATGAAAGCTAGGGCTAGAGACGAGGTCCCTATGACTTGAGAGTGTTTCAAGAGGGCTTTCCTTGACCGATTCTTCCCGAGGGAGTTAAGGCAAGCGAATGCCGAGGAGTTTGTGAACTTGAGATAGGGATCCATGACTGTGCAAGAGTATGGGTTGAGGTTCACTCATCTTTCCAGGTATGCTCCTGCTATGGTGGCTGACCCACAGGATCAGATGAGCAAGTATATCTATGGGGTCTCAGATTTGGTAAAGAAGGAGCGTAGATATTCTATGTTGTTGAGTGACATGAGTATCTCTAGACTTATGACTCATGCTCACTAGATCGAGGGAGACAAGCTTAGGGAGATGTCTAGGGAGAACAAAAGAGTCAGATCTAAGGGTTCGGGATTTAGCCATCAGAAGTCTGGAGGCAGACATCGATCTTCCTTTCAGAAGAGGTCATTAGGACCGGTGCATTCTATCGCTAGTGTTCCAGCTCAGGCCTCCAGGCCTCGTCATGATCAGTCTGGTTGGGGTACATGCTCTTATTCACAGGGGAGTAGTGCAAAGGGGCCTTCTTACCCCGTTTGCACCAAGTGTGGGAAGAATCATCTCGGCGAGTGTCTAGCTGGTTCAGATGGTTGTTTTAGGTGTGGCTATGTTGGCCACATGATTAGAGATTGCCCTTCAGCTAAGAAGGGACAGGGTGGTAGCAGGACTCAGTCTGCCCCAACAGCTTCAGGAGGTCGACAAGCCCATCAGGGCACTGCTTCTAGTTCTGGTAGTCTGCGCTAGAACCGTCTTTATGCCATGTCCTCTCGACAGGACCAAGGGAGTTCACCGAACGTCATTACTGGTATGTTGAAAGTCTTCTCTCTAGGTATGTATACTTTTTTGGACCCTGGTGCCTCCTTATTTTTTGTGACCCCTTATGTAGCATGCAAGTTTAAAATTTGTCCTGAATTGCTTTCAGAATCCTTTTGTGTTTCTACTCATGTTGGTGAGTCAGTCCTAGCCAAATGAATCTACTGAAATTGCTCTATCTGAATCCTTCATAGAGTCACTTAAGCGGATCTAGTAGAGTTGGAGATTACTTATTTTGATATTATTCTTGGTATGGATTGGTTGTATGCTTGTTATGCCTCGGTCGATTATCGTACTCGAGTTTTCATTTTGAAGTTTCAAAATGAACCTATCTTAGAGTGACAGGGTAGTCCTCTATCCTCGAAGGGTCATTTCATATCTTATCTTAAGGCTAAGAAGATGATTTCTAAGGGTTATGTTTATCATAGGAGTCTGAAAACCCATCCCTTCGGTCTGTGATAACGCCCAAACTACACCTCAAATTAAAGAAAAGTAAGCGGTCGTAGTCAAATATAGAACCCAACAAAGGTTGGGGTCGAATCCCACAGAGAATATGGTGAAGATTAAGCCTTTAGTGAAGTATATGACTAGTCGTCAATAGTTTTCGGTAAATAGGGGGGTTTTGTGTAAACAATTCGTAAACAAAACGAACAATTAACGTATGAATGATAATCAATAGGAGAATGAACTAGGGAAGTGTTTACCATGGCGTTAGTAACAATGTCGATTCTAGGCTTAATCGGGTTCTTTTTATATGCGTGTCACGATGTGATTGAAGTAATGGTATCGTCTAAACGTTTCTCAACCAAATAGACAAATTTCCCTTTCTATTCTCTCGACCTCGAAAAGATGTGCTTTTTAGATTTCAATCCTAAACATCAAGTAGATTAATCTAGTTACAGCATTAATCATTAGACGAGAGTTAGTAGTCTCGAATCCTTGTTGTTAATCAAGTTTCCCGGTTTTAATCTCTTTACTCAAGCAAACTTAAACCTAGGCATGTTTTAATGTTTGCAACCACTAGAAAACGTTAAATAATGAATGATTAACAACGTGACAATATATATATTGAACCCAACGCTACCCGGAATCTATATCGCTATGTTTGCCATGGCTCCCACAACCCTAGTTGTGGGAGGTTTAGTTAATCATGCTATAAAGAAAAGAGAAGAGAATTGTATTCATAATAAAGAGAATGGATTCTTACAATATAGTGAAAACAATCTTCAATTATCCAAGAACAAGAAAAACCAAGATCCCAAGAACGATTCAAGAACAAGCTTGAGGAGTTGGAAACCGTGTGTAGCGCGTTTCCTCTCTCAAAACTCGCTCAAAATCTCCTAAAACTATTGGGAGAACTATTGTATAGTGAATGAATAATTAAAATAAAACTAACATAGGGTATTTATAGGAGTCTAGGAAACCAATCCCAAAAACGCTCGGATTCTGCGTCGCGGACTGCCTAAGTGTGACGGCCAGGCTGACGGACCGTCACAGGGTTGACGGACCATCGCCTGGACCGTCACCCTTAGGCAGTGGACTGCCTCACTTGCTGCCTTGGTGTGACGGTTTGGGGGACGGACCGTCACACCCTTGACGGACCGTCACCTGAACCGTCACTCTTATCCAGAATGCTCTTTTTCGCGTATTTCCTTCCGTTTCCATGTTTGTCTCCATTTCCTACAAATATAACATAAAAACATCAAAAAACGACGACGGTTGCTTGAAAACGTACGATTGTTCTTAGTTAAAAGGAGTCGAATGTGCCGTAAAATGGCGGCACATCAACACCCTCAACTTAAAACGTTCGCTTGTCCTCAAGCAACATGACATAAACAAAAAACAATACGACGACTCAACTAAGAAAACAAATTCGTGTCTCTAGCAACTCATGGTCATTCATTAGTTCATTAAATCCAGCTCCCTCGTAGCACACAAATGTATGAAACACTAACTTGCAAGGATCCAAACATGTCATTCTGATATGATAGAACATTCTACATACACACGCGCAGCGATCCTAACAATCAATAGACAATACAGACATCTTGGTGCCCTCACCACAAAGAAATCCCACACACAAGATTTGGGACTAGGTAAGCGCTCCCACTCACAAACGATTTCAAATAATGCACATGCGATACCATAGGCTTGCCCTTACTATTCTATTTCAGTTCTTCAGAAAGCCGCTCAGGATCACTACAGGACTTGTTTAGGCTTGTAATGAGGTTTCAGGTGCAGGTATGGTACATTTAGGGGTTAGTGACTAAGCCCTCCTTGGCACTACCGACTTCTTATTACCACATAACTTTATTTTGCCCATCCTTCTTCACCTTTTTATTTCCTTCTCTCTAGCTACAGGTGCGGCCTCTTTATCTTGACAATTCTTTTTATTACTTTTTCGATCTTTTTCATCTCTTTTTATTTTTCTTTTCTTTTCTTAGGCACACACCCGAATTTTCATTCTATTCCCAACCAATCTTCTTCATCCTCTTTCTCTTATCATTCACCTCTGTAGTAGCCACCCTCAACTTGGGCTGATTGCCTGCGTTGAGGTGCACCATGTCCATGGAAGGACCAGGGCCAAAATAGGGTTTATCTCTATAGTAGCCACCCTCAACTTAGGCTGATTGCCTGAGTTGAGGTGCACGATGTCCAAGGAAGGACCAGGGCCAAAATAGGGATTCAAAGTTAAACAGGAATTGTGACAGGTTATTGAAAGAACAAGGTCAATTATGGCTCAAACAGGGATCAAAGGGGTTATTTATATTTGGACGGTCTTTTAGGTTAAGTGGACTGCACACAAAAAGGGCCTGTGATCCTTTCCTAAGCAACCAAACTTCAAACTTAACAAAATAGACCGGGCAAGTTCTAGATGCATGCACAGAGTAAGAATTTATACAAAATACGCTCACACACTCTTGGCACCAAGAAACTATACCACTACCAACTATCAAACAGCCGCTCAGCTTAAGCATACTCATTCTAATCATGATCACACAATGACATCCAAAGATCCAGACAGTCAATCGTTTCAACATAAGTGCACAACCAGAAAAATTTTAAGGTGCCTCTTTTTAGTCCACAAAAACGCTTATCACTATAGACACTAAAAAATAATAATTTAAACTAACAACCTAAACATGCCTGTTCTACTAGATAGCACACCGGAGGGAAAAGAAACACGGCAACAAAAACCCTCGGTGGTGACTCACAGGTTTCCCCACACCCTCAACTTAGACTCATGCATTATCCCCAATGCATCCATATGAAAGCTAAAATCTGTGAGAGAAAGGAATACCTGTGAAGTCGATATGACTCAGATTCTGGAATGATGTTGGAGACCGCCAGGGTCTCCAAAACAAGAGAACTCGATGGAGTATGGCGTTCCAGCTTCCTTTTTGGGCTCCATCGCTAGTCGCGACAACTTCTTTGCACTTTCTTTGCAGATTCTCTTGCGGTGTTTTCTTTTTCTTGACCTTTCACCGCTTTCCTTTACCTGCTTCTCCTCAAGATACGTGTCTGCAGGGCCTTCCTCAATAGCATTGACGATCGCGACCACCCTCATGTCACTTGGTTGCTTCATCAATTTGGACACATCGAACTTGACCACGTCATTGTTTAATCGGAAGGTCAGTTTGTTTTTTTCCATGTCAACTAATGCTCTTGCTGTGGCTAGCAATGGTCGTCCCAAGATTTTGGGAACTTCGAAATCCACTTTGCAATCCAAGATCACAAAGTCAGCTGGGAAGATAAGCTTACCGATCTTTACTAGCACATCAGACAATACTCCCACAGGTCGCTTTACCGAACAGTCAGCCATCATCACTCTTATGGACGTTGGTTTAGGAGCTCCCAAACCCAGTTGATTGTAGACGGCTAGCGGCATCAAGTTGATGCTAGCACCTAGATCACACAAGGCTTTCCCGAAGTTGAGCTTCCCAACAGTGCAGGGAACAGTGAAAGCGCCTGGATCTTCCTTCTTTTTGACTAAGGACCTTGAAGAAATAGCGCTGCAGTGGTGGAGGTTATCTTCCGGTTCAAAACTTACCGACCTCTTCTTTGTAATCAAGTCCTTCATGAACTTGGCATAACCGGGCATTTGTTCCAGCGCTTCCACCAATGGTATGTTTATTGAAATCTGCTTCAGCATGGTCATGAAGTTCAGAAACTTACCATCGTCAGCTTTCTTCTTCAAACACTGTGGGAACGGAGGTGGTGGTCGAGGCATCATAGTTGGAAGCTTTTCAGCTTCCTTGCTTTTCTCCGCGGGCTTTGGAGTTTTCTCCTCTACCATCTCTTCATCATCTGCAGCATCACCTTGAGTTTGAGTTACCGGATGTGGTTCCGGTAATATTTTTTCGCTTCTTGTGGTGATCGCCATACATCTTGCGTCATTCCTCGGATGAGTCATGTCACTCGGCAAGGTACCTACCTTCCTTTGGTTCAGAGACGCCGAGATTTGCCCCACTTGCTGCTCCAATTGATTGATCGCAGTAGAATATGACTCCACTACCTGGCTCAATGTTGATAACTCAGTCCGCATTGCCTTTACCCCAGAGTCAGTCGATTCCACCTTTAGCAGCATCTTCGCCATCATGTTCTCTAGCTTGGAAGTCCCTGCCTCATTGCCAGCTTTGTCCCGATTACCAGGTGGTACATACAACCCACCTCTATCGGTGTTATTCCTCCAGCTACCTTGATCGCGATCTCTGTAACCATCTTTCTCATAGTGGTTGTCTCTCTGGTAGTTCCGACCTTGGTTTCCCTGGCCATTGGCCTGGAAACCCCCCAAGTAATTTGCCTCCTCAGTCTCCATACCTTGGGAACCCACCGCTTGTACCTTCTCCATACCTCCTGAGAACAAGTGCTTGGTCAGTAGGTCCAACTGCGTTTTCAGATGTGCCATGTCTTGGTCGCGCTCCTCCTCTTTCCTACGCTGCTCTGCTGACATACCAATGGTATAGGTGCTAGCTGCAACCTCTGAATCTCGTGTGTGCCAGGCCCTGTTGGTTTTGGTGAGCCTGTCCAAAGTGGTTGTGGCCTCAACAAAGGTAAGACCCATGAATGCACCACCTGCTGCATTGTCTAACGTCGGCTTGGTAGCCGAATTCAGTGCCTGGTAGAACGTCTGCATCAAAAAGTTATCGGTCAACTGATGGTTCGGGCATTGTGTTATCTTCTTTTTGAATCGCAGCCAAGTCTCGTGCAGTGCTTCATGCGGTTGCTGCCTAAAGTTGCTAATCTCGTCCCTCAACTGTATCATCCGAGAGGGAGGAAAGAACCTTTCTAGGAAAGCTCCTCTCAACTCTCCCCATGTTGCGATAGAGTCGGGGGTCAGCTCTGTCAACCACAATGCTGCCTCATCAGACAGAGACAATGGAAACAACCTGAGCCTAATCGCTGTCTGACTCATGCCCGGTAGTTCAAACGACTTGCATATTCCCACGAAATTCATTAGGTGCTGGTTTGGATCCTCCCCAGCGACACCTCGGAACACTCCTCTCAAGTTCAATAGCTGGATCATCGTGCTAGTGATGTTGAATTTGGCTCCTGGCGGTAGCAGTGGAACAACAATGGCGCCCGTAGCGCCAGCTCCATCTAAGTCGAGATCCTCATCATTCCTTGCAATCTCATCCTGCAGACCACTAGCATTCAGATTTTGTTGGGCCTGCAGTTCTGCAGCGATCCTCGCTGCCTCTAGTTGTGTGGCCATATTTCGCCTCAATGTTCTAGCAAGCTCGGGGTCGTAAGGTAAAATTTGTTCCCCCGAACTTCGGGTACTTGGCATGCACAACTGTGTGCCCTGTCAAAGACAAAAACAACAAATAAACGTAAAGCAGGAAATTATGACTAAGAGTCAAATAAACACACCAGACTTAATTAACAACCGTATTCCCCGGCAACGGCGCCACTTTTTTGATAACGCCCAAACTACACCTCTAATTAAAGAAGCGTAAGCGGTCGTAGTCAAATATAGAACCTAACAAAGGTTGGGGTGGAATCCCACAGAGAATATGGTGAAAATTAAGCCTTTAGTGAAGTATGTGACTAGTCGTCAATAGTTTCCGGTAAATAGGGGGGGTTTTGTGTAAACAATGCGTAAACAAAATGAACAATTAACGTATGAATGATAATCAATAGGAGAATGAACTAGGGAAGTGTTTACCATGGCGTTAGTAACAATGTCGATTCTAGGCTTAATCGGGTTCTTTTTATATGCGTGTCACGATGTGATTGAAGTAATGGTATCGTCTAAACGTTTCTCAACCAAATAGACAAATTTCCTTTTCTATTCTCTCGACCTCGAAAAGATGTGCTTTTTAGATTTCAATCCTAAACATCAAGTAGATTAATCTAGTTACAGCATTAATCATTAGACGAGAGTTAGTAGTCTCGAATCCTTGTTGTTAATCAAGTTTCCCGGTTTTAATCTCTTTACTCAAACAAACTTAAACCTAGGCATGTTCTAATGTTTGCAACCACTAGAAAACGTTAAATAATGAATGATTAACAACGTGACAATGCATATATTGAACCCAACACTACCCGGACTCTATATCGCTACGTTTGCCATGGCTCCCACAACCCTAGTTGTGGGAGGTTTAGTTAATCATGCTATAAAGAAAAGAGAAGAGAATTGTATTCATAATAAAGAGAATGGATTCTTACAATATAGTGAAAACAATCTTCAATTATCCAAGAACAAGAAAAACCAAGTTCCAAGAACGATTCAAGAACAAGCTTGAGGAGAAGGAAACCGTGTGTAGCCCGTTTCCTCTCTCAAAACTCGCTCAAAAACTCCTAAAACTATTGGGAGAACTATTGTATAGTGAATGAATAATTAAAATAAAACTAACATAGGGTATTTATAGGAGTCTAGGAAACAAATCCCAAAAACGCTCGGATTCCGCGTCGCGGACTGCCTAAGTGTGACGGCCAGGCTGACGGACCGTCACAGGGTTGACGGACCGTCGCCTGGACCGTCACAGGGTTGACGGACCGTCGCCTGGACCGTCACCCTTAGGCAGTGGACTGCCTCACTTGCTGCCTTGGTGTGACAGTTTGGGTGACGGACCGTCACACCCTTGACGGACCGTCACCTGAACCGTCACTCTTATCCAGAATGCTCTTTTTTCGCGTATTTCCTTCCGTTTCCATGTTTGTCTCCATTTCCTACAAATATAACATAAAAACATCAAAAACGATGACGGTTGCTTGAAAACGTACGATTGTTCTTAGTTAAAAGGAGTCGAAAGTGCCGTAAAAAGGCGGCACATCAGTCTGTCCCTGTTGTAAATGAGTTCCCAGAAGTTTTTACCAAAGATTTTCCTAGATTCCATCCTGAGTGGGAGATCAACTTTGGGATAGATATTCTTCCAGATACGAATCCCATCTCTATTCCTCCCTATAGAATAGCTCTCAGAAACTTAAATAGTTAAAGGATCAGTTGAAGGATCTTCTTGATAAGGGTTTTATCAGGCCTAGCATTTCTCCATGGGTTGCCCCAGTTTTGTTTGTGCAGAAGAATGATAGTTCCCTTAGGATTTGTATTGACTACTGTCAGTTGAAAAAGGTCACAATTAAGAATAAGTATCCCATTCCTAGGATTGATGACTTATTCGATCAGCTTTAGGGTGCTAGTTTCTTGTCTAAGATCGACCTTAGATCCGATTATCATCAGCTTCGTGTTAGAGAGTGTGATATTTAAAAGACAGCCTTCAAAACTCAGTATGGTCATTATGAATTTGGGGTGATGTCTTTTGGTCTGACGAATGCTCCTACAACCTTCATCAAACCGTGTGTTTAAACAGTATTTGGATATGTTTGTGATTGTTTTCAATGATGATATTCTTATCTACTCTCGGAGTGAGGAGGAGCATGCAGACCATTTGAAGGTTGTGTTGCAAACTCTCTAGGATCGGCAGTTATTTGCTAAGTTTAGCAAGTGTGACTTTTGAATGAAGTCTGTTGCTTTTTTGGGTCGTATTGTGACTAGAGATGGTATTCGAGTTGATTCTCAAAAGATTGAGGCAGTAAAGAACTATCCTAGATCCACTTCCCCGTCTGATATTATGAGCTTTTTGGGTTTGGCTAGTTACTACAGGAGATTTGTGGAAGGGTTTTCTTCCATTGCTGCCCCTTTAACTCAATTGACTCAGAAGAAGGTTAAGTTTCAGGGGTCTGACCTTTGTGATAAGAACTTTTTGGAATTGAAAATTAGGTTGACCACAGCGCCAATGTTGACCCTACCCGAGGGTTTGGATGACTTTGTTGTATATTGTGATGCTTCTAGAATTGGATTGGGTTGTGTTTTAATGCAGCGTGGTAAAGTGATTGCTTATGCTTCTAGACAACTTAAGACTCATGAGAAGAACTACCCTACTCAGGATTTTGAGTTAGCAGTCGTGGTCTTTGCCTTACAGATTTGGAGACATTACTTGTATGGTGTGCATGTGGATGTATTCACCGATCACAAGAATCTTCAGTATGTGTTCTCTCAAAAGGAATTGAATCTGTGTCAAAAACGATGGCTTCAGCTTCTTAAGGATTATGATATGAGTGTGTTTTACCATACGAGTAAGGCCAATATTATGGCAGATGCACTTAGTAGATTGTGCATGGGCAGTGTGTCTTCAGTTGAAGACAAAAAGAAGAAATTTGTTAAGGAGGTTCATAGGCTTGCTCGGTTGGGAGTTTGCCTTATGGACTCAACAGAAGGTGGTGTTATTGTTCAAAATGGTTTCGAATCATCTTTGGTAGCTGAAGTTAAGGCAAAGCAAGATAGTGATCCTATTTTGCTTCAGCTAAAGGGTTCAGTCCATCAACAAAGGGTTGAGGTTTTCTCCCAAGAGGGAGATGGTGTGCTTCATTATCAGGATCAATTGTGTGTGCCAGATCTAGATGGGTTGAGACAGTAGATTTTGACTGAGGCTCATATTTCCAGATATTCTATTTACCCTCGTGCCACCAAGATGTACTGTAATCTACGGGAATTCTATTGGTGGAATGGTATGAAGAGGGACATAGCCGGTTTTATGGCTAAATGTCCTAACTGTCAGCAAGTGAAGGTAGAGCATTAGCGACTGGGTGGTATGAATCAGGATATTGACCTTCCTACTTGGAAGTGGGAAGCGATCAATATGGACTTCATTACAGGTTTGCCTCATACTCGAAGGCAACATGATTCTATTTGGGTGATCATCGTCCGAATGACTAAATCAGCCCACTTCTTGGCTGTTAAGTCTATGGATTCAACAAATGATTATGCCAGACTCTATATCCATGAGATAGTCCGATTGCATGGTGTTCCATTGTCCATCATTTCAGATAGAGGTACTCAGTTTACCTTCTAGTTTTGGAGATCATTTCAGAGAGGTCTCGGAACTCAAGTGAAGATTAGCACAACTTTTCACCCACAGACGGATGGCTAGGCAAAGTGTACTATTCAGACATTGCAGGATATGTTGAGAGCTTGTGTGATTGATTTCATTGGGATTATCGCTTACCTCTTATCGAGTTTGCCTACAACAACAACTTTCATTCTAGTATCCAGATGGCTCCTTATGAGGCACTTTATGGTCAAAGGTGTAGGTCACCTATTGGTTGGTTTGAGTTAGGTGAGGCAGCTTTGATTGGTCTAGATTCAGTTCATGAGACTATGGAGAAGGTTTAACTTATTAGGGAGAGGTTGAAGACCGCTCAGAGTCAACATAAATCATATGCGGATGTGAGGAGAAGGGAATTGGAATTTGAAGTTAATGATTGGGTTTTTCTGAAGGTGTTACCCATGAAGGGTGTGATGAGATTTGGCAAGAAAGGGAAGCTTAGTCCTCATTTTGTAGGTCGCTATCGAATTCTGAGGAGAGTTGGTAGCGTTTCCTATGAGTTAGAATTGCTAACATAATTAGAAGTGGTTCATCTGATTTTCCATATTTGAAGAAGTATGTTGGCGATCCGACCTTGATTGTTCCTTTGGAGGATGTGGGTGAGAAGGATAGTCTCACCTATGAGGAGGTTCCCATAGAGATTCTTGGTCATCAAATTCGAAGGTTGAGAAACAAAGAAGTCGCTTTGGTAAAAGTTATTTGGAGAAATCAGCTTGTTAAGGGAGCTACTTGGAAAGAAGAATCAACCATGAAAGCCAAGTACCCTCATCTCTTCCCTTCCGACTCTGTTTCAGCTTGAGGTAGTGGTTTACTCATTAACATGTCTATTCCTCTCAATTCCATCAGTTCCCCTCATGATGTTAGTATGCATGCACATTTTTCGAAGTTGATCCAGTCATGTTTTAAGTTACAAGCTCAGTTATCATGTTTGTTCTTCAGATTTTATGTATGGTTGATTGGTTGGGTTGTTTCTCTTCAGTTTTCCCTTGTTTAGTCTTCATTCGAGGATGAATAATCCCAAGGGGGAAATATTGTAACACCCCAAAAACTTATTCAGCTTTTAAACTCAGAATCTCAGAATTTTTTTAGTTTTTCAGGGTTTACGGGTCTGAACCACGGATCATGGAATTGAGCCGTGGTTTAAGTCTGCCAGGTTTAAACTCTGGTCTGAGAACCACGAGTTATTTCTACGGACCGTAGTTTAGTCTACGGCCTATCCTGTCAACTTGTGGTATCAGACCTGAGTACTGACTGATTCTAGGGAACCACGAGTCAAGTTTACAGATTGTAGATTGAACTATGGACCATCCTGTTGACTCGTGGAACCTGATCAGAGGCCTGACCAGTACCTCAGCTTCGATGGGTTAAGTTTATAGACCATAAACTTTTCTATGGCCCGTCCTATTGAACCGTGGTTTGTGTTCTGCAGCCTGATGGTTTGGCCAGGAACCATGAATGGAAACCACGAGCCGTGGTTCAGTCTGCGGTCCATGGATTCCATCCGTGATTCTTGATAGTCGATTTTTAACAGTATTTTCTTAATTAAGTCCCAGGGATATTTCAGTCATTACCCACCATTTTAACTCCTAAATGATGTCATTTTGACTATTTCTAGAAGGGTTTCTACCCTATTTAGCCTAAGTCTCTTCTCATTACCTCATTCATCCACCAAATTGGGAAAAGAACCTCTTCAAGCTCCAAGTTCAATCCTCCTCTTCTTTTCAATTTCATTTGGGTTAGCTTTAATTAAGGTATGTGGGTATTTAAAACGGGAATGCCCAAAACCCTAATCTTCTAAATTGAATTTATGGATTTCTAAATTAGGGTTCTTATCCAAATTGGGGAAAATTGATGGGCTTTGTTTTAAAGTATTGATTCATGACTTCTTATTCATTATCCATGTTTTAATTAAGGTTCCTTAAGTGTTTACAAAAGCCCATATGTTGATGATGAATTCTAGCATGATTTCATTGAATTGCATGTCTTCAAGTAAAAATTGATATGTTTAGATAACATGACTTTTATTTTCATGAAATTGCATGTCTAATTCTTCAAACTATGATTTTAGAAAGGAAAGTATATTTTGAATTATAGTTATGCAAAGTTTTAAGACTCATGATTTGTAAACTGTTGGCATCAAATATGTCCTCATACTTTTCCAACAGATTTGGATATTAGATATGTCCCTATATTTTATGAAAGGTTTGGCATCCAGATATGTCTACCTAAGTTATGAACAGTTTTTACATCAGATATTGCACAAGTATTATGAGCTATATGTATATATTTTTGGAGTAGTATTTAGCACCAAGCGATGAGGGTTCGATTACCCAAGTTCAAAAACTATGTTGCCAACGTAGGTTATGTATCACCCGATGGGCTTTTGAAAGTGGTTTCACTCTTTATTATCATGGTGCCTTTCCTTAGCGGGGCATAGGGCAGCTTTGCCAACTAGGGTGATATAGTTGGATTATGGTGTTCTTTACCTTGGCAGGGTTCGAAATAGCTTTTCTATCTAGGGTTATATAGTTAGATTCCATGTAGCTCACATGGTCTATTGCCGGTTATAAGAAACTCCCGTACAAAAGCTTTTCAGTTTAAGTTATATGATATTCTACTTTTGAAAGTTGATCTTCTATTTTCATGTCTTATGTTTAACTATGATTTTACTCATGAATTCTCTTGTTATGCATAGTTTCAGTCTTTTAAGAATGATTCAAGCACGTTTACATTTATTGTTGCATAGAATCATATATTCAGTACATCCTATAGTACTGACGCTTTTTGCTCTGCATCCTTTTACAATGCAGATTCAGGCATCTACCCTCAGACTCGTGGCTAGACTATGCTAGACATTCAGCTGATTATTGGTGAGTACTCATTATTTGAGGACTAGAGTTAGAGCATCCATCCTTATGCTTTTATTTCAAATTCTGAGTTAGCTGGGGGGCTTGTCCGAGAAACTCTTTATGACAGTTAGAGGCTTTTCAGACATAGACAGTATTCGAGTCTTCTTTTGGATTTATATTCCTATTTGACTTGATTATCTATATATTTGACTTCAGATCTTCCTATTATGCTTCCGCTTATCTATTGATTTATCTGAGTTATGCTATGACCAAGGGTTAGCTTGAGGCACTTGTGGTCCCAGGTCCCGTGTTACGTCAAGGGGTAGCCTCGGGACGTGACAAACTTAGTATCAGAGCCTCAGGTTCAAGAATTCAAGGATGTCTAAAAGCCACATTCAGTAGAGTCTCTTTCATGTGTGTGAAGCGCGCCACACTTATGAGAGGAAAGTTATGAGATGTCTTAGAAAAACTTTACTTCTTTCATAATCATATTGTGCGATAAAGTTAAACTCTATTATCCCTGTAATCCTTACCTTGTACGTTTCAGATTATGCCTCAACGTGCTATGTCTCACCGAGCCACTCAGAATGCTGCTCCTCTACTACCAGCCCTCGAGGTAAAAAATGCATAGTTTAGGAACTCTATCCATATGCTAGCCTAAACCATGGCCGCTCAGGCCAAGCAGCTGGCTCCTATCCCCGTCCACCCTCAAGGTAGGGTAGCGGCTCGAGTTCATGATTTTATTCGTATGAACCCACTAGAGTTCTGAGGTTCTAAGGGGAATGAGGATCCACTATATTTTATTGATGAAGTGAAGAAAGTCTTTGATGTGATGCAAGTGGGCGATGTTGATAGTGTCGAGCTAGCATCCTATCAACTCAAGGATATAGCTCATATCTGGTTCACGCAATGGATGAAAGCTAGGTCTAGAGATGAGGTCCCTATGACTTGAGAGTGTTTCAAGAGGGCTTTCCTTGACCGGTTCTTCCCGAGGGAGTTAAGGCAAGCGATTGCCGAGGAGTTTGTGAACTTGAGGCAGGGATCCATGACTGTGCAAGAGTATGGGTTGAGGTTCACTCATCTTTCCAGGTATGCTCCTGCTATGGTGGCTGACCCACAGGATCAGATGAGCAAGTATATCTATGGGGTCTCAGATTTGGTAAAGAAGGAGCGTAGGTCTTCTATGTAGTTGAGTGACATGAGTATCTCTAGACTTATGACTCATGCTCACCAGATCGAGGGAGACAAGCTTAGGGAGATGTCTAGGGAGAACAAAAGAGTCAGATCTAAGGGTTCGAGATTTATCCATCAGAAGTCTGGAGGCAGACATCGATCTTCCTTTCAGAAGAGGTCATTAGGACCGGTGCATTCTACCGCTAGTGTTCCTTCTCAGGCCTCCAGGCCTCGTCATGATCAGTCTGGTAGGGGTGCAGGCTCTTATTCACAGGGGAGTGGTGCAAAGGGGCCTTCTTACCCCGTTTGCACCAAGTGTGGGAAGAATCATCTCGGCGAGTGTCTAGCTGGTTCAGATGGCTATTTTTGGTGTGGCTATATTGGCCACATGATTAGAGATTGCCCTTCAGCTAAGAAGGGACAGGGTGGTAGAAGGACTCAGTCTTCCCTAACAGCTTTAGGAGGTCGACCAGCCCATCAGGGCACTGCTTCTAGTTCTGGTAGTCTGCGCCAGAACCGTCTTTATGCCATGTCCCCTCGACAGGACCAAGGGAGTTCACCGAACGTCGTTACTGGTATGTTGAAAGTCTTCTATCTAGGTATGTATACTTTTTTGGACTCTGGTGCCTCCTTATTTTTTGTGACCCCTTATGTAGCATGCAAGTTTAAAATTTGTCCTGAATTGCTCTACGAATCCTTTTGTGTTTCTACTCATGTTGGTGAGTCAGTCCTAGCCAAAAGAATCTACTAAAATTGCTCTATCTCAATCCTTCATAGAGTCACTTCAGCGGATCTAGTAGAGTTGGAGATTACTTATTTTGATATTATTCTTGGTATGGATTGGTTGTATGCTTGTTATGCCTCGGTCGATTATCGTACTCGAGTTGTCATTTTGAAGTTTCAAAATGAACCTATCTTAGAGTGACAGGGTCGTCCTCTATCCTCGAAGGGTCATTTCATATCTTATCTTAAGGCTAAGAAGATGATTTCTAAGGGTTATGTTTATCATAGGAATCTGAAACCCCATCCTTTCGGTCTGTCCCTGTTGTAAATGAGTTCCCAGAAGTTTTTACCGAAGATTTTCCTAGATTCCATCCTGAGTGGGAGATCAACTTTGGGATAGGTATTCTTCCAGAAACGAATCCCATCTCTATTCCTCCCTATAGAATAGCTCTCAGAAACTTAAAGAGTTAAAGGATCAGTTGAAGGATCTTCTTGATAAGGGTTTTATCAGGCCTAGCATTTCTCCATGGGTTGCCCCAATTTTGTTTGTGCAGAAGAATGATGGTTCCCTTAGGATTTGTATTGACTACTGTCAGTTCAAAAAGGTCACAATTAAAAATAAGTATCCCATTCCTAGGATTGATGACTTATTCGATCAGCTTCAGAGTGCTAGTTTCTTCTCTAAGATCGACCTTAGATCCGATTATCATCAGCTTCGTGTTAGAGAGTGTGATATTTCAAAGACAGCCTTCAAAACTCGGTATGGTCATTATGAATTTGGGGTTATATCTTTTGGTTTGACGAATGCTCCTACAACCTTCATCAAACCGCGTGTTTAAACAGTATTTGGATATGTTTGTGATTGTTTTCAATGATGATATTCTTATCTACTCTCAGAGTGAGGAGGAGCATGCAGATCATTTGAAGGTTGTGTTGCAAACTCTCTAGGATCGGCAGTTATTTACTAAGTTTAGCAAGTGTGACTTTTGAATGAAGTCTGTTTCTTTTTTGGGTCGTATTGTGACTAGAGATGGTATTCGAGTTGATTCTCAAAAGATTGAGGCAGTAAAGAACTATCCTAGACCCACTTCCCCGTCAGATATTATGAGCTTTTTGGGTTTGGATAGTTACTACAGGAGATTTGTGGAAGGGTTTTCTTCCATTGCTGCACCTTTGACTCGATTGACTCAGAAGAAGGTTAAGTTTCAGGGGTCTGACCTTTGTGATAAGAAGTTTTTGGAATTGAAAACTAGGTTGACCACTGCGCCAATGTCGACCCTACCCGAGGGTTTGGATGACTTTGTTGTATGTTGTGATGCTTCTAGAATTGGATTGGGTTGTGTTTTGATGCAGCGTGGTAAAGTGATTGCTTATGCTTCTAGACAACTTAAGACTCATGAGAAGAACTACCCTACTCAGGATTTTGAGTTAGTAGTTGTGGTCTTTGCCTTACAGATTTGGAGACATTACTTGTATGGTGTGCATGTGGATGTATTCACCGATCACAAAAATCTTCAATATGTGTTCTCTCAAAAGGAGTTGAATCTGTGTCAAAAAAGATGGCTTGAGCTTCTTAAGGATTATGATATGAGTGTGTTTTACCATACGGGTAAGGCCAATATTATGGCAGATGCACTTAGTAGATTGTCCATGGGCAGTGTGTCTTCAGTTGAATACAAAAAGAAGGAATTTGTTAAGGAGGTTAATAGGCTTGCTCGGTTGGGAGTTTGCCTTATGGACTCAACAGAAGGTGGTGTTATTGTTCAAAATGGTTTCGAATCATCTTTGGTAGCTGAAGTTAAGGCAAAGCAAGATAGTTATCCTATTTTGCTTCAGCTAAAGGGTGCAGTCCATCAACAAAGGGTTGAGGTTTTCTCCCAAGGGGGAGATGGTGTGCTTTATTATCAGGATCGATTGTGTGTGCCAGATGTAGATGGGTTGAGACAGTAGATTTTGACTGAGGCTCATATTTCCAGATATTCTATTTACCCTCGTGCCACCAAGATGTACTGTGATCTACGGGAATTCTATTGGTGGAATGGTATGAAGAGGGACATAGCCAGTTTTATGGCTAAATGTCCTAACTGTCAGCAAGTGAAGGTAGAGCATTAGCGACCGGGTGGTATGAATCAGGATATTGACCTTCCTACTTGGAAGTGGGAAGCGATCAATAAGGACTTCATTACAGGTTTGCCTCATACTCGAAGGCAACATGATTCTATTTGGGTGATCATCGTCCGAATGACTAAATCAGCCCACTTCTTGGCTGTTAAGTCTATGGATTCAGCAAATGATTATGACAGACTCTATATCCGTGAGATAGTCCGATTGCATGGTGTTCCATTGTCCATCATTTCAGATAGAGGTACTCAGTTTACCTTCCAGTTTTGGAGATCATTTCAGAGAGGTCTCGGTACTCAAGTGAAGATTAGCCCAACTTTTCACCCACAGACGGATGGCCAGGCAGAGCGTACTATTCAGACTTTGGAGGATATGTTGAGAGCTTGTGTGATTGATTTCATTGGGATTATCGCTTACCTCTTATCGAGTTTGCCTACAACAACAACTTTCATTCTAGCATCCAGATGGCTCCTTTTGAGGCACTTTATGGTCAAAGGTGTAGGTCACCTATTGGTTGGTTTGAGGTAGGTGAGGTAACTTTGATTGGTCTAGATTCAGTTCATGAGACTACGGAGAAGGTTTAACTTATTAGGGAGAGGTTGAAGACCGCTCAGAGTCAACATAAATCATATGCGGATGTGAGGAGAAGGGAATTGGAATTTGAAGTTAATGATTGGGTTTTTCTGAAGGTGTTACCCATGAAGGGTGTGATGAGATTTGGCAAGAAAGGGAAGCTTAGTCCCCATTTTGTAGGTTGCTATCGAATTCTGAGGAGAGTTGGTAGTGTTTCCTATGAGTTAGAAAATCCAACAGAATTAGAAGTGGTTCATCTGATTTTCCATATTTGAAGAAGTATGTTGGCGATCCGACCTTGATTGTTCCTTTGGAGGATGTGGGTGAGAAGGATAGTCTCACCTATGAGGAGGTTCCTATAGAGATTCTTGGTCATCAAATTCGAAGGTTTAGAAACAAAGAAGTCGCTTTGGTAAAAGTTATTTGGAGAAATCAGCTTGTTGAGGGAGCTACTTGGAAAGAAGAATCAACCATGAAAGCCAAGTACCCTCATCTCTTCCCTTCCGACTCTGTTTCAGCTTGAGGTAGTGGTTTTCTCATTAACATGTCTATTCCTCTCAATTCCATCAGTTCCCCTTATGATCTTAGTATGCATGCACATTTTTCGAAGTTATACAGTCATGTTTTAAGTTACAAGCTCAGTTATCATGTTTGTTCATCAGATTTTATGTATTGTTGATTGGTTGGGTTATTTCTCTTCAGTTTTCCCTTGTTTAGTCTTCATTCGAGGATGAATAATCCCAAGGGGGAAATATTGTAACACCCCAAAAACTTATTCAGCTTTTAAACTCAGAATCTCAGAATTTTTTTAGTTTTTCAGGGTTTACGGGTCTGAACCACGGATCATGGAATTGAGCCGTGGTTTAATTCTGCCAGGTTCAGACTCTGGTCTGAGAACCACGCGTTATTTCTACGGACCATAGTTCAGTCTATGGCCTATCCTGTCAACTTGTGGTATCAGACCTGAGTACTGACTGATTCTAGGGAACCACGAGTCAAGTTTACAGATTGTAGATTGAACTATGGACCATTCTGTTGACTCGTGGAACCTGATCAGAGGCCTGACCAGTACCTCAGCTTCGATGGGTTGGGTTTATGGACCATAAACTTTTCTATGGTCCGTCCTATTAAACCGTGGTTTGTGTTCTGCAGCCTGATGGTTTGGCCAGGAACCATGAACGGAAACCATGAGCCGTGGTTCAGTCTGTGGTCCATGGAATCCATCCGCGATTCTTGATAGTCGACTTTTAACAGTATTTTCTTAATTAAGTCCCAGGGATATTTCAGTCATTACCCACTATTTTAACTCCTAAATGATGTCATTTTGACTATTTCTAGAAGGGTTTCTACCCTATTTAGCCTAAGTCTCTTCTCATTACCTCATTCATCCACCAAATTGGGAAAAGAACCTCTTCAAGCTCCAAGTTCAATCCTCCTCTTCTTTTCAATTTCATTTGGGTTAGCTTTAATTAAGGTGTGTGGGTATTTAAAATGGGAATGCCCGAAACCATAATCTTCTAAATTGAATTTATGGATTTCTAAATTAGGGTTCTTATCCAAATTGGGGAAAATTGATGGGCTTTGTTTTAAAGTATTGATTCATGACTTCTTATTCATTATCCATGTTTTAACTAAGGTTCCTTAAGTTTTTACAAAAGCCCATATGTTGATGATGAATTCTAGCATGATTTCATTGAATTGCATGTCTTCAAGTAAAAATTGATATGTTTAGATAACATGACTTTTATTTTCATGAAATTGCATGTCTAATTCTTCAAACTATGATTTTAGAAAGGAAAGTATATTTTGAATTATAGTTATGCAAAGTTTTAAACTCATGATTTATGAACTGCTTGCATCAGATATGTCCTCATACTTTTCCAACAGATTTGGATATTAGATATGTCCCTATGTTTTATGAAAGGTTTGGCATCCAGATATGTCTACCTAAGTTATGAACAGTTTTTACATCAGATATTGCACAAGTATTATGAGCTATATGTATATATTTTTGGAGTAGTATTTAGCACCAAGCGATGAGGGTTCGATTACCCAAGTACTCTTTCTCTCTTCTTCTTACACTTGAGGTTACCGATATACCATCCATTTTGTAAACTTATTATGTATACACTGTTATTGCAAGGACCCCCAGGTGCGTTGTTTCTTACTTTCACCTGTGCCTATGGTGTATATATTTTGCTTGCTGGCCTCACATGTGGTTCTATTGACTTCCCTCTGGGCTAGTTCCTGTGTACCCTTTCGTTGATTTCTGTGACTACTTGCTTTTGTTCTGTCTGTTACTATGCTTTTATCTTATATGTGCCCAGTCGGCCTATGATACCTACTGGGTACCTTATGCTTCGCATTTGGTGGCATCTTTGGGTGCAGATCCTAGCGTAGGCCATCGCCGTTAGATCACTGTAAGTCATTCTTGGAGATCTGTTGGGGATTATTTCAGAACTTGTTTTTGATTGTATTCATTGATGATATCCTTATCTATTCTCGGAGTGAGGAGGAGCATGCGGGCCACTTGAGAGTTGTGTTGCAAACTCTTAAGGATCGTCAGTTATTTTCTAAGTTTAGAAAGTGTGAGTTCTGGATGCAGCCCGTGGCTTTTCTAGGTCACATTGTGACAGGAGATGGTATTCATGTGGATTCATAAAATATTGAAGCAGTGAAGAACTGGCCTAGAAATATTTCCCCGTAGGATATTCGGAGTTTCTTGGGTTTGGCTGGTTATTACAGAAGGTTCGTAGAGGGATTATCTTCCATTGCTTCACCTTTGACTTGATTTAATTAGAAAAAGGTAAAATTACAGTGGTCTAATTTGTGTGAGAAGAGTTTTCAGGAACTAATGACTAGGTTGACCACCACTCCAGTATAGACCCTACCCGAGGGTTCGAATGATTTTGTGGTTTATTGTGATGCTTCCAGAGTTGGGTTGGGTTGTGTGTTGATGCAGCGAGGAAAGGTAATTGCTTATGATTCTAGACAGCTTAAGACTCATGAGAAGAACTACCCTACTCATGATCTTGAGTTGGCAGCCGTGGTCTTTGCTTTGAAGATTTGGAGACATTACTTGTATGGCATTCATGTGGATGTGTTCACCGATCATAAGAGTCTCCAATATGCGTTTACTCAGAAGGAATTGAATTTGCAACAAAGGAGATGGCTTGGGCTTCTTAAGGATTATGACATACCATCCGGGTAAAGCCAACGGTATGGCAGATGCACTTAGTAGACTATCCGTGGGTAGTGTGGCCTTGATTGAAGGTGGGAAGAAAGAATTGGTGAAAGATATTCATCGACTTGCCTGATTGGGACTGTGACTTATGAACTCGACTGAGGGTGGTGTTATTGTTCAGAATGGTTCAGAATCATCCCTAGTAGCAGAGGTGAAGGCAAAGCAAGACAAGGATCCCATCCTACTTCAGCTTAAGGGTGCAGTTCATCAGCAGTGGGTTGAGGTTTTCCCCCAGGGGGAGATGGTGTGCTTTGTTATCAGGGTCGATTGAGTGTGCCAGATGTGAATGGGTTGAGACAGCAGATTCTGACTGAGGATCATAGTTCTCGATATTCCATTCATCTGGGTGCCACCAAAATGTACCATGATCTATGAGAGGTTTTTTGGTGGAATGGTATAAAGAGGGACATAGCCAGGTTTGTGGCTAAGTGTCACAACTGTCAGCAGATGATGGTGGAGAATCAGCAACCAGGTGTCATGATTCAGGATATAAACTTCCCACTTGGAAATGGGAAGCGATCAATATGGACTTCATTACTGGTTTTCCTCGTACTCGAAGGCAACATGATTCCATTTGGGTGATTGTCGACCGAATGACTAAGGCATCCCATTTCTTGGATGTTAAGACTACTGATTTAGCGGATGATTATGTCAGACTCTACATTCAGGAGATCATTAGATTGTGTGGTATTCCATTGTCCATTATTTCAAATAGAGGTCCTCAGTTTACATCCAGTTTTGGAGATCGTTTCAGAGAGGTCTTGGTACTCAGGTGAGGCTTAGCACAACTTTTCATCCTCAGATAGATGTCCAGGCAGAGCATACTATTCAGACCTTGGAGGATATGTTGAGGGCTTATGTGATTGATTTCAAAGGTAATTGGGATGATCACTTACCTCTTATCGAGTTTGCCTGCAACAACAGTTTTCATTCTAGCATCCATATGGCTCCCTATAAGGCCCTTTATGAATGGAGGTGTAGATCTCCTATTGGTTGGTTCGAGGTTGGTGAGGCAGCCTTGATTGGTCCAGATTATGTGCATGAGACCATGGAGAATGTTAAACTTATTCGGGAAAGGTTAAAGACCGCTCAGAGTCGACAAAAATCGTATGCAGATGTGAGAAGGAGGAAATTGGAATTTGAAGTTGACGATTGGGTTTTCCTAAAGGTGTCACCCATGAAGGGTGTGATGAGATTTGGCAAGAAAGGAAAGATTACTCCTCGTTTTATAGGTCCTTATCAAATTTTGAGGAGATTTGGTAAGGTTGCTTATGAGTTGGATTTGCCAACAGAGTTAGAAGCGGTTCATCCAGTTTTCCATGTTTCCTTGTTGAAGAAATGTGTTTGTGATCCGACCTTGATTGTTCCTTTTGAGGATGTAGATGTGAAGGACATATGAGGATGTTCCCATAGAGATCTTTGATCGTTTGATCTGGAGGTTGAGAAACAAAGAAGTCACCTCAGTGAAAGTTCTTTGGATAAACCAACTTGTAGAGGGAGCTACTTGGGAAGCGAAAAAGGCCATGAAGGCTAAATATCCCCATCTCTTCTTTTTCGATTTAGTTTGAGCTTGAGGTAATAGTTTCATCCTTATTATGTCCCTTAGAATATACTCCATCAGTTCCTCTCATGATCTTACCATGCATTCAAGTTTTCGAAGTTGATTCAATCACGATTTAAGTTAAAAAGTCCAGCTTTCATATTTATTCCTTGATTTCCATGTTTTGTTGACTGGTTGTGCTATTTTCTCTTAAGTTTTCCCTTGTTTATTTTACATTTGAGGACGAATGATCCCAAGGGGGAGATATTGTAACACCTCATAAATCAAGCCAGCTATCTAAGTTAAAATCTTATAAAATTTTCATATTTCAGGAATGATAGGTCCAAACCACAGACCGTGGTTTGAAACATGGGTCGTGGAATAGAACCGTAATCCCCTTCTATTGATTCAGCCTTTGGTCCAGAACCACCAGTTGGTTCTACGGACCATGGTTCAAACCACGGATCTGTCCTGTTAACTCGTGGAACTAGATCAGAGGGTTGACAAGTCCCTCAACAATGATGACGCGGAAACACGGGTCATGGTTTGATCCAGAGACCAGCTAGGTCCCCAGCAGTGACGAGTCTAATTGATGATCCATCATCCATTCTACAGGTCCATCCTATTGACCCATGGATTAACATCCGCTGCTTGATTAGTTGGCTAGGAACCACGAGTTGGAACCACGGGTCGTGGTTTAAACGATGACCCGTAGAACCGACCCGTGATTTCTGAAACCGACCCATTTTCTAGATTTTTCTTAATTATGTCGCAGGGGTATTTTAGTCATTACCCATCCTTTTAACTCGTAAATGAATGTTGTTTTGACAATTTCAAGAAGGGTTTTCACCCTCATTAGCCTAAGTTCCTTCTCAAATCTTCATTCAACTCCCAAAAAGGAAAAGTTCTTCTCCAAGCTCCAAGATCAAGTCTCCTAAATCTTTTCAATTTTAAGTGGGTTAGCTTCAATCAAGGTATGTGGCTATTCAACAATGGGTTCCTCTCACCCTTGTTCCCAAAACCCCCAATTCTTATTTTGAATTATGAACTTATGAAATTAGGGTTTTGATCTAAATCGGGGAAAACTTTATGAAATCAGTTCCTATGCTTAAATTCATGGTTTCTTAATACTTATTTATGATTTGATCATGATTTCTTTATGAGATTTAAAATCCCAAGCATTGAAGTTGATTTCTAGCATGATTCCATTGAATTGCATGTTTTTCAAGTAAAATTGGACATGATTAGATATCATGACCTTAAGAATTTATGAAAATGCATGCCTAATTCTTCAAGTATGAATTTTGGAAAGAAAGCTATGATTTGAATTATGGCTATGCTTTAATTCAAGAACCTATGATATGAGAATTGCATGGTACCTGATGTGTCATCATGCTTTTCAAATGAGATTTGGTATTCGATTATACCTTTATGAAGTTATGAGCTTTATGTATATGATTTGAGAGTAGTATTAGCACCGAGTTGGACAGGGTGAGAGTACCCTTAGTCCCAGAACTATGTACCCCCATAGGTTCTAAGTCCCTTCAGTTGGGTATCATATTTAGTGATCACGCCACAGTCATGCCTTTATACCCTGGCAAGGTATATTGGGTCCTCTCGATGGGGCATATACATCAGATTCCATGTAGCTCACATGGTCTATGTCGGTTAGAGAACCTCCCACAAAAATAGTTTATGTTTTAAAAATGTATTTGACTCTTATTCAGATTTCAGATTCTTCGTTTATGATCATGTTGTAGCTTGGGAAAATTTATAGAGTCATTTGCATCCAGTTCTACCTTTAAAGCATGGTTTCGATTGTTGAAGCATACTTAGCATGTTTTCGTCATGTTCATGCATATGTCATATACTCGGTACATTCTATAGTACTGATGCATATTTTGCATTGCATTCTTTGATGATGCAGATTCAGGCTTGATTCCTCACACTCGTGGCTAGATATTACCGGAGTCCCAGCTTCCAGTGGTGAGACCTCATTATTTGAGGGCCAGTAGTAGATCTATTTCTCTTATGTTTTTTTCATTGGATTTTTTAGTTAGTTGGGGTTTTGTCTCATCAACTCGTATCTACAGATTTAGAGGCATCAAACATAGTAGGTTGTACTTTATGAATTTGGGTTCTTGTAGACTTTATGATATTCTGTTGAGGATTCCCATTATCTCTTATTATGGTTCCGCATACATTTTATTATGATTGAGTATGCTATGACCAAGGCTTAACCTGGGGAACTTTTGTTTCGGATCCCATATTATGCCTAGGGGGTAGCCTCGGGGTGTGACAAACTTAGTATCAAAGCCTCAGGTTCAAGAGTCCTAGGATGTCTGAAAGCCGCATCGAGTAGAGTCTATTTCATGTGTGTAAAGCGCACCACACATATGAGAGAGGAGTTATGAGATGTCTTAGAAAACTTCACTTCTTTCATGATCATGTCGTGCAATAAAGCTTAACTCTAATGTTCTGCTAATCCTTCCCTTATATGTTTCAGATCATGCCTCAACGTGCTATGCCTAACTAAGCTACCCGAGATGCCGCTCCTCCAGCTCCGGCCCCTAAGGTCACTAATGAGAAGTTCAGGAACTCCATCCATTTGCTAGCCCAGACCTTGGCCGCTCAGGCCAATCAACAGGCTCCTACCCCCATTTACCCTCAAGGTAGGGTAGCGGCTCGAGTTTGTGACTTTATCCGTATAAACACACCTGAGTTCCGGGGTTCGAAAGTGAGTGATGACCCGCTCAACTTTATTGATAAAGTGAAGAAGATATTTGATGTCATGCGATTGGTTGGTTCCAATTGTGTGGACCTTGCATCCTATCAACTCAAGGATGTAGCTCATATCTGGTTCACACAATAGAAGGAATCTAGAGTTAGGGATGTGGTCCCTATGACTTGAGAGTGTTTCGAGAGAGCTTTCCTCGACTGATTCTTTCCAAGAGAGTTGAGGCAAGCTAATGTTGAGGAGTTTGTGAACTTAAGAAAGGAATCTATGACTGTTCAAGAGTACAACTTGAAGTTTACTCAGTTGTCTAGGTATGCCCTCTCTATGGTAGCGGACCCGCATAATCAGATGATCAAGTTTATCTATGGGGTTTCAGATTTGGTGAAAAAAAAAGTGTAGGTCTGCTATGCTGTTAGGTGATATGACTATTTACAGACTCATGAACCATGCTCACCAGATCGATTGGAATTATCTCTGATTGGCCTGAGTGGCCAACATCTGGGCTAGCAAATAGATGGAGTTCCTGAACTTCTCATTAGTGACCTTAGGGGCCGGAGCTGGAGGAGCGGCATCTCGGGAGTCTTGGTTAGGCATAGCACATTGAGGCATAATCTAAAACATATAAGGTAAGGATTAGTGGAACATTAGAGTTAAGCTCTATTGCACGACATGATCATGAAAGAAGTGAAGTTTTCTAAGACATCTTATAGCTCCTCCCTAATATGTGTGGTGCGCTTCATGCACATGAAAGAGACTCTACTCAATGCGGCTTTCAGATATCCTAGGACTCTTGAACCTGAGGCTCTGATACCAAGTTTGTCACGCCCCGAGGTTACCCCCTAGATGTAATACGGGACTTGGGACCGAAAGTACCCCAAGCTAACCCCTTGGTCATAGCATACCCAAGCGTAATAATAAAACGAGAGCAGAAGCATAATACAGGGATCCAAATGTATACATAAGCATGAATTGTCAAGTCAAATAGGGATACAACATAAGGAAAGAAACTTGAATACTGTCTATGTCTGAAAGCCTCTACTCATAACATAAAGACTTGCTAGGACAAGACCCTAGCTAACTTGAAATATGGAAACAAGAAGTCCATACAAGCTAAACATAACTAGTACTCGACCTAAGAGGACTCACCAACAGCTGACAGAGAAAGTGGCCTGGGAACTCTAGCCACGAATCAGAGAAGGGACGCCTGAATCTGCAAAATAGACGTCAGTACTATGGAATGTAATGAGTATGAGACGATGCATGAATCATGGTAAAATAGGTTAAAAACATGCTTAAAGTAATTTATTACATAAAGAGAAGGACATGAACAAGTGATACGATAAGAAGCATAAGTCATGAAGAAGGCTTAAGTTTCAAATATAAGATCATATAACTTCATAACGTAAAATAAGCATGTGGGAGTTTCTCTTAATCGACATTAAACCTTGCTGAGCTACATGGAGTCTGGTTTCATGAAACCACACCAAAAAAGGTTGTCCTAAATGGCCAAGTATAGAACCATGTCATACCAGGATCCTGTCATCATAAGCCTCAGAGGGCAACCTATGGTGGCAACGTAGTTTTGGACTTGGGTTATCTGAACCCTTGTCTCTCGGTGCTAAATACTACTCCTAAAAACATATATATATATATATATATATATAGAGAGAGAGAGAGAGAGAATGAGGCTCATATACATGTGGCATATCTGATTCCAAACTTGTTCATAATGTGTTCATACCCCGGATCGTTATACTACTCACGAACCTTGATTTAGAAAAGTGGTTCATGAGCATTGATGGAACATCGGGTGTCTTGTCTTGAATAATACTTCATGACATGAGAAATTTGCATGGCTTTTGTTCAATTTCATTAAACATATATTTTCATAGAACATAGGAAATAGGCATGCACATACTTAAAAATCCATAAGAAATATGCTATCAAAATCCCATTGCTTAAATGAACTTCATGCATGTAGAAATTTCCATGGTTAAACTTCAATTCATGAAATAAGAGTTAACATGTAAAAACCCATGTAAAATCATGCAATTTAATACTAATTTCATAATCAAATCATGAGAAGATCATATTTAGCAAAACCAATAAGAGTTGGATAAGAACCCTAATTTTAAGATCATGAAATCAAAATTTGAATTAGGGGTTATGGGAACAAGGGTGAAAGGAACTCCTTGTTGATTACCCATATACCTTGATTAAAGCTAACCCACTTGAATTGGAAAAACTTAGGAGACTTGAACTTGGAGTTTGAGACTTGGAGCTTGGAGAGGAACTTTTCCTTTTTAGGAGTTGGATGAAGATATTAGAAGGAACTTAGGCTAATGAGGGTGGAAACGCATCTTGAAGTAGTCAAAACAATATTATTTAGGAGTTAAAATATTGGGTAAAGACTAAAACACCCCTGGAACTTAATTAAGAAAAAGCTGGAAAATGTTGACTTCAGGGACCACAAGTTGGTTGACGGTCCATCGTCCAAAAGGATGGACCGTCAATATGATCCATGGTTTCACACTGATACTTATTGAAGCTACTGGAATGGCATTCCACGAGTCACACTACGGTCCATACTTCCAAATAATGGACCGTCCTGTCGACTCGTGGTTTGCCAGACACTTATATAGGGTCCATCCACCGAGAAAAACACATGCCTTACACTAAAAGTTCACGCACTTCTTTATTCAAAACAAAAAAACATTCTGAAATAAACCCACATATAAAAGTGGGCTGATCTGCTCATTATTTATGTTCGTATATTTTTTTCATTATTGCAATACAAGTAAGACCTTCTCCGAGTATATTGTGGTCTAAATTGACTCTCTTTCCATTAGACCGGAATAATACCCGTTTTGCAAATGAATCCCTCGAATTATTTGAAAAGCAGGTAGGCCCTTTCCTAAGTTCCCTTTTAGAGGCCTACCGAGGGGTTCCTCTGGCAACGGGGCGGTTAGCTCAAGTGATAGAGGGCAGTGGTAAGAGACGTATCTTTGCTACTGGAGTTTTATTCCACGAGTCACACTATGGTCCGTACTTCCAAATGACAGACCATCTTGTTGACTCATGGTTTGCCTTAGGGAAGTTTTAGACATCTGAACTTCAGGGACTACAGATTGAATGATGGACCATCATTTGAAAGGACGGATTATCCTTTGACTCATCATTTCTGGGACAGCTTAAAGGGGCTACTGGAACATGGATGATGGATGGAAGGATGGACCGTGGTTTCAAACTATGAACCGTTGACTGACTCGTCGTCTCTGGATACTTGAGATTTTTTTGAGATTTTAACTTAGATAGCTGGTTTAATTTTCGAGGTGTTAGAGTTTTAATCTAATAATTTATGGTTGCAAACATGAATTTACCTTACTTGGCTATATAATTGCTTGAGAGAGAATTTTGTAGTTGTGGATGTGAAATTGAGGCTTGTTCGGAAAAATCCAATTGCGCTCGCCTGACGCCCTATCTTTCGCCTAGGTGGAGAGGAGGCCCATTCGACAACCATAATAGGCTCTATAACTAGATCACGCACGCTAAGAACACAGCGGATTAGCGCAGGCAGCCCTCTACCATCTATCCCATTGCATTCCATCGTCTCGTATTGTACTGTGCCGTATCAGACCAGATAAATCTATTGAGTGAGAGCAAGGTCGAAAGCTTTATTTCGAATTAGATATTCTTTTTATATTGCTAGTGGGTACTTGGGAATCCACTTAGATTGGAGGCTAGAGATAGCTCCAATCACGGAATCTCCCATTTAAGGGTCCGAGCTAGAGATAGGACGACCTCCCCAAGCACTTGTTGGTTGGTTACTTAGCACACCGAATGATGTTCTAACCGAAATCATCGAATATGTGAATGTTGATCGAGATATAGTAGTCCACACTTATAACATATGCTACCCGTGTCAATAGGTAAAAATTAAAGTGAATTAGTGATTACCCTGTCCTATAGCGAATGCCCCATCAAAAAATGCACCCCTAGTCATCTAGTTCTTATTGGTACACCCATCTCGATTTTATAGCTTTTATTTGAGTTGAGTTAGTAGTGACAACTTTCCCAAATTCCCCCCATTTTATTGCTTTGGTTTCGTTGAACAATTACACTCTCTTTCAAATCGCTTCGCACAATCTCTAACTTGCTAAATCAGGTCCCTTGGGTAGGACCCCGTCATCCATTTGGTTTATAAATGTGTTTTGACTATGAGATCGCCGTGACCTCCTAGTTGGAGAACCACGATATGAGCGTTCATAAAAAATGGCACCGTTGTCGGGGACTTGAGTATTAACTAGTTTTTGATTATTGTTGTGAAGTCAACTTGAGAGTATTTGTTTTCTTTTAATTTTTGTTGTTTGTGTGTTGATTGAGTAGGCCGGCTATGGACAAAGTCAAGGACAATGAGAGCATTGGCGGCTTCGACAATGCCAACGCTGTTGAACGTATGATGCACAGAGGTGTAGGTGCAATCCGCCTACCCCCCACGGTGGAAAATGTTGTGTTCCACGTGAAAAGCACCATTCTCCATCTAATTTAGATGAAGGGATTACTTGGTAGAGCTGTCCATGAAGATGCCAACCGGCATATTCAAAATTTTGTGGAAATTTGCCAACTATTCATCTTTCAACATGTTTCCCTAGAATCCATCTGATTGCGCCTCTTTCCTTTCTCCTTAACCGGGGAAGCTACAAAGTGGTTGGAAGAATTACCGAATGACTCCATCACTTCTTGGGCAGAGTTGGTTGAGGCATTTACCACAAGATTCTTTCCTCAATCTCGAATGATGAAGTTAAGAGATGAGATTACCAACTTTAGGCAGCTCCCGGACAAGCCTCTTCATGAAGTTTAGCTACGATTCAAAAAGAAGTTTCTATTGTGCCCAAACCATGAGTTGTCAGACAATGTGTTGCTCCAAAGCTTCTACCGGTCATTGAACTCCATAAACAAATCGGTGGCTGATAATCTTAGAGGTGGTACCTTCATAGACTTGGAGTTTCACATAGCCTCGACTTTGTTGGAGCGAATGACGAAAACCAATCAAGCCTGGCATACAAGAGAAACATATGTGCCAACTTCGGGAACACCTTTAACAATCTTAACAAATGAAGAAAAGAGAAAAGATGAGGAGCGAGATAAAGCTTTGGCTAAAATGATGACACAAATTGATTTGATGGCCAAGCATGTGATGGGAGCTGGTGTTAAGAAGGTGAATGCAGTGAGTACACCAGAGATTGAGGTGAATAATGTTGAGCTTATGACTGAGGTTGATGGTAAGCTATGTTATGTGTCAGAGGGTTCTCACCCAGGGTATTATCGCCCACGGGAAGAGAATCAAGGTTGGATTAGAGACAAAGCGAGGGATACCAATTAGCGTGAAAGAGATAAGAATGGTGATCGCTTCAATCACCGGATCTCAAATCCTTGCATCTCCCCAAGAAAATCTGATTATCTCTACCAACCAGGCACAAGAAATCCTGGACAATCTAATCTAGAGGACATGGTATCCTTGGTTCTTAAGAAGGTGGACACTACAAACTCGAGATTGAGTGAGCTAAAGAGTGAGGTCTCTACACTTTACCAAATGGTGAGCTCCTATAGTGCCTCGATAAAACACCTTGAGGCCCAAATAACCCACCTATCAAGCCAAATGAACCCACTAATAAAGGGAATGTTTCCTAGCAACACCGTCAACAACCCCAAAAATGAATGAGGAATTAGGTAGTATCATCGTGCCGCGATGTTAAATCAAGCACTGCTTGGGAGGCAACCCAAGTTTCTTTCTTTGTTTTTGGTTATAGTTTGTTGTTTTTGATATTTTTTAGGGAATGCATGGAATGGAGGACTCAAGAAGGGAAAGCAAGGCAAAAGGGTGTCGTGCGGTGGGCAGTGCGGACCCCACAAGCAATTATACGTGTCACACAGACAACCGCACACTAAAACAGACTGCCTGGAGATTTTCTTTTTGAAATAATGGAGATGAAGTGCACTGGGCCGTGCAGACTGCATGAGCCCAAGTGCACATCACACCTTTATCGCACAAGAAAACAGATGATTAGGCAAACCCAGGGGAGAAAAAGGAGCATGTGCGATACGCCAAGCGGTCTGCACCTTGTCTGGTGAGAATCGTAAATCGCAGTGCATAGGAGGTAAATTTTAATTTTTAATTGACCTAACTCATTGACCGACCCAACCCGGAGATGACCCAGCCGACTCTTCTTCTTCTTTTTTCTTTTAAAAACTGCCTCTCTCTCTTATTTTTCCACCATCTTTCTCCATAACTCATAAAATCCTCCACCAAAATTCTCTCCAAACCCCTCAAACTTCCACAAAATCTTCTCCTCTTCTCACCCAATCTTCTCCACCACTTCTCCACATCGCCGTCGTCATTCTTCAGGAGGTCTTGTGGGGCACCATTGTTAGAGTTAAAAAAGCTTTGAATTTTGTTCTTCCCTTCATAATCTTCACTTGTGGTAAGTTGCTCGATGTTAAATAGTTGTTTTTATAATTGTTGGGAACTCATATTGTCAAGCATGCCTAGTAGATTGGCCATGTTGATTTTGGGCGAGATCCAAAAATTTTGGGTCCCTAATTTTGAGTTGTAATGATAAATTCTCTTAATGTCAAATTGGTGGATTGTAAATCCTGACAATGCATGTTGATTGGTAGTAATGTTTAGCCTTAATATCTGTTTTGGGGTGAAGTCTGAGTAACCCACTTGTGACTAGTACTTGATTTGGCCCGATGATAGATTGGGTGACGTCGTTCTTAAGGGTAAGGCATCGTTAGTCATGAGATTTTATTTGATAATTGAGGTTGAATGTTGCTGATTGTATGCCCGTGATCCTTATTGAAAAAAATTATAGGGGTGTATGATCTTATGCGGGAAGGGGGTTAATCGTTATTATGCTTGTTGGTGCCCACTGTAGCAAGGAGGGCTTGATGTTCCCGATGATAGAATAGGTAACGTCCATCTTAAGGGAAGTCATTGAGTCCTTTCTTGTTGGTTATGTGTTAATGGAAATCCGGGGAAGTCTGAGTACTCGGAAGATATGGTCATGAATCCCCTTCGCCCCTTTTGTTATTATGAATTGAGTGTGTGTGATGCTAAGTGTCGAAGCACATCTTGCTCTATGGATCATATGCATAAATCACAAGAACACAAGGAACTTGTGTCTTTGTGCGTTTCTCTTATGATGCATAGATCTTGATATGTGGGGCGCACAAGGTATCGCACCAAGTTGAAAAGAATGAGCAGATCACTGATCTAAGGTGCGACGCGTGGTGCTGCACACACTCTTGATGGTGCGAATTGCACCAGCATCGCACCTCAGCTGAAGAATTTCCTGAAGGTTCTGTTAGCTTGTATGATAGCACATGTGACACACACTCTTCCTAGTGCATATCACATGTGGTCCGCACAAGACAACAAACACCTACTTTGTTTTTCTAATCCATTGCATTCCACCATTTTTAGTTGCTAACTTCTTTCTAGATTTTGTTTTTATTTCTTGGCTCACAATCTTTGGATGCAGACTATGTCATCTAAAAGGGGTAACACCGAGAGGAGCTCACGTAGGCCAACCGCACCCTCCTCCTCCAAGTCAACTTCAAAAGGGAAAAAAAAAGTCTCATCAGGCCGTGATCAAGCCTAAAAAGAGGAGCGAGTTCGGTTTGAAATTGAGGGCATGAAAGTGATCTACGATCATGATAGGGGCAGGTCCTTCAATGAGGAGCAGATATTTAATTTGAATGCAGTGGGGGATAATTTACCCAACAACCCCACTAAGTTTGCTATGCGCCATTGGCAACCGTTTTAGGAAGTACCCGGGAACTATTACAAAGAGTTGGTCCGAGAGTTTTTCGCTTCATACCATGCTACCCAAGATGCTAAAGGTCTCAAAAGGGGTTGTGAGAAATTTCCCGCATTGGACTCAGTTATGGTTAGAGGGAAAGAAGTCCACATCACTCCAGCTGCCATTAATGTCATCTACTGGAGATATCTAATCGATTCAGCACCCACCCTAATGGAGAAGTTGCTCCTTCGGTGCAAACCTCTCGAGTGGGCCCCAATCATTTCTCCTGATACACCTGCCTGGGCCACCATGGGAGGCGATATACCATGAAGATCATTGGTATTTGAGGCCCGACTTTGGTATGATCTAGTGCGCAATCATATTTTCCCGTCTCAGAATGACTAAAAGATCACTCAAGAGGATGCCATTCTTATTGAGGCTATCATGACGGGGGAGCATATCAACTTTAGAGAGGTGGCTACACTGGTAAACTGGAGGAAAGCTCATCGCAGAAATGACTCCTTTCCTTTCTCGGTTTTGATCACCAAGTTGTGTGCTAAAGAATATGTTCCTACTCTCCCCTGCAACAAGATCACTCATGCCATTGGGGTCAACGATCTTGATAAGAAGACAGATGGGGATGTCCCCAAATTTAAGAGACAAAGAACGGAGCAGCCGAGTGATCTTGACAGTGACGAGCCTGGTGCTAGAGCGGGCATTTTGTTCCCCTCTTAGGACACTTCAGAGACATGCCCACATGCCCCCACACCCTCCATGAAAAAGAGTGGTCTTAAAGATATGGTCAACCAAACTCATAATCACGAGAAGCAACTGGCAAACTTAGCAACAAAACTACCCAGAATAATCAATAGAGCAATCAAAACTACAGTAAAGGGGGTGGTTGATAGTCTGAGTACGTTGTGAAAGCAAGTTGATGATATGGAGGGGGAAATCTCAAAACTATGGAAGGACATTGACAAATCCAAAGGCAAAGATCCGATAGAGAAAGCTGATTTTACCACATTGCCTCCACCTAGGAGGATTCGCGAGACATTGGATGATTTGTTTGCTTCATATGCATCTGAGGAGCTGCTCGGTCATGCTGAGCACGAACTGGATGATGATGAGAACCCCAAGTTTCAGAGAGTGCTTTGTGACTCCACAATTTCGGCAACCTCGCGAATGAGTGGTGCTGGCCCAAGTGGGAAGAATGTTAAAGAAGAAGTAGCCCCTGATGGTGGTGATGATGAGGACTAGATCCTACAGAGAGTTCCACCATTTTCCCTTTGCACTATGAGAATTGAGGACAATGCTTATTTCATGGGAGGGGGTGGCTTTCTTTACTTACTTGCTTTTGAGGCCCGTGAGTGGGCTTGAGACAATTTATTGCCCTTGTCGGGCCTAGTTGACATTTCTGCATAGTTTTATTTGGCCCTTGTCGAGCATATTTTGGATAATTATTTGTGATGATAATATGTTTCTTTTTCTTTTTGTTTAGATTATATTTTTTTTCTACTTTGAGCTTAATTGTTCCCTCACCGGGCTTGATGTTTTTTTTAATAAGGGGTTGCGTTAGTCTTACATGCTCTATTGTCCCACTACCCGTACCTTGCAAATGCTCTAAATGCCTAAGGCGAGGCTTGTTCTTGGTTGATTCATGAGTGCCAAAGGATCTCCTTGTTGATAGTAGTGTAGAAATAAACTCCGAGGGTTTTCTTAATACTACGGTTCTTTCCAAGGAGAAAGAGTTTTGATTAATTCCTTTTTCTTTTCTTTTGTTTTTGTGTGTCGAACCAGGTTGTTATTTCCCTATGATAGATTGAGAGGCAACTTTCTTAAGGGAAAATGCCAAGTTTAGTTTAGAATTGAGTCCGTAAGTGCTTGTCTCATAATGGGCCCATCGAAAATATTTCTTGGTAAATTGTTTTGATGAAAAGGAAAGGAAAAAGAGAAATGAATTTTCTCTTGTCATGACTTGCACACTCTCGCTTTGTCTTGATTGACTCACAAACGAGTGTGTAATGAACTCAGAATAGATTGTCAAAAGTCATTTTCCCCATATGATTGTGGGATCAAAGGATGAAGTCTTGTGACATGATGCCTTGTGCGGTGAGGCTTTACCTTGATTCTTGTGCATAAGTGTCATGTAGAACTTGCCCCGAATGTGATTCAAGGCGAAATTCTAGGTGTAACCAAGCTTGGGAAATGACTTTAGGCCCTTTTTGATAGCCACTTCACTCAAATGACCTCCCAATGACATCAAATCCTAGTGAACCCCTTTGAGCTTGTGACCATTCTTTGACACATTTGTAGCACCTTGACCTTTTTGGAACCTCTATCTTGGCACCCAGCCTCCCTAATTGCTTGAAAATGAAATGTAGGCTAAAAGCCTAAGTTTGGGGGGGGGGGGAACAAAAGATAACATAGGAAAATGCCTAAGTTTGGGGGGGTGCATGTGAAACAATGAGGAGAAGAAAAGAAACGCACTTCAAGTGCAAGGTAGCACCTTGATTCAAAAATTGAAAATTGCTCCAAAAAGATCAATCCAATGAGCAAATTGAAAAGCAAAAATGGGTGCTACCAAATGAAGGTGATATAAGGTATGAATGACCATGAAGTAAAAAGGAGAAATCTTAGGTTATGTGAGGGAGAAATAAGGTGAAGTTGAAAATCAAAAAATGTTAGCATTGTTTGAAATGAAAACAAAGAGCATTAGGGAGGTGTAGTCACTTGAATCAAATGATATCCTCACCTTATCCCTAGCCAACATCGTAACCCGTAAGTCCTTGGTGATTCTGAGCTTGGCTACCCTACATTAGTGGTGATCTACATGAAGGGCAAGCCTATGGTTCAACGCGTATGCACTTGAACTTCCTTGAGAGAGTGAGAGTCTTCTTGGTTCTCTTATAATCCCGTGGTTAAGAATTGAATAATTGTGAGGGGGATTCTCTCTTGTGGTGAGTGGCATCATTCACTCGAATTGAAGCATAGATTCTCTATTTCAATTGAGGGAAATGAATGAGACAAGTTGAGTGGAGAATCTCGAGGCAAACCTTGAAGGTCCATGCCAATGACTTGAGAAGCTGAAATGTCTTGTTTTGAATGGCAAATTCCCTTGAATTTTAAAAGAGATATAATGTCCTTTTGAAAAGGGTTTTGAAATGAGCAATTACCATGATCCTGTGGGGGTCCAAAAAGAGATGAGAATAGTAGTTGAGTCTTTCGTTTGAGTTTTTTATTTGTTATTTTTCTTAAACTTTTAGTGCAGAGTAGTTTTTGTGCCTTAATTGAGCCTTAGCATAATTCATTCCTTGCCTTGTGAGTATCTTTATTGAGGACCAACAATAGTTCAAGTTGGGGGTTTTATAAGTCGGTAATCTACCAACTTATTGAGCCTATATCCATGAATTATTGGTATAATTTGAATCGATTTAGAGGTTCTTATTGCCTTTATTGATGTCTATGCAAGTACTTTAGATAGAAGAGGAAAAATAAGGATATGGACCCAAAAAGAGCCAAAAAGGAGCTAAGTGTGAAGAGTTGAGAAAAGCTGAAGAATCTGCCAGGAGGTGCAGTGGTTGTGCGACACGCACAAGCTGAGGTGCGGTTCGCATATCCTCCACATGAAGCTACAAAGATGACTAAATATTCTGCTAAGGAGTGTGGTCGCCATGCAACGCGCACATCCCGTGGTGCAAAATGCACCACCTTCGCACAAAGCTCACTTATGCGGCTGAAGTCACTGGCTAATCTAAAGCAGGTGTGCAACACGCACACTGTGATGTGCAAATTGCACGTCGCGTCGCACACCACCTGGAGGGCAATTTTGTCCTAAATTTATGTGACGAATTTTAGAGCATATAAAAGGCAATTTTAGGCTTATTTTGTACATACAATTTTTAGCATAGAATTTTCAGAGAGAACTTGGAGATATTTTTGGTTTGTCACCAATTTCCTCCATCTCCATTGAGAGAGGGTTTTCAATTCAATATTTTGGTTAACAACTTGTGTGCCTAATTTGACTCTAGAACTTGAGAATCAACTACAATGGATGGCAATTTGATTTACCCAGCTGGTATATCTTCTCCCCCTTTTATGAGTGGCTAATTTCTCTGGTCTAGGGGTGTATTGATGATGGGTGCTTAAATAATGGGTGTGGGTATTGCTAATTCACTCTTATAATTGCTTATTTGATACGGGTCTAGTATTTTCACCATGTTTTAATCTAATAATTTGTGGTTGCAAACATGAATTTACCTTATTTGGCTATATAATTGCTCGAGAGAGAATTTTGTAGTTATGGATGTGAGATTCCTAGTGGGTACTTGGGAATCCACTTAGATTGGAGGCTAGAGATAGCTCCAATCGCGAAATATCCCATTTAAGGGTCTGAGCTAAAGATAAGAGGACCTCTCCAAGAACTTGTTGGTTGGTTACTTAGCACACCGAATGATGTTCTAACCGAAATCATCAGATAGGTGGATGTTGATCGAGAGATAGCAGTCCATACTCATAACTAACGCTATCCGTGTCAATAGGTAAAATTGAAGTGAATTAGTGATTACCCTATCCTATAGCGAATGCCCCATCGGAAATGCACCCCTAGTCATCTAGTTCTTATTGGTACACCCATCTTAATTTTATAGATTTTATTTGATTTGAGTTAGTAGTGACAAATTTCCCAATTCCCCCCATTTTATTGCTTTGGTTTTGTTAAACAATTACTCTCTCTTTGAAATCGCTTCGCACAATCTCTAACTTGCTAAATCAGGTCCCTTGGATACGACCCCAACATCCATTGGGTTTATAAATGTGTTTTGACTGCGCGATTATCGTGACTTCCTAGTTGGAGAGCCACGATTTGAGCGTTCATCAATTTTTTTTGATAAACGCTCAAATCTTACCGTCCAATTAAGGAGGTCACGGCGATCGCGTAGTCAAAAAAAAAATTATAATTCCCAACGGGTATTGGTGGAGAACCCAAGGGAACAATATAGTCGCGATCGAGCTAGTAAATAATAAAAGAAACTTATTGAAGTTCAATTAATGAAAAGGGAAAAGATATCTAAAGGGGGGGGGGGGTTTAACTACAACTAAAAGATAATAAAAAAACAAATAAAAGATAGGTGATCAATGGTTTCACCTTGCTATCGCCATGCAAGGATAACAAGGGAGATATTGGCTTGGGAATTCAAATTCACATGACTTGCACCCGATTGACACTTAGGTAGTCTTGGCTAAAGGTATGCTTAATTGTCTCTCGACCAATCAAGCATATATCTCGTGCATTTTCTCTCGAACTAACACGAGTAGGCAATAAACCAGCCAAATAACTTGGGAAGGTCGTCCTATCTCTAGCTCGGACCCTTAAATGGGAGATTCCACAATTGGAGCTATCTCTAGCCTCCAATATAGATGGATTCCCAAGATCCCACTATTGTATCTTCCTGAATTTTAGAATTTCTCTCTCGAGCAAAAACCCAAATCAGAAAACTAAGTCAATGTTTGCAACCATTGACCATAAATTTAAGCAATGTAAAATTTAACAGACCCAAATAATCAAACAAGAAACAAATCTAGAGTTAGTATCAAATACCCAAACAAGTATTATCTCTAATACAAACCCAAAATCTCAAGTGAACAATACACCAATAATATAGCAATTAAGAATAAGAGTTGAAGAATGGAAACTAAAGATTTTACAATGAAGAGCATCCAAATCTTCACTCCTATGGTGTTGGTTGATGAACCTTGCTCCCAAGCTTTCTCAAAAGTTGTGAAAATAGCCAAAGATCCGTTTCAAGATGTCTTGGAAGTGTTTTATGTGAATTGGGGTTTCCACAAGTGGGAATTTCCATATCTGTACCGCAGCGGATGAATCTGTCACCGTGATCACGTGATCATGCTTCGCGATCATGAAGTTATGTGTTATCTCTTCTCTTGGTCGTGCGGTCTCAACTTTGTGGTCGCGTGGTTCTGATTTCTTCTTCCATGCGATCGCGTGGCTTCACTTTGCGGTCACGTATCTTTAGTTTTCTCCTTGTGCATCACGATCGTGTGGATTACTCTCGCGGTTGCGATGAGTAACTTGGTGTCAATGATCAACAACTCCTTTTAGCTCCCATTTGACTTGTTTTTACTCGAATCTATCCCAAACATTTCTAAAACACAGAAACCTGTAAAATAAAAGAAATTCGTGTCAAAGTGCACTATTTATCCACTATATACTAGAAAAGGTATATGATTAGAAGCTAAATAAGTAGGTAGAATACCAACTTATCAAATCCCCAAACTAGAACTATTGCTTGTCCTCAAGCAACTTAAAAATTCTAACTCAAGAGGCATATAACACAACTGCAAATGACAATACTACAAGCCAAGGAAAACCTATTTCAAGCACAAAACATGACTTCAGTTGGTACTATCGATTAGTCAATCACCAACTATCCTAATTCGCATGCCCTCACAAGAACAAAAGTCCCAAAAACATATTATGTACAAAGACAATCATAAGGGGCAAATACAAACACTCGCGCTCACAAGGAAGTGTAAGTGCACACATATTGAACCATAGGCTTGCCCTTCATGTAGATCGCACAAGGTATCGCACCAAGTTGAAAAGAATGAGCAGATCACTGATCTAAGGTACGACGCGTGGTGCGACACACACTCTTGATGGTGCAAATTGCACCAGCATCGCACCTCAGTTAAAGAATTTCCTGAAGGTTATGTTAGCTTATGTGACAGCACATGCGACACACACTCTTCCTAGTACATCTCACATGTGGTCCACACAAGACAACATACACCTACTTTGTTTTTCTAATCCATTGCATTCCACCGTTTTTAGTTGCTAACTTCTTTCTAGGTTTTGTTTTTGTTTCTTGGCTCACAATCTTTGGATGTAGACTATGTCTTCTAAAAAGGGTAACACCGAGAGGAGCTCACGCAGGCCAACCGCTCCCTCCTCCTCCAAGTCAACTTCAAAAGGGAAAAAGAAAGTCTCATCAGACCGTGATCAAGCCTCAAAGGAGGAGAGAGTTTGGTTTGGAATGGAGGGCATGAAAGTGATCTATGATCGTGATAGGGGCAGGTCCTTCAATGAGGAGCAGAGCTTTAATCTAAATGCAGTGGGGGATAATCTACCCAACATCCCCACTATGTTTGCTATGCACCACTGGCAACCATTTCAGGAAGTACCCGGGAACTATTACAAAGAGTTGGTCCAAGAGTTTTTTGCTTCATACCAAGCTACCCAAGATGCTAAAGGCCTCAAGAGGGATTGTGAGAAATTTCCGGCATTGGACTCAGTTATGGTTAGAGGGAAAGAAGTCCACATCACTCCAGCTTCCATTAATGTCATCTACTGAAGCAATCTAATCAATTTAGCACCCACCCTAATAGAGAAGTTGCTCCTTCGGTGCAAACATCTTGAGTGGGCTGCTCCTATCATTTCTCCTGATACACCTGCCTGGGCCACCATGGGAGGCGATATACCAAGGAGATCATTGGTATTTTGGGCACGGCTTTGGTATTATCTAGTGCGCAATCGTATTCTCCTCTCTCAAAATGACCAAAAGATCACTCAAGAGGATGCCATTATTATTGAGGCTATCATGACGGGGGAGCATATCAACTTTAGAGAGGTGGCTACACTGGTAATCTGGAGGAAAGCTCATCGCAGAAATGACTTCTTTCCTTTCCCGGTTTTGATCACCAAGTTGTGTGCTAAAGCAGATGTTCCTACTCTCCCCTGCGACAAGCTCACTCATGCCATTGGGGTCATCGATCTTGATTAGAAGACAGACAGGGATGCCCCCAAATTTAAGAGACAAAGAATGGAGCAGCTGAGTGAGCTTGACAGTGATGAGCCTGGTGCTAGAGCGGGCATTTTGTCCCCTTATCAGGACACTTCAGAGACATGCCCACATGCCCCCACACCGTCCATAACAAAGAGTGGTCTTCAAGATATGGTCGACCGAACTCATAGTCACGAGAAGCAACTGGTAAACTTAGCAACAAAACTACCCAAAATAATCAACAGAGCAGTCAAAAGTGCAGTAAAGGGGGTGGTTGATAGTATGAGTACGTTGTGCAAGCAAGTTGATGTTATGGAGGGAGAAACCTCAAAACTATGGAAGGAAATTGACAAATCCAATGGCAAAGATCCGGTAGAGGAAGCTGATTTTACCACATTGCCTCCACCTAGGAGGATTCCAGGGCCACTGGATGAATTGTTTGCTTCATATGCATCCGAGGAGCTTCCTGGTCATGCTGAGCACGAACTGGATGATGATGAGAACCCCAAGTTTCAGAGAGTGCTTCGTGACTCCATAATTTCGGCAACCTTGCGAATGGGTGGTGCTGGCCCAAGTGGGAAGAATGTTGAAGAAGAAGTAGCCCCTGATGGTGGTGATGATGAGGACTAGATCCAACAGGGAGTTCCACCATTTTCCCTTTGCACTATGAGCATTGAGGACAATGCTTCTTTCATGGGAGGGGGTGGCTTTTTTTACTTACTTGCTTTTGATGCTCGTGAGTGGGCTTGAGATAATTTATTGACCTTGTTGGGCCTAGTTGACATTTCTGTGTTGTTTTATTTTGCCCTTGTTGGGCACATTTTGGATAATTATTTGTGATAATATTATTTTTCTTTTTGTTTATATTATATTTGTGTTCTACTTTGAGCTTAATTGTGCCCTCGCCGGGCTTGATATTTTTATTGATGATGTACTGGGTTAGTCTTACATGCTCTATTGTCCCACTACTCGTACCTTTCAAATGCGCTAAATGCCTACGGCGAGGCTTGTTCTTGGTTGATTCATGAGCGCCAAAGGATCACCTTGTTGATAGTAGTGTAGAAATAAACTCCGAGGGTTTTCTTAATACTACGGTTCTTTCCAAGGAGCAAAAGTTTTGATTATTTTCTTTTTTTTTTTTTTTTTTTTTTTTTGTGTGTTGAACCGGGTTGTTGTTTTTGAGGAAAAGCATTCTATTGTCATGACTTGCACACTCTCGGTTTGGCTTGATTGACTCATAAATGAGTGTGTAATGAACTCAGAATAGCTTGTCAAAAGTCATTTGCCCCAATTGATTGTGGGACCAATGGATGAAGTCTTGTGACATGATTCCTTATACGGTGAGGCTTTACCTTGATTCTTGTGCATAAGTGTCATGTAGAACTTGCCCCAAATGTGATTCAAGGAAAAATTCTAGGAGTAACCAAGCTTGGGAAATGACTTTAGGCCCTTTTTGATAGCCACTTCACTCAAATGATCTCCCAATGACATCAAATCCTAGTGAAACCCTTTGAGCTTGTGACCATTCTTTGACACCTTTGTAGCACCTTGACCTTTTTGGAACCTCTATCTTGGCACCCATCCTCCCTAATTGTTTGAAAATGAAATTTAGGCTAAAAGCCTAAGTTTGGGGAGGGGAAAAAAAAGATAACATAGGCAATTGCCTAAGTTTGGGGAGTGCATGTGAACGAATGAGGAGAAGAAAAGAAACGTACTTCAAGTGCAAGGTAGCACCTTGATTCGAAAATTGAAAATTGCTCCAAAAAGATCAATCCAATGAGCAAATTGAAAAGAAAAATTAGGTGCTACCAAGTGAAGGTGATATAAGGTATGAATGATCATGAAGTAAAAAGGAGAAATCTTGGGTTATGTGAGGGAGAAATAAGGTGAAGTTGAAAATCAAAAAATGTGAGTGGTGTTTGAAATGAAAACAAAGAGCATTAGGGAGGTGTAATCACTTGAATCAAATGATATCCTCACCTTATCCATAGCCAACATCGTAACCCGGAAGTCCTTGGTGATTCTGAGCTTGGCTACCCTACATTAGTGGCAATCTACATGAAGGGCAAGCCTATGGTTCGACGCGTATGCACTTGAACTTCCTTGAGAGAGTGAGAGTCTTCTTGGTTCTCTTATAATCTCGTGGTTAAGAATTGAATAATAGTGAGGGGGATTCTCTCTTATGGTGAGTGGCATCATTCACTCGAATTGAAGAATAGAGTCTCTATTTTAATTGAGAGAAATGAATGAGACAAGTTGTGTGACGAATCTCGAGGCAAACCTTGAAGGTCCATGTCAATGACTTGAGAAGCTAAAATGTCTTGTTTTGAATGGAAAATTCCCTTGAATTTTAAAAGAGAGATGATGTCCTTTTGAAAAAGGTTTTGAAATGAGTAATTACCTTGAGCATGTGGGGGGTCCAGATAGAGATGAGTATAGTAGTTGAGTCTTTCGTTTGAGTCTTTTATTTGTTATTTTTCTTAAATTCTTAGTGCAGAGTAATTTTGTGCCTTAATTGAGCCTTAGCATAATTCATTCCTTGCCTTGTGAGTATCTTGCTTAAGGACCAACAATAGTTCAAGTTGGGGGTTTGATAAGTCAGTAATCTACCAACTTATTGAGCCTATATCCATGAATTATTTCTATGATTTGAATCGATTTAGAGGTTCTTATGGCATTTATTGATGTCTATGCAAGTACTTTGGATAGAAGATGAAAAATAAGGATATGGCCCTAAAAAGAGCCAAAAAGGAGCTAAGTGTGAAGAGTTGAGAAAAGCTGAAGAATCTACCAGGAGGTGCAGTGGCTGTGCGACATGCACAAGCTGAGGTGCGGTTCACATATCCTCTGCATGAAGCTACAAAGACGACTAAAGATTCTGCTAAGGAGTGTGGTCGCCATGCGATGCGCACATCCCGTGGTGCAAAATGCACCATCTTCGCACAAAGCTCACTTATGCGGCTGAAGTCACTGGCCAATCTAAAACAGGTGTGCGACGCGCACACTGCGACGTGCAAACTTCACGTCGCGTCGCACACTACCTGGAGGGAAATTTTGTCCTTAATTTATGTGACGAATTTTAGAGCATATAAAAGGCAATTTTAGGCTTATTTTGTACATACAATTTTTAGCATAGAATTTTCAAAGAGAACTTGGAGATATTTTTGGCTTGTATCCAATTTCCTCCATCTCCATTGAGAGAGGGTTTTCAATCCAATATTTTGGTTAACAACTTGTGTGCCTAATTTGACTCTAGAACTTGAGAATCAACTACAATGGATGGGAATTTTATTTACCCAGCTGGTATATCTTCTCCCCCTTCTATGAGTGGCTAATTTCTCTTGTCTAGGGATGTGTTGATGATGGGTGCTTAGCTAATGAGTGTGGGTATTGCTAATTCACTCTTATAATTGCTTATTTGATATGGGTCTATTAGTTTCACCATGTTTTAATCTAATAATTTGTGGTTGCAAACATGAATTTACCTTACTTGGCTATATAATTGCTTGAGAGAGAATTTTGTAGTTGTGGATGTGAAATTGCTAGTGGGTACTTGGGAATCCACTTAGATTGGAGGCTAGAGATAGCTCCAATCGTGAAATCTCCCATTTAAGGGTTTGATCTAAAGATAGGACGACCTCCCCAAGAACTTGTTGGTTGGTTACTTAGCACACCGAATGATGTTCTAACCGAAATCATAAGATATGTGGATGTTGATTGAGAGATAGCAGTCCACACTCATAACCAACGCTACCCGTGTGAATAGGTAAAATTGAAGTGAATTAGTGATTACCCTATCCTATAGCGAATGCCCCATCGGAAATGCACCCCTAGTCATCTAGTTCTTATTGGTACACCCATCTTAATTTTATAGCTTTTATTTAAGTTTAATTAGTAGTGACAACTTTCCCAATTCCCCGCATTTTATTACTTTGGTTTTGTTGAACAATTACTCTCTCTTTGAAATCGCTTTGCACAATCTCTAACTTTCTAAATCAGGTCCCTTGGGTACGACCCCGACATCCATTGGGTTTATAAATGTGTTTTGACTACGTGATTGCCGTGACCTCCTAGTTGGAGAGCCACGATTTGAGCGTTCATCAAATTTTTTTGATAAATGCTCAAATCGTGCTCTCCAATTAAGGAGGTCACGGCGATCGCGTAGTCAATTTTTTTTTATAATTCCCAATGGGTGTTTGGGTCGAACCTAAGGGAACAATGTGTCGCGATCGATCTAGTAAAGAATAAAACAACTTATTGAAGTTCAATTAACAAAAAGGGAAATGATATCTAAAGGGGGGGTGGGTTAACTACAACTAAAAGATAATAAAAAAACAAATAAAAGATAGGTGATCAATGGCTTTCACCTTGCTCTCGCCAAGCAAGGATAACAAGGGAGATATGGGCTTGAGAATTCATATTCACAAGACTTGCACCCGATTGGAACTTAGATTGTCTTGGCTAAAGGTATGCTTAATTGTCACTCGACCAATCAAGCATATATCTCATGCATTTTCTCTCGAACTAACATGAGTAGGCAATAAACCAGCCAAATAACTTGGGAAGGTCGTTCTACCTCTAGCTCGGACCCTTAAATGGGAGATTCTGCGATTGGAGATATCTCTAGCCTCCAATCTAGATGGATTCCCAAGTTCCCACTATTGAATCTTCCTGAATTCGAGAATTTCTCTCTCGAGCAAAAACCCAAATCAGAAAACTAAGTCAATGTTTGCAACCATTGACCATAAATTCAAGCAATGTAAGATTCAAGAGACCCAAATAATCAAACAAGAAACAAATCTAGATTTAGTATCAAATACCCAAACAAGTATTATCTCTAATACAAACCCAAACAAGTATTATCTCTACATTGGGTGTATCATAGTCGCTGGCTTCTTCTCAACATCAATAGAGTTTTTCAACACCCCAACATCATAGCATAACTGAGTCACTAATGAGGGAAAGAAAAGGCTTTTATACCTTCCACTAGCTACCTCAGCCATCTGAGCCACAATATGGATCCTAATATTTATATCAATATCATCAATGAGGGTTGCCACTATCAATGCTCGGTCAAAGGTCACATCAATGTCATGAGAAGATGGTATGATCCTCGCACAGATAATCAAAAGCCAAGACTTGGCTTCTGCCGTGAACTCATATGAATCAACCCCCTTTTGCAAAGTCCACCAATTCGGGGTCACCCCATCATGTAACTTGTCTACCAACCACTAGTGTCCTTAAACTTTGGCCTTTGCAATGTAAACCTCATTGTTAGCATCTTGAAGGTGGTATAGTACATTGATAATCTCAGGGTTGAAGCTCACTTGGACTCCCCAAATGGTAGTGACTAGTGCGCCATTGAAATCAGTGATCGAAGCATTGCAATAGAACTCAGTGACCACTGTGTGGTTAGCCATGATAGGTGGAGGAGCAAAACATATCCAACCCTGCTCCACCAACCTTTTGTAGAATTCTGGCATTTTTGTCTCAACTTTGTCCATATTGATTCCTTTCTCACTAACAAAGGGTTTGGACAATAGCTCATCATACCAGCATTCACATGATGTCGATAGGAACCTATCATCATCGTAGTTCTCCTCCATTTCAACATATGAAGCATTCTCAACTCACTACCGTTGGAGGACATCTTTTTGATCAAATTACTTACAAAACACACCATTATGTTAAAAGTTCTTAGGGACACTTAAAACAATGTATTATGAAGTACTTAGGCCAAAGAAATAGCCGAAAGAAGTTCCGAGGTGGGCTGTGCGTTGCCACAGTTTTGACACTGCCAGGCAATCCTTCTTCGCATTTGCGGCCAGCCAGCTGCCTTAACAAAGAAAGAATTGTTTTTCTAGAAATTTTAGCCTTCACGAATGTGGCTAGGTTCCCGCGAATGCGAAGGTTATCGTGATGCCTGAAACAATGCCTCTTTGAGGCATTTTCTCAAACACATGAGAGGCAAGCATGTTTTGCTTGATCTTCGAAGGTTTTAGAACCAATAAAAACACCACTTTTTAGTCCCACCATTTAGGACATAGCCTAAGCAAATTTCACCCAACAATTTAACACTTGAACATAACTAGAAGTTGAATTAAAGCAAGAGGAGACCAACTAAGAATTGCCATTACCTAATTTCTACACATCGAGTTGAGGAAGAAAGGAACCCATTTCAAAATATAAGGAGGGTAGAGTTTATACCTTATGGATTGCACTTGGCAAAACAACTAATGGAAGAACTTGATGGAATTTTTGTGTGCCAAAGGAGGAGAGAGTAACTTTATTTTGAGAAGAAAGCATTTTGGAACCTTCTGTTATTTGAACGTTTTAAACTTTACCTGAACTGCCTGGAAGCTTCGTGTTCGTGGTGGCCCAGTGTATTCAAGAAGGTTTGAAGTTTAACTGGCCTTTGCATTCGCGGCTGGTCCACGCGTTTGCGAAGGCATGATGTAACCTGGTCTTCGCGTTTGTGGCCAGTCTTCCGCGTTCGCGAAGAAGACTGAACTGACCAGATTTTTCAATTTTCTTCAGCATTCTCCTCGATGTGCGAGGCAATGTGCAACAGGCACTTTGTGAGGTGAAAAATGCACCATGTTCGCACATACCAGTGTTTTTGATCAGTCTATTGGTTGCTTGTGCGATGGCATGTGCGATGGGCACTCTTCTAAGTGTGAAACACACGTCTTTCAGAGGTATTTTTGGTTCTTCTCAATAATTGGTTCCTCTTCTCATTCCCTTGGGCACCTAAAACACACCAAAAAGAAATAAAAAGTGAAGTAAAGCATAAAAACAATGGGTTGCCTCCCATCAAGCGCATAATTTAACGTCGTGGTGCGACACCAGCTACCTCACCATCAAGATTTCCACTTGGAAAATCTGAACCTTCGACCCAAACATGAATCAAATTTCCAGTGGCACTCCTGGGGTGAAGCTTTTAGCATGAGAAGGCCATTCTCTTGATTCCGTATGTCACACTTTTTGGCCTTCAAGTGAGGAAGGACACTTTGCCTTTTTTCCACGACAAACTCAAAAATTAATAGAACTTCTTCCACCCTCCTTCCAAGGTCTTCCAAAAGCTTGATTACTTTGATTTTTGTCCATTGAATCAAACTTAAGGTTGAACAAAGGTTGAAGTAGGATTTGGGCGTCTCCACCTTCAAGTTTGCCTCATTCATAACATCCTCACTATGAGATTCCATTGCATCATTCAACACAATGAAAATAAACAAACAAAAACAACTATTCACAAAATTGAACTAGAGTAAGTAAACTCAAATTCTAAACTAACTCAATACACCAAATTGTTCCCCGACAACGGTGCTATTTTTGATAAACGCTTAAATTGTGCTCTCCAATTAAGGAGGTCATGATGATTGCGTAGTCAAAACAAAATTTATAATTCTCAATGAGTGTTAGGCTCGAACCTAGGGGAACAATGTAGTCGTGATCGAGCTAGTAAAGAATAAAAGCAACTTATTGAAGTTCAATTAACGAAAAAGGAATAGATATCTAAAGGGGGGGTTTTAACTACAACTAAAAGATAATAAAAAAACAAATAAAAGATAGGTGATCAATGGCTTTCACCTTGCTATCGCCAAGCAAGGATAACAAGGGCGATACGGGCTTGGGAATTCAAATTCACAAGACTTGCACTCGATTGACACTTAGGTAGTCTTGGCTAAAGGTATGCTTAACTGTCTCTCGACCAATCAAGCATATAACTCGTGTATTTTCTCTTGAACTAACATGAGTAGGCAATAAACCAGCCAAATAACTTGGGAAGGTCATCCTATCTCTAGCTCGGACCCTTAAATGGGAGATTCCATGATTGGAGCTATCTCTAGCCTCCAATCTAGATGGATTCCCAAGTTCCACTATTGAATCTTCCCAAATTCGAGAATATCTCTCTCGAGTAAAAACCCAAATCAGAAAACTAAGTCAATGTTTCCAACCATTGACCATAAATTCAAGCAATGTAAGATTCAAGAGACCCAAATAATCAAATAAGAAACAAATCTAGATTTAGAATCAAATACCCAAATAAGTATTATCTGTATTACAAACCCAAAATGTCAAGTCAATAATACACCAATAATATAGCAATTAAGAAAAAGAGTTAAAGAATGGAAACAAAAGATTTACAATGAAGAGCATCCAAATCTTCACTCTTATGGTGTTGGTAGATGAACCTTGCTCCCAAGCTTGCTCAAAAGTTGTGAAAATAGCCAAAGATCCATTTCAAGATGTCTTGAAAGTGTTTTATGTGAATTGGGGTTTCCACAAGTGGGAATTTCCAAATCTATCCCCCAGCTGATGAATCCATCATCGCAATCGTGTGATCATGCTTTGCAATCGCGAAGTTCTGTGTTTTCTCTCCTCGCGGTCATGTGGTTTAGATTTCTTCTTCCACGTGGTCGCGTGGCTTCACTTTGTGGTTTCATAGCTTTAGTTTTCTCCTTGTTCATCACAGTCGCGTGCCTTACTCTCGCGATTGCGATGAGTAACTTGGTGTCAGTGGTCAGCAGCTCCTTTTAACTCTCATTTGACTGGTTTTTACTCGAATCTTTCCCGAAAACTTCTAAAACACAGAAACCTGTAAAATAAAAGAAATTCGTGTCAAAGTGCACTCTTTATCCACTTTATACTAGCAAAGGTATAAGATGAGAAGCTAAATAAGTAGGTAGAATACCAACTTATCGGTGTTACACTCACCCCTTTCAGAGTTTTACCCTATGTCTACTCCTTGGCCTTTTGTTGCTTGGGGCATGGACATTATTAGACCAATTGAGCTGAAAGCTTCTAACGGGCGCTAATTTATTCTAGTCAGCATTGATTACTTTACTAAATGGATAGAAGATGTTACTTTCAAATCAGTCACCAAGAAAGCGGTATTGGACTTTGTTCATTCAAGCATCATATGTCATTTTGGTATACCAAAGACCATTATTACAGATAACGAAACCAATCTTAATAGCCATCTGATGAAAGAGGTCTATGAATAATTTAAAATTTTTCATCGCCATTCTACCCCTCATCAACCTAACGCAAATGGATCCGTTGAAGCAACAAACAAAAATATCAAAAAGATTCTTAGAAGGATGGTCTAAAGATCTAGGCAGTGGCATGAAAAATTACCTTTTTGTAATGTCCAGGTTCATCGTTACGGGTAAACGTTTCGTGCCATATTTTAAGTTAGAAAACTTTCAGGTTTGGGAGTTTAAAATTCTAGGCTAGGCTAGTCTCAGCCAATTTTTGAGCAAGGTATGGTTGAGGGAAAATCTGGGTGAGGATTGGGTAACGTGTCTTGTTTTGAGCTAGGTTTACTTGTAGCTAAGACATAAGGGAGTCTGGGAGGCTTTTCAGAATTAAATTCGGGTAAGTAGAACTCTCAGTACGAAGGTTGACGTGAAGGAGTTATTCTGGAATGTCAGGAAATTTAGTGTGTTGTAAATAGGCACTTGTGGGGAAATTTATGACTTTCTGTCCCATGTCAACTGCCATAGAAGTTGACACATTGTTATTGCAACCTCCACTAAAACAGAGAAATTACCGCTATAGCGGAAGTCAATATCAATCAGCATCCGCTATAGCGGATGGTTCCGCTATAGTGGTACCAATATAGCTGACTTAGTCAGGATTTAATGCAGAAAACTTCCCCAAAACATTCAATTTTCATCAAGAATATTTTGGGAGAAGGGAAAGACAATTTTAGGGAATTTTCCTCAGTTTTGCATAATTTTTCATCCCAAAGGTAAGGATTCTACTCTCCTAACTTAGTATTTTAGTTCCTATGTAGTAGAATTACTAGTTGTGAACTTGGGGGAAGGTTTGGAATGACCTAAGAATGGAGGAATCTGGGGAAAAGGGGGATTCTAGGGTGCTAGAGTTCTTGGGTCTTATTTATTATTGATGGGTGATGATCACTTAGCCATAATTATCTAAATGTATCCATACAAATAATGAACTTAGGAGAATTTATGGTGGAAAAGCCCGTGAATGAGTGGAATGATTATAGTTTGTCCTGGAGATTGGGATTTTGCATAATTTGGGTAGGCTAGTAAATTGACTATAGTTCTTGTATATTTGTTTCTAGGCCAAGAACAAGCAAGGGATCCTGAAAAGGGGAAAGCTCCAGTTCAATAGAGCTTTGAGTAATTCGAGGTAGGTGATGGTTATTGATTCCTAATGTGCATTATGTGTTCACGTACTATTGCTTAGCAGAGTATGAGTTGATAGCTTAGGGAATGAATTGTGAATGTCTAGTTGTACGATTATCAGTCTTGTGAAATGAACTTGTTTGTTTCCTTGTTGGTCTACAAGTATGTTTTGTTCATTGTTTGTGCTTGATTAGACTTGGTGTGACATTTGGTTGGCTCGGGTACCACACCTGGTACAGGATACTTATTGGTTGGCTCGGGTACCATGCCTAGTATGGGATATCATTCGGTTGGCTTGGGTACCATGCCTAGTACAGGTTTGATAAAGGTAGGCTAGGGTACCAAGCCTGGTACGGGTTATTTTATTGCATTGTTGTATTCTTTTGATGGTTCTATGAGTGGACCGGGTTGTATTATTAAATTGTGATTATATCTATATGTGAGGTTGGTATTGGTGTACACTGGGGTTGCATGTTTAACACTTGGGTGTGGTTAAGGGGATCTTTGGTGGGTCCGGCTCTATGAAAAGGTTATATATGTTGTTGTCATTGAGTGTGTCAATGGGCATTATTTGGATTCATGTGGTTGATAAGCTAATGAAAGACTTGTAGTCGGGTTATATTGTGGCTTGTTACATGTTTACTGTACTTTAATATGTTATGGTTTTCTATTCATATTCTGTCTATTAGGAATTGGATGATGATCCTACCAGTATATGATGGTTGTGTACTGATTCTGCACTTGCATTTCTTTTTGTGAGTACATGAAATCTTCTGACGCGCAAACTTGTAGTCCCATCATTTCTAGATATCAAGGGTGAGTTGCTTCTATCGAGCTACCTTGATTTCCTCTTTTAGTTGTAGCCTACTTGTTCGGGCTTACACTTTCTGTTTTGTTTTGGGATTGCATCCCTGTATTCTAGACATTTTTGGTAGAATGTTTTGATTCAGTGACTTTCAGATTCTAGGGGTAGATTTGCGCAGGTTGTTTTAGTTTGATTTGATATTGAAATGATAATTTATTTATTGCACACTGGATTTTAAGCTGTTAGATTATGCTAAGTGTTGAGTTACTATTGGTTCTCTCATCCGAGGGTTGGGTAGGTGACACCCATGATGGTCTAGGTCATGACAAAGATGATATCGTACCAAAATGGGTCTAGTAGAGTCTTGCAGAATGGTATGGATATGTTTGTACTTTTCTTTGAGAGGCTATAGGACTTCAGGAAAATATTCTTCTTTCTTCCTTCATGCTATAACTTGATTCCAATTGCTATGTGGTGATACAAATTGGTATCTGACTCTTAAACTCTTCTGTCCACAGATGGTTAATACAAGGAACAACAGAGAAAGAGCAGTAGTCCTAGCATCGGGCCTTGCTGTTAGAGGTAGAGGAAGGGGTAGGGGCAGGGGCCGAGGTAGAGCAACACCCACCAGGGGTGGAGCTCAGGCAGCTGCAGGAGCATATAAGGCAACCCCTACCCCACCCAAGGATCACGTGGAAGAAGAGGCTGAGGTTGTTGTTAAGGAAGGAGCGGATCAGGCAGAGGCGGCACCGGCTAGAGGTGTAGGCTTTCCCCCTATCTCAGCTGAGGCATTTCAGCAGGTGTGGTCATTTTTGAGTGGACTGGTTGGTGCTGGAGCCAATCCTATGGGTACTGCAGATCAGGTTCCGAGAACTTAGCCAGCAATTACTACAGTTCCTAGGATGGATATGGTGTCTAACACTGACGACTTGTTCTGGCCCATGTTAGGCCCGGTTATGACAGGGAATGAGCTTGAGATACTGACCAAATTTTTGAAGATGAAACCTTCTATGTTTTAGGGAATTGAGAAGGAGGATTCTTATGAGTTTATTTTGGACTGTTATGAGAGGCTGTACAAGCTGGGAATTGTGCAACAATATGAGTTTCATGCTCTCTTCTTAGAGAAGTATGTGCCCCGTACCTTAAGGGATCGCAAGAAGGATGAGTTCCTGGCTCTGGAACAGGGTGGCATGTAAATCTCTACTTATGAGGCTATGTTTCATGCCTTGTCTCGTTTTGCTACTCAGTTATTGGGTACCGAAGAGGAGAGAATTCAGTTATTTGTGAAAGGTTTGAACACTGATTTACAAGTGTTGTCCGTTCACATGACTTCATCAGGGAAAAGCCACAATGAGGTCACAGACTATGTTAAGAAGTTAGAAGGGGTCAAGCAGATTGGGCAGGCTAAAGTGTTAGCCAAGAAGCCCTGCAATGATGGAAATTATAGTGGTTCATACTCCAGGGGCAACAATCAGCAGGTGTACTCTGCCCGTCTTATTCAGTCAACTCTTCCAGCTGCTACAGGTTGTCATCTGGGAGCTAATCAATAGTTTTCAGCTCCTAGAGGCAAGGGATCTTCTTACACATCTACCGGCAGGCCTACACTTTCCATTATGGTGATCTGGGCCATTTTAAGAGGGAGTTCCCTCACAGACATACTGGTAATCAGGCTCAGCAGCAGCCTAAGGCTGTTGTTCCATCAAGTAGAGGTGGCTATGCTAGAGGTCATCCATAGGGTGGGCGAGGAACTCTTAGGGAGGTCAAGGATACAGAGGTAATGGCAGCGGGGGAAGGGGTGTGGTGCAGCCAACCAAGGAGGTTGCTCGAATTGATGGACGGGCTCACTGTTATGCTTTTCCAGGGAGGTCTGAGGCTGAGGCAATAGGCACGGTGATCAGAGGTACAATTCTTGTTTATGATAGGATGGTTTCTGTATTTTTTGACCCAGGTTCTACATACTCTTATGTCTCTGTGAATTTTGCTTTGGGTCTTGACTTGAATTGTGATATCCTTGATTCCACTATCCATGTTTCCACCCCGGTTGGAGAGTCCGTGATTGTGACTCATGTTTATCGTACTTTCCCTGTGATATTTGTGGGATTGCAGACATGGGTAGACTTGGTTATTCTGGATATGGTAGATGATGAATGCTCAAATCATGCTCTCCAAGTAGGAGGTCACGACGATCGTGCAACAAAACAAAATTTATAAACCCAATGAGTGTCGGGGTCGTACCCAAGGGACTTGGAGTAGCTATAAATCAATTGTAATGGATTGAGTTCAAGGTGAGAGTAATTTCTCTAAACAACAAGTAAAAGGATGGGGGAATTGGGAATGCTGTCACTACAATCGCAATTTAATTCAAAAAGCAATAAAACTAAAACGGGTGTACCAAGTCGACTAGATGACTAGGGATGCATATCCGATGGGGCTTTGGTTATGGGATAGGGTGATTATCAATTCATGACTATTCTTGCTTAATGACATGAATATCATTTGTCAAGGGTAAGATTTTCTTATCTCTAGATCAACAATCTTATATCCGATGATCTCGGTTAGAGCATCATTGGTTTGATCAATAAACAACCAGTCTAGATTGGGAAAGTCATATCATCCACAACTATGAAATCTTTTCTCAAGCAATCACATAGTCAAGAAATGTAAATTAATGTTTGCAACCACCAATTTTAGGATTAAAACTTGGTGAAATTACTAGACCCATGTCAATTAAGCAATTATAAGCAAGAATAGATGACACCCACACCTATTTCTTAAGCACCCATCATCAATACACCCCTAGACAAGAGAATTTAGCCACTCATGGTGAGAGAGAAAGAGATACATGCTGGGTAATTCAAAATCCCGTCAATTAGAGATGAATCTCAAGTTCTAGCTTCAATCTGAGTACACAAGTGTTAACCAAGAGAATTACATTGAAACTCTTTTCTCAATGGAGGTGAAAAACTTGGTCTCTAAGCTAAAAACTCTTCAAAATATTCAAAATGATAAAAGTTTTTTACAATTGTGCCTGAATAGGATTTTTATTATTTCCCAAAACATCACTAAAAATTAGGACAAAAATTCCCTCCAGGAGGTGTGCAGCGCGACATGCGGTTCGCATGTTGTGATTTACGCGTCGCACACTGGCTCCTGTTGAACCAGTGACTTCAGCTAGAATTAGGAGCTCCGTGTGAAATGGTTGTGGTTCGCACCTCAGGATGTGCACATCGCACAACGACCACACCCCTTGACAGACTCTTTAGTGACTTTTGCAGCTTATGTGGAGGAGGCAGGTTTGCACCTCGGCCTGTGCATGTCGCACGACCACCGCATCTCTGGTCAGAATCTTCAGCTTTTCCAAACACTTCACACTTCACTCCTTTTGAGCTCTTTTTGGGTCCATTTCCTTATTTATCATCATCTATCAGAAGTACCTGCATAGATATCAATAAAGGCCATAAGAACCTCTAAATCTATTCACAAAATAGCAATAATTCATGGATATAGGCTCAATAAGTTGGTAGATTACTGACTTATCAAACCCCCAAACTTGAACTATTGCTTGTCCTCAACCAAGATACTCATAAGGTAAGGAATGAATTATGCTCTAGGCTCAATTAAGGCACAAAAGACTACTCTACACTAAAAAAATTAAGAAAAAGAAACAAACAAAAGACTCAACTACTATGCTCATCTCAATCTGAACAACCACAACTTCCAGGCAATGGTTTATTTCAAGACCTTTTTCAAAAGGACATCATTTCTCATTCAAAATCAAGGGAATTTTTGCTATTCAAAAAAAGATACTTAAGCTTCTCAAGTCATTAGCATGGACCGTCAAGGTTTGCCTCGAGATTTATCACACAAATTGTCTCATTCATTCCCCTCAATTAAAATAGAGACTCTACGCTTTAATTCGAGTGAATGATGCCACTCACCATAATAGAGAATCCCACTCACAATCATTCAATTCACAAAACACGGGATTATAGGAGAACCAAGAGACTCTCACTCTCTCAAGAAAGTTCAAGTGCAATACGCGTCAAACCATAGGCTTGCCTTTCATGTAAATTGCCACTAATATAGGGTAGCCAAGCTCAAAATCACCAAGGACTTGCATGTTACGATGTTGGCTAGGGCTAAGGTGAGGATATCATTTGGTTCAAGTGAGTACACCTCCCTACATTTTTCAATTTCAACTTCGCCTTATTCCTCCCTCACACAACCTGCGATTTCTCCTTTTCAACTCATGATCATTCACTCCTTATACCAGCTTCACTTGGTAGCACCTCATTTGTTTTTGCTTTTCAATTTGATTATTGGATTGATACTTTAGAGCATTTTTTAATTTGGAATTAAGGTGCTATCTTGCACTTGAAGTGCACTTCTTTTCTTATCCTCCTTTGATCACATGCACCCCCAAACTTAGGCATTTGACTATGTTATCTTTTATTTCCTCCCCCCCCCCCACAAACATAAGCTTTTAGCTTAAATTTCATATTCAAGCAATTAGGGAAGATGGGTGCCAAGATGGAGGTTCTAAAAAGGTCAAGGTGTTAACAAGGTGCCAAAGAATGGTCACAAGCTCAAAGGGTTTCACTAGGATTTGATGTCATTGAGAAGTCATTTGGGTGAAGTGGCTATCAAAAAGGGCCTAAGGTCATCTTCCAAGATAGGTCACATCTAGAATTTCGCCTTGAATCACATTCGGGGTAAGTTCTAGACGACACTTATGCACAAGAATCAAGGTAAAGCCTCATCATACAAGGCATCATGCCACAAGACTTCTTTCATTAGTCGCACAATCAATTAGAGCAAATGATTTTTGACAAGCTATTCTGAGTTCATTACACACTCATTTGTGAGTCAATCAAGCCAAAGCGAGAGTGTTCAAGTCATGACAAGAGAATGCTTTTCCTCAAAAATTTATTTCCCTCTTCCTTTTATTTTCAAAATAATTTGCCAAAAGAAATTTTTTGGTGGGCTTATTTCGAGATAAGCAACTACAGACTCAATTCTAAACTAAAACTTGGAATTTTTCCTTAAGAAAGTCACCTCTCAATATATCATAGGGAAACACCAAACCGGTTTGACACATAAAACAAAAGAGAAGAAAAAAGAAAATAATCAAAACTTTTGCTCCTTGGGAAAGAATCATGGTATTAAGAAAACCCTCGGAGTTTATTTCTAAACTACTATTAATAAGATAAAGCAGGCACCCCCCAACTGAGATGCAGCATTGTCCCCAATGACATAATCAAGAGAAAGGTGGAAACTCCCTAAGATGAGGTGCAAAATGCACTATAGCTGGTGCGGCCGCACTTTAATCGCACAATCAAATTGCCCTAATTGGACTTGATTCTATTCGTTGCTTGTGCGATTGTCGTGACACGCACTTAGGGTTGTGTGAAATGCCTCACTGAATGCATGGTGTGTGAAATTCTGGGTCAAACTTCCACTCTTCTGCTAGGAGGTGCAAAGTTAGTGTGCGATGCACACTAATGCTCATGCGACCGCACACCAGTCGCAGGTTATGGCGCCCATCTTCTCAGCTTTTTGTTATGCCTGTGTGACCTGCTATGCAAGGTGCACTTTATTACATGCGATTGCATGGTGAATTTCATGTCCTAATATTAGCTCAAACCTCCTTAGATTCATACCTAATTACAAAGTAAACAAAAACAACACCTAAAGTAATGACAAAAACAAAAATATAGAAGAAAGAAAAGAAAGAAAAATCAAAATTCTTGGGTTGCCTCCCAAGAAGCGCTTGGTTTAACATCATGGCTTGATGAGGGTACCTTCTATTCAAGGCTCATCAAGGTATATGGTTTTGAGGCTTGCCACTTCCTCTGGGATGCGCAAGTACTTCTTCACTCACTGCCCATTGACCTTGAAGTTTGAACCATCCCCATTTATAATTTCTATGGCTCCATTGGTGAAGACTTGAAGCACTTTGAATGAACCCGACCATTTGGATCTTAATTTTCTCGAAAATTTGTGAAGTCTAGGGTTGAATAGAAGCACCCAATCCCCAGGAGAAAATTCTCATTTCAATATCCACTGGTTATGAAAGTGTTTTATTTGAGGGGACACACCAACTACTTCACGTTCCATCAGTCCTTTATCAGTACACTTTTCATTCATCAATCTCTCATAGATGGACATTTGAGTGAGGGCATCTTTTATTAGAATATCGATTGAGATTTTCTGCTGCATGGCGTCAAACCTTCTAGATTGATCATCCTCTTTTTCTTGTACCACACGTTGTGGGAAAGGAGGGGGGCATTTAGGGAAGGGCTTGTACACGTTGGGGATCTTATTATTTTGGCTCTTTGTCTCTTTAATACCATAGTGCATAGCCTTTTTACCCATAGATAAGTATGGCTCATAACTCTTATCACCTATAGATCTCGATGGGACCTCTTTGACAAGCACATACCTAGACTTTACATCCTTTCTACACTCGATTTGAGAGGCCATCCAATTTATTCTTTCTTCAAGAGTCTTGATGGAGACAGAATGAGATGTTTGGTTTGAGTAAGGGACACAAGATCATGTTTTAGTTCACGGATTCCCGTGTTGATCAACTTGACTTTACCTAATACTCTTTCAAGCAAAACTTCCGCTATTGAGGTGGCATCTCCATAATTCCGACCTTGATTCCCATGTTGAAGACTCACGTGGGAACCCATATCATGATTTTTAATAGTTAATGATTCTTTCTCAGTGAGTGAATAGATATTATCATCCTCAAACTCTTCACTTTCTCGCATGCTAATGACATTTATGCTTTCTACCTTTTTCTCAATCACATGATTGGTCATAAACTTGAATAGAGTGCTGATAATTGTTAGTTCTCTATCTCCTCATGCATTTTTTTCTCCCATTCCTTTAGTACACTAGCAGAGGTCGCACCCATTGCTCCCTCGGCTCCCCAATTATTCCAATCACGATTAGCCTTAGTCACCCTCTCAAGCAACATCTTAGTAAATTCAAATGTTTGATCCATTAAAGCACCCCCAGCCAAATTGTTGATAATGGTTCTATTTGTGGGGTCTAAAGAATGGTAGAAGTATTAGAGAAGGATGTCATACAGAAGGCCGTGGGTCGGACACCTTGATACCTTTATCTTAAAATCTTAGCCAAGCTTCATGGAGGGGTTCACCATAGAATTGTTCAAACTTAGTGATTTTGTCTCTCAATTCTAGCATTTTGCCAATGGGAAAGAATCTTTCAAGGAATGTGGTGCGCATACCCTCCCAAGTGGTTATTGTGCCCATGGGTAACTCTTCAAATAGTTTACATACCTCCAAAAAGTGCCTTATGTGCCGATGGGCATCTTCAGAATGTAGCCCCCCAAATAGACCTTTCATGTGCAATAAATGGAACATTGTGCTTGTAACCTGGAATATGGCATTTCCCATCATGGGGGGTAAGTGGATTTCACCTACATCCCCTTTCATCATAGGCTCAGCCTCATCGACCTCCATAAAGCTGTCAATGCTCTCGTTGTCTTCGGCCTCCTTCATAGTAAAAGAAGAAAGCACTCTCAAATTGATTTCAAAACAACAATAAAAAATAGCTAATAACTCAAGTCCCCGGCAACGAGGCTATTTTTGAAGAACACTCAAATAGTGCTCTCCAAGTAGGAGGTCACGATGATCGTGTAACAAAATAAAATTTATAAACCCAATGAGTGTTGGGGTCATACCCAAGGGACTTGGGGTAGATATAAATCAATTGAAATGGATTGAGTTCAAGGTGAGAGTAATTGCTCAAAAAAACAAGTAAAAGGATGGGGAAATTGGGAATGTTGTCACTATAATCACAATTCAATTCAAAAAGCAATAAAACTATAGCGGGTGTACCAAGTTGACTAGATGACTAGGGATGCATATCCAATAGGGCTTTGGTTATGGGATAGGGTGATTATCAATTCATACCTATTCTCGCTTAATGAAATGAATAACATTGATCATGGGTAAGATTTGCTTATCTCTCAATCAACAATCTTATATTTGATGATCTCGGTTAGAGCATCATCAGTTTGATCAATAAACAACCAATCTAGCTTGGGGAAGTCATACCAACTCTGGCTTAGACTTTTAAATGGGAGAATCCGATGATAAGAGCTATTTCTAGCCTCAAATCTGAGTGGAATCTCAAGTTCCCACTAGTAATTTCATATCCACAACTATGAAATCCTTTCTCAAGCAATCACATAGTCAAGAAATGTAAATTAATGTTTGTAACCACTAATTTTAGGATTAAAACTTGGTGAAATTACTAGACCCATGTCAATTAAGCAATTATAAGCAAGAATAGATAACACCCATACCTATTTCCTAAGAACCCATCATTAATACACCCCTAGACAAGAGAATTTAGCCACTCATGGTGAGAGAGAAAGAGATACCAGCTGGGTAATACAAATTCCCTTCTATTAGAGTTGAATCTCATGTTCTAGCTTTAATTTGAGTACACAAGTGTTAACCAAGAGAATTAGATTGAAACTCTCTTCTCAATGGAGGTGAAAAACTTGGTTTCTAAGCTATAAACTCTTCAAAATATTCAGAATGATAAAAGTTATTTACAATTGTGCCTGAATAGGCCTTTTATAGTGTCCCAAAACATCGGTGCAACGTGCAATTTTCACGTTGTGATATGCGTGTTGCACACTGCCTCTGATTGAACCAGTGACTTCAGCTAGAATTGGGAGATTTGTGCGAAGGGGGTGCGGTTCACACCTCAGGATGTGCACATCGCACAATATCCGCACCCCTTGGCAGACTCTTCAGTGACTTTTGCAACTTATACAGAGGGGGTGTGGTTTGCACCTCGGCTTGTGTATGTCGCACGGCCACTGCATCTCTGGTCAGAATTTTCTGCTTTTCCGAACACTTCACACTTTACTCCTTTTGAGCTATTTTTGGGCTTGTTTATCATCATCTATCAAAAATACCTGCATAGACATTAATAAAGGCCATAAGAACCTCTAAATCTATTCAAAACATAGTAATAATTAATGGATATAGGCTCAATAAGTTGGTATATTACCGACTTATCAATAGACTTCGATGTTATTTTGGGCATGACCTGGTTGTCTCCTTATATGCTGTACGAAATTGTAATGCTAAGACTGTGGCTCTAGAAATTCTGAGTAAGGATAGACTAGAGTGGGAATGTGTGTACAGGCTTAAGCCGGTTAAGATCATATTGTTTGTTTGGGCTAGGAAACTAATGGGGAGAGGTTGTTTATCCTTCTTAGCTCATATCCGGGATGATAGTGTGGAGTTTCCATCTATTGAGTCAGTTCTGGTTGTGTCAGGGTTTCAGGAGGTTTTTTGGCAGATTTGCCTAGTATGCCTCCATACAGTGACATTGATTTTTTTATTGACTTGGAGCGAGGCCCTTGCCTAATTTCCATTCCTCCTTATCGTATGGCTCCAGCAGAGTTTAGGGATCTTAAGACTCAGCTTTAGGAACTCTTAGACAAGGGTTTTATCTATTCCAGTGATTTACCTTGGGGTGCTCCCGTGTTTATTATGAAAAAGAAGGATGGTAGTATGCGGATGTGCATAGACTACAGGCAGTTGAACAAGGTTACCATCCAGAATAAGTACCCTTTACCCCGTATAGATGATATTTTTGACCAGTTACAAGGTGCATCCATGTTTTCAAAAATTGACTTAAGGTCAGGGTATTATCAATTAAACATTAAGCTCGGGGACATTCCTAAGACTGTTTTTCGGACTCGATATGGGTATTATGAGTTTCTAGTGATGTCGTTTGGGTTGACCAATACGTCGGTAGCATTCATGAGCTTGATAAATAGGGTGTTTAATTCTTATTTGGATTTATTCATCATCGTGTTTATAGATGAAATTTTGATCTACTCCAAGAGTAGGGAGGAACATGTTGAACATCTCTGTATTGTATTGGATATATTGAGGCACCAAAATATTCTTGTGAAGTTCTCTAATTGTGAATTTTGGTTGACTTCAGTAGCCTTCTTAGGGCATGTGGTGTCAAAAAAGAAGGTGATGGTAGATCCCTAGAAGATTGAGGCAGTCAAGAGTTGGGTCCGGCCTAGCTTTGTGACTGAGGTGATGAGTTTTGTGGGGCTTGCAGGTTACTACCATAGGTTTGTCAAAGATTTTTCATCCACCACTACTCACTTGACAAGGTTGACTCAGAAAGAGGTACCATTCATATGGTTCCATAAGTGCGAGGAGAGCTTCCAAGAGCCTAAGACACTTCTCACCACGGCCCCTATTCTATCCTTATCGGTTGAAGGTAAATTTTTTATTGTGTATTGTGATACTTCACATTTGGGTTTGCGTGCTTTGTTAATGCAAGATAGGAACGTGATAGCCTATGCTTCTAGGAAGTTGAAGGTTAATGAGAGAAATTATCTAACCCATGACTTAGAGTTGGCAGCAGTGGTGTTTGCACTCAAAATTTAGAGACACTATCTCTATGGTGTCAAGTGTGAGGTCTTCACCGATCGTCGCAGTCTGCAGTATGTTTTTACTCAGAAGGACTTGAATTTGAGGCAGAGGAGGTGGATGGATTTATTGAAAGACCATGATGTGACCATCCATTACCATTCGGGTAAGGCTAATGTGGTGGCAGACACATTGAGCTGGAAGACAGTCAGCATGGGCAGTTTGGCTTGTTTGGGGGTATCTAAACGATCAATTGCAAGGGAGATTCAGGATTTGGAATCTTAGATCATGAACTTGGGTATCTTAGAATAGGGTGGAGTATTAGCTAGTATTGAGGTCAAGTCCATATTTATAGAAGAGAATAAGGCCAAGCAATTTCAAGATACGCAGTTGAACAAGCTTCGGGGCAAGGTAATATCCGGAGAGTCCTGAGATGCCACATTGGATGCTGACAGGGTGATGAATTTCATAGGAAGGATTTGTGTTCCTCGAGGTGACGATGTAATTAAAAAAGTATTGACAGAGGCTCATGGTTTGTGGTATTCGATTCATCCGGGTGTAACCAAGATGTACAGAGACTTGAACAATTTTATTGGTGGCCTGGGATGAAAATGGACATAGCTTATTTCGTGTCTAAGTGTCATAATTTCCAGCAGATCAAGTATGAGCACCAAAGACCTGCAGGACTACTTCAGAAGATGCCTATTCTTGAGTGGAAGTGGGAGAGGATAGCCATAGATTTCGTGGTGGGTCTTCCCAAACTTTGGAGAAATATGACTCTATTTGGGTCATTGTAGATAAACTGACCAAGTCAACTCATTTTATTCCGATCAGGGTAGACTATAATTCACAGCAGTTGGCTAAGATCTATGTGAAAGAGATCGTGAGACTTCATGGGGTACCACTATCCATCATTTCTAATAGGGGCACGCAGTTTACCTCTAAGTTCTGGGGTAAGTTATATGAAGAGTTGGGCACTCAACTCACTTTCAGCACAACTTTCTATTCTCAGACTGACGGACAGTCAAAGAGGACAATCCAAGTGTTGGAAGACATGCTAAGAGCATGTGTGATTGACTTTAGGGGTCATTGGGACCAGTTTCTCTCATTGTGTGAGTTCTCATACAACAATGATTACCACTCCAGTATCTACATGGCACCATTTGAGGCACTGTATGGGAGAGGTTATAGATCACCTATAGGGTGGTTTGAGGCAGGTGATGTAAAGTCTCTGGGAATGGACTTAGTAAAGGAACTGCAGAAAAAAGTAAGAGGCATTCAAATCAAGTTATTAGCGACCCAGAGCAGGCAGAAGGAATATGCAGACTGCAAGGTAAGAGACATGGATTATCAGGTTGGTGAGCAGGTACTATTGAAAGTGTCACCAATGAAGGGAGTTATGTGTTTTGTCAAGAAGGGAAAGCTTAGCCCTCAGTTTATAGGTCCATTTGAGGTTATTGAAATAGGAGGGCCAGTGGCTTACAGGTTAGCACTGCTGCTCAGTCTATCCGGTGTCCATCCAGTATTCCATGTATCCATGTTGAAGTGGTACCATGGGGATGAAGATTACATTATCAAATGGGATGAAGTGTTACTAGAAAAGGATCTTTTGTATGAAGAGGAACCAGTTGTGATTCTTGATCAAGATATATAAAAGTTGAGGACAAAGGAGATCAAGTTTGTGAAAGTTCAATGGAAGGATCATCCGATTGAGGAAGCCACTTGGGAAATCGAGAAGGATATGCAGGACAAGTACCCTCACTTGTTTGAGTATTCAGGTACTACACTTCTCTCTTTTATCCTCCGTATTTTTGGGTTTGATCATTTGAGGATGAACAATGGGTAAATTGGTATCTGTTGTAACAACTGGGTTTATCGTTATGGGAAAACTTTTCATGCCATATTTTGAGTTAGAAAACTTTCGGGTTTGGTAGTTAAAAATTCTGGGCTAGGCTAGTCTTGGCCAATTTTGGAGCTAGGCATGGTCTAGAGAAATCCGAGTGAGGATTAGATAATGTGTCTTATTTTGAGCTAGGTTTCCTTGTAGCTAGGACATAAGGGAGTCCGGGGGACTTTTTAGAAATGAATTCGGGTAAGTAGAACTCTCGGTACAAAGGTTGATGTGAAGGGGTTGTTCCAAAACATTAGGAAATTTAGTGTATTGTAAAATGGGCACTTTTGGAGAAATTTATGATTTTTGGTCCCGTTTTAACCGCCATAGCGATTGACACATCGCTATTGCAACCTCTGCTATAGTGGAGAAATTACCGCTATAACGGAAGTCAATATCGATTAGCATTCGCTATAGTAGATGGTTCTGCTATGGTGGTACCACTATAGCAGAGCGAACTATAACAACAGACTGAGCCAAGATTTAATGAAGAAAACTTCCCCAAAATATTCAGTTTTCATCAAGAACATTTTGGGGGAAGGGCAAGGTAATTTTCCTCTGTTTTGCATAATTGTTCATCCCAAAGGTAAGGATTCTACTCTCCTAACTTAGTATTTTAGTTCCTATGTAGTAGAATTACTAGTTGTGAACTTGGGGGAAGGTTTGGAATGACCTAGGAATGGAGGAATCTGGGGAAAAGGGGAATTCTAGGGTGCTAGAGTTCTTGAGTCTTATTTATTATTGATGGGTGATGATCACTTAGCCATAATTCTCTAAATGTATCCATACAAATAATGAACTTAGGAGAATTTATGGTGGAAAAGCCCGTGAATGAGTGGAATGATCATAGTTTGTCCTGGAGATTGGGATTTTGCATAATTTGGGTAGGCTAGTAAATTGACTATAGTCCTTGTATATTTGTTTCTAGGCCAAGAACAAGCAAGGGATCCTGAAAAGGGGAAAGCTCCAGTTCAATAGAGCTTTGAGTAATTTGAGGTAGGTGATGGTTATTGATTCCTAATGTGCATTATGTGTTCATGTACTATTGCTTAGCAGAGTATGAGTTGACTGCTTAGGGAATGAATTGTGAATGTCTAGTTGTACGGTTATCAGTCTTGTGAAATGAACTTGCTTGTTTCCTTCTTGGTCTACAAGTATGTTTTGTTCATTGTTTGTGCTTGATTAGACTTGGTGTGATATTTGGTTGGCTCGGGTACAACACCTGGTACAAGATACATATTGGTTAGCTCGGGTACCATGCCTAGTATGGGATATCATTCTGTTGGCTTGGGTACCACGCCTAGTATAGGTTTTATAAAGGTTAGCTCGGGTACCAAGCCTGGTACGGGTTATTTTATTGCATTGTTGTATTCTTTTGATGGTTCTATGAGTGGACCAGGTTGTATTATTTAATTGTGATTATATCTATATGTGAGGTTGGTCTTGGTATAGACCGGGGTTGCATGTTGAACACTTGGGTGTGGTTAAGGGGATCTTTGGTAGTTTTGACTCTATGAAAAGGTTATATTTGTTGTTGTCATTGAGTGTTGCAATGGGTATTATTTGGATTCATGTGGTTGATAAGCTAAGAAAATACTTGTAGTCGGGTTATATTGTGGCTTGTTACATGTTAACTGTACCTTACTATGTTATGGTTTATCATTCATATTTTGTCTATTTGGAGTTGGATAATGATCCTACTAGTAACGGTGGTTGTGTACTGATTCTGCACTTGTGTTTCTTTTTGTGAGTACAGGAAATCTTCTGACGGCTGATGCGCAACCTCACATGTAGTCCCAGCATTTCAAGATATCAAGGGTGAGATGCTTTGATCGAGCAACCTTGATTTTCTCTTTTAATTGTAGCCCACTTGTTCAGGCTTACACTCTTTGTTTTTTTTTGGGGTTGCATCCCCACATTCTAGACAGTTTTGGTAGAATGTTTTGGTACGGTGACTTTCAGTTTCTAGGGGTAGATTTCCGCAGGTTGTTTTAGTTTTATTTGATATTGAAATGATAGTTTATTTATTGCATACTGGTTTTTAAGATGTTAGATTATGCTAAGTGTTGAGTTACTATTGGTTCGCTCATCCGAGGGTTGGGTGGGTGCCACTCACGATAGTCTGGGTCATGATACTTTTGCTCTTTTAGGATACTGCACAACTATTTGTACGTCAGTTGGTGCAACTCCTTACTTATTGGTTTATGAAACTGAGGCTGTCATACCGGCAGAAGTTGAAATCCCCTTTCTTCGAATCATTGTTGATGCCGAGATTTATGACACTGAATGGGTCAAGTCTAGGCTAGAACAATTATCATTGATAGATGAAAAGCGCTTAACAGTAGTTTGCTTTGGCCAATTATACCAACAAAGGATGGCTTGAGCTTACAACAAGAAATTGCGTCCAAGGCATTTTGAGATTGGTCAACTTGTTGTGAAACACATCCTTCCATACCAAGAAAAGGCTAAAGAAAATTTGCCCCAAATTGGTAAGGCCTGTACATTGTCAAACAAGTGTTGTTAAAAGAAGCTTTACAACTGGCAAACATAAAAGGAAAGGCAACAGACATAGTTATTAACGCAAATTCGATCAAAAGATACTATGTGTAACATTTGTTTTTCCACTTTGCAACCTTTGTACTTAACATTCTCAAGTTGGCATGACGAAAGACCATCATTCTCTCCCCCCAAACAATATTTATTCCTCCTTAGCCTTTTTGAGTTTTATTTACCTTTCTCTATTCCCCCCTCTTTAGAACCGATGTATAAAACCAAAAAAAAAACCAAATCATGTGTTGATTGAACTACGTTTGACTTGATTCTTAAAAAGATACGTAGGCAGCCCTATTTTGGGGTTCAGTCCAACCACTCAATAAAATCATACTCCCTAGTATTCAAAGAAACTGGGGCATAATTTATTCTAATTTTTGTTTTTTTTAATGATTTCAAAGTTGTAATTCATTTTGAAGTCCTTTTTTGGCTTATCCGGTTAAGACTTTTTGATCAATCTTTGAGAATTTCAAGTTTGAAGTGCCGCAAATGCATAATTTGTGGTAAAAGAAATAAGATGAGTGAGTTTTACAGGTGAAAACCGTTACGGGCACCATAAGGTGATGGTAAGCGAGAGAAATAAAATGAGAGAGTCTTACAGGTGAAAACCCTCACGGGCATCATAAGGCGATGGTAAGTGAGAGAAATAAAATGAGAGAGTCTTATAGGTGAAAACCCTCATGGGCACCATAAGACGATGGTAAGAGAGAAAAATAAAATGAGAGAGTCTTATAGGTGAAAACCCTCATGGGCACCCTAAGGCAATGCTAAGTTTATGATAAATTGGGAGAGGTCAGTTTGTTGAAAATTCATAAGGGGCACCACTGATTAAATGTGGGTTCTTATCCTAGCATGTGAACGACCAAGATACATGATTGGATTTTGGATTAGAATGTACAACCTATTTTGAGATTTAGACACCTTCGATTTTAATGACCCTTCCAATTATTTATGCATGTTCGCCTTTCTTGTACCATTAGAGCTTGCCTATAGTGGTCCCAAGTCATTTATGGCATGCTGGGACCGATAGTTCGGTGCCCGGGCCATTAGTTTGGTCTTTTTGTCCATTCCTGGTTTTAGAGCTTTTAACTTTTGAAATCATTGATTTCAGTCAACATCCTTGGTGAACGTGCTCGAAATCGAATTCCAATAGTTCCATTAGCTTTGGAGCATGGACTTTGGTCTAGTGGTACCTTTGGACGGGATCCGGGAGCTTTTTCAGCTTGAAATTCTCTCTAGTTCTGTGTTTTCAAGACAGTTAGGTTGGTTGAATTTGGTCAACATTTGGATAAGATGGCCTCAGATTGAAATTCCATCAGTGCTATTAGCTCTGGAACATCGAGTTTAGGCTAGAGGGACCATTGGTTTGAGTCCCGAGGCTTCCGGGCTTGATTTTGGCCAATGGGTTCCATTTCAGAAATAGTTGGGCCGAGGTTGATTTTGGGCACGAGGTCCACTTTTTTTTAAATCGACCTCTAATGGAAGTTTCATTGATTTTGTTGAGTCCGAAATATTGTTTCTACTCAAATAGCTCTATTGTTTTTTGAGTATCAGGTTCCGATTGTGTCCGGAATGCCTCATAGAAATTTTGGCATTGCTGGTTGCTGGTGTGGCGCCAGGGCACCGCCTGGGCCGCCCCTGCGCCTTAGCACCCAGCATGGCCTCCTGCGCACCAATTTTGAGCATGTTCTCCTAGGAATTTGGGGAACACTATGGTGTTTTTCATTTCTCGTTTTGGATTGCGGGCCCATGAGCCCACTTGTGACCCAGATTTTGACCCAATTATGTTTATAGCATTATGGGTATCATTGGTTTTGTTTTAATGCCTATATTATTGTGTTGATAGTATTTTCATGAATTGGAGCTTCCTAGAGTAGTTCGAGCCTGGACGATGCCGTCCCTACAACTATTCGTCGAACGATAGGTAGGTTATGGATTTCCCTACCTAGACTCTACGTATATAGGCTATAAATGCATTAATTAGCATCCTTGGGTGGGTTGTTTTAGGTTGGTACCCCAGACCTTGCCCATTTTTTCTGTCAGTTTACTTCATACATTGATTGTATTATTCGTTTAGTAATATGGTCTTGTATGTCCTTGTATTGACTTTGGAACATAGATGGTGGGTTATTTGGGAATGTCCATGAGTTACAGACATAGAGATATCTTTTTAGGCTGGTTATGTCTGTTGAGTAGTTGTGGAGCCTGTGCAGGACCGGTAGGAATGCTTGTGAGATGTTGGGCTAATTTATATTTGTGTGTGAGCATATCATCCATGAAAAAGGTTTTCCCTGCATGTTTTACTTCGGTTTTGGCTACGAGCCACTATAGACGGTTTTCCCTAAACTTGCATGGCCCCGGGGTCCCATTTATGGTATACTTGATGATAAAAATGGGATTTTGGATGATTTCACACTTGATTTCCTACTGATACTAGGCTCTGTTGGGCAGAGCACTAGCTGTGATTTCCTACTGATACTAGGCTCTACTGGGCAGAGCACTAGACTTGATTTCCTACTGATACTAGGCTCTGCTGGGCAGATCACTAGACCTGATTTCTTACTAATTTAGACTTGAATACGCTCTGGGCACCCTTTGAGAGGGTTATTGAGACTTTTATCACTGATTTAGACCCGAGTATACTTCGGCCACCCTTTAAAAGGGTCTTTTGAGATGAATACTTCTATTTTAGACTCGGTTCTATTCTAGGCACGTATTTCGAGGCTTTGATTCTCTGAGATTTTGCATTTGTTACTATATGTGGTCAGGGACCTCTATGGGCCCTGCCGTTCTAGGAACTTGGCAAAGGGCTGAGCATGCCGGAGGAGGTGTATATGGTGTCGAATGGTGTATAGAGGGTACATCCCCCACCATGGGTCATCCTATCAAAGTGCCGAGGGGAGGTGCATAAAAGGTTACTATTATCGGTTCCATCATTGTCGTCATCATGTATATTTCACTCGAATTCCACCCTTGTTTGCTGTGTGTTCAGTGTACGCTCTGTTTGTATGGGCTGCCAGAGGGTTTGTTTTCACTTGATTTTATTCCTCGATTGTATGGGTGGCCATTGGGACTGTAGGTAGTTAAGATTACTCTTGTAGCTTTATAGAGCTGGTTATGGACCTTGTTTCTTGGTGATTTAGCGGTTATTAGCCTGTTGAGGCTTTGATTGTGGGATTTTGATTATTGAGAGGTCTAGGGAGTCCTATCTTATTGAGGCACTTTTGTGCGACCTTCTGAGCAGATTGTGAGTTTCTGGTTCCATTCTTATCAGGATTTCAGTAGTATTTCTCAGTTATTGTGGGTTAGTTATTCCATCCTAGGGTTGTACTTGTGAGGTGGATTCCCATTTAGTCTATCTTGAAGTTGGATTGGTGTTATGATTTCCTTATGCTTGTTGATTTGATCTTGAGTATGCTAGATTGCTTTCTTTCTTTTCCCTTTACTTGAGGTTACCAGTATATTTCCATATTCCTGACTCTCTCTCGTTTTATATACTATTGTTGCAAGGATTGCAGGTGCGTTCTTCTTCCTTACACCTTTGTTTCTGTGTTATGTATATGTTTGTGCTAGCATGTATACTTGTAACTCTTGGTTGATTGCTCCTTGTGCTAGTTCCTTGTGCTTATTCCTTGCTTTCGTGACTACCTTTTTGTGTTCTGCTTATTATTGTTTTTATATCTTATATACGCTTAGTCGGCCAATGATGCCTACTGAGTATTCGTTGTCTTGGTGCTCATACTACACTTCTGCATCTTTTTGGTGCAGACATTAGTGTGAGCTTTTGCCATTGATTGCGTTGGAGACTCATGCAGTTTTTGAGATATTCGAGACTAGGGTGAGCTCCCAATGGCGGGGGTTTGACCATATCTCATCTTTTGGCACTGTTGCTTATTGTACTTTAGGAGACAGATTTATATTGTATTTTGTTACTTCTAGCACTTGTATTCTATTAGAAGCTTCTGTACTGTCGATACTAAATCTTGGGGTTGGTGTAGTTTTCTTTATGTATATATTCGAGTTTTGCTTCCACTTTGTCTAACTTTACATTCCGCTTCCGCTTATTTCTGTTCATTTTACATATTGGTTAGGTAGTAGCCCATTACTAACCGTTCTGGACTACGGGAATTAGTTCGCCTACCGGGGGGTTGTAGGTGCCATCATGACCTAAGAAATCAGGTCGTGATAGCTTGGTATCAAAGCTCAAGGTTCACCAGTTCATGGTACATAAGCAAGTGTCTAAGTACAGTCTTGTGGATTGGTATGATGATGTTTGTATCCTATCTTTGGGAGGCTACAGGGCATTGTAAGGAAAAGTTTCATCTTCTTGGCTCCTTATTGTGCGTTCCTGGATCGATTGACTTCTAAACTTTGGTTGTTTCATTCCTTCTCAGATGCCTAAGATGAGTTCGTCAATGGGTGATATTGAGGCTTCTGTGCCTGTTGCTTCAGTGCTTCCATCAGCGCCAGGACTATAGAGTGAGATTTTACTGCATCAGATAAGGGGTGTGGGACCAGCCCAGCCTGTGTTGGATTTATAGCGACCCCAGTTCTTCAGGACACCGTGGCTAGGACTCTAAGTCCTCCAGTGGGTGTTTCAGTACCCGGTTCTGCAAGTGGTGCTTCAGTTAGGGTTGAGCTTCCAGTTCTCCAGCAGGGTTGTATGTCGGTGTTGGACTATGAGGCAAGATTTCATGAGATGGTTAGGCGTACTTCTAGGACTGTGACTTTGGAGTTTGATAGGGTTCAGAGCTTTGTTGGAGGTTTGATTGCATCGCTTCATTTGGCGACTGAACATTTGGTTATAGTTGGGAATACCTTCCTTCAGGTAGTCGATCATGCTTGGGCTATTGAAGGTTTATGACATGAGGATTATGGAGATAGTGCTAACAAACGTCATCGCCAAGATAGTTCTCGAGGTTCTTAGACTCGAGGTAGGGGATTCTTCCCCAGAGTCAGGTTCCATTGCTTCTTATCTACCAGGACGGTTTCAGTTGCTCCATAGGTTCTAGAGAGTGGTTGTGTAGGGCATGTTGAGTATAGTAGACAGGGTTCAGATCATGTCCTTTAGGGTTTTGCCTTTAGAGTGTGTAGGCCGTGGTGGTCGATCAGGTTCAGTGAGATCTTTCCAGCGGACTTCATCTAGTAGAGACTATTTTTGATGTGGTGAGCATGGGCACTTTGCTAAGAATTGTCCCACAATTTTGTATCCTGGTCAGCCTAGTTGTTATGATTTTGGGGTAGTTGTCCACTATTATAGAGATTGTCCCCCGCGAGGGATGGTTGAGCCTTCAGCTTTGACTACTCAGTCCAGAGTTAGATCTCGTCAGTTCGATTATCCTCTTGGAGGGCCCAAGGTAGAGGTTACTGATATTGTTGCTCCAGTTTAGGCTTCTGTTACCTCTGACTTGCGATAGTACTGTTCGCACTGCTATTCCTTCCATTATATCATTTATTTGCTTATATGCCTACCTGCTACTTGTTTAGTTGTTTTACTTATTGAATTGTAGTATCTATGCATTGTTTTCTTGGTAGTTTATTCCTTAGTAGTGGATGGGGGAGTTGTCCTTGTGAGGTGTTTTAGCCAGAGTTATAGCTCGTGAGTAGTTCTTGGTAGTCTGTTCTTATTGGGTTTATCCCCATTTTGTTATGGCTCTAGGCTTGTGTTGAGTCTTCCCTCTTGAGATATCCTAGATGGTTGTTGCCTAGGCTATTTCCTAGAATTTGCTAGAAGTTCTTATGTTGGTTTGGTGTTACCGGTGGTTGTGCCAGAGTTTAGGCTCTTGTTTTGAGTTGGGATGGTGTTGGTTATGATAGTGAGCATGGTTGGGTTTTTCTTTCCCATGTGATTAGCATCGACCCTCTTTATTTGGTTGGTTTAGGAGGTTGGCAGGTATGTGGGTTATTCCCGTAGTCTCCTTCAGTTCCTTGTCTTGTTGGGTTGTCTTATTGTTTCCCCGGTGCTAGTTGAAATAAATTTCGATCATAGTTCTTTGGTTGAGCCTTTGATTGTGGCATTGTGATTGAGTTTTGGCTTTAACATTCCTAACTAAGTGTTGACTATAGCCTCATGGTTTATTTGTATTCATAGCATTTTGGGTGAGTTGGGAATCCGGCCCATTCTTCTCCTGCCTTGTTAAGTTTTGACAATGTAAGTATTGGAGCTAAGGAGACAACTCTAGATTTAATTTGAGAAGGAGTTTGTAGGGTATAGTATATGCTAAGAAAAGGTTTTGTTTAGTTGGAAAAGGAGGGAGATGGCTCCTTGTTCGTGCTTATGTGCTTTAGTAGTTGACTGAGGTGACGATTGCCTTGGGTGTGTGTTGGTGATTCAATAAGGCCATTTACAGATTGCAATGGTTTTTCCTTCAATTGATTTGAGATTTCAGTAGCAGCTGCGTTTTTGGCAACTTGCATATTCAAGCCTAGTTAGCTTCGGTTCCTAAGGGTTCATTGCCAGCATTGGGTTCGACAGAGGCTTTGGTTGGCAATTTTAAAGTTGGGTTTCAGTATCATAGACTAGCAAACTATTCTGGATGGTTCGTGGTTTGTTTTTTTTGGTTGCAGCTTCTTAAGTTGGAAGGCATTGAGTTCGGACGACTTAGTTTCCCCATTTTAGTTGAGGAGTAACAGTTAGCCTTGGAAACCTAGTTCTTGGCTAACCTTTGAGTTAGGCTGGACATTCCAGATTTTGGCGGTGTTCTAGATAGCACGAGATTCCTTCTACCATGGTTAGACAAACTCAGTGGTGTAAGTTTGGGATTCAGCAGTGGTGTATGCTATATGTGATCACGTTGTGTGGGTTGAGGCTAACGAGGCTATTTTTAGTTCTATTGATACTTAAAGACTAGTGGTCACCATTCGTTTGCCGATATTTTGAATGCTTGTTTAGTTGGGTCCTCTCGGGTTGTATTTTAAATGGGGTTCTAGTGTTTATTAGACTCGGCCATTGTGGACTAGAAATTTGGTGTGTTATATACTTCAGAGATGGTGATTTGTATGCTGATACGGTAGATCAGTTGATTCAAACCAAAGGGGTGAGTTAAGGGTATATGCAAAAATTCAATATACAGATTGAGACTTTGAAGCCCAGGTGCCTCTTTCTTTTGCCTACGGGGTATTTTAACTTGATATTCATAGTATTTTAACTTGATATTCATCGTGAGGTGAGAGTTGTAAGGTGATCTCAAATTAGAATAGTGTTTGAGTAATCTGAGTAGCAACAGTGTTTCTTAGAGTTTGGGGCATAGTGATGGTTACATACTTTGTGGTAGGCTTACCACACCCCTTGCAGGGTTTTGGTTTTGGTTTGGGTCTATTTGGGAAGGTTGCCCTGGTTCATTTGCTTCCAGTTGATTCAGACTTAATGCGGTGCAGCGAAGTCAGGTTTATTCTACAGTTTGGAAGTTTCTGTGTCAACACAGGGTGTTCATACATGGTTTTCCTTACCCTGGTGAGAAAACTTCAGACGGGTTCAGATGGGTTGTTCAATTGGGTTCTCTTATCGAGTTTGATGTTAGCGAGAGTGTTTGTTTGTTGGTTGATGGTAAGTCAGGCCAGGAAACTCCAGTCTTTGATGATATGCTACGGGTTGTTATCTTGGATGGCAAAGTCAAGTAGGCTATAACATGGCTTGGAAAGTGTAACACCTCAGAAATTAAGCCAGCTATCTAAGTTAAAATCTCAAAAAAAAATCATGTTTCAGGAATGACGGGTACAAACCATGGACCGTGGTTAGAACCATGGGTCATAGAATGGAACTGTAATCCCCTTCGGTTGATTCAGCCTCTGGTCTGGAACCACGAGTTGGTTTTATGGACCGTGGTTCAAACCACGGATCCATCCTGTCAACTCATGGAACCAGATCAGAGGGTTGACAAGTCCCTCAGCAATGACGACTAGAAACCACAGGTCATGGTTCAAACGATGAACCATAGTATTGAGTTGTGGTTTGATCCAGAGACCATCTAGGTCCCCAGTAACGACGAGTCCAATTGATGACCCATCATCCATTCTATGGGTCCGTCCTATTGACTCGTAGATTAACTTACGCAGCTTGATTAGTTGGCCAGGAACCATGAGTTGGAACCACGGGTCATGGTTCAAACGTTGACCTGTAGAACCGACCCGTGATTTCTTAAATCGACCCATTTTCCAGCTTTTTCTTAATTATGTTCCAGGGGTATTTTAGTCATTACCCACCCTTTTAACTCCTAAATGATGTCATTTTGACTATTTCAAGAAGGATTTTCACACTCATTAGCCTAAGTTCCTTCTCAAATCTTCATTCAACTCCCAAAAAGAAAAAGTTTTTCTCCAAGCTTCAAATCTCAAGCTCCAAGATCAAGTCTCCGAAATCTTTTCAATTTCAAGTGGGTTAGCATCAATCAAGGTATGTGGGTATTTAACAATGGGTTCCTCTCACCTTTGTTCCCAAAACCCCCAATTCTTATTTTGAATTATGAACTTATGGTTTTGATCTAAATTGGGGAAAACTTTATGAAATCAGTTCCTATGCTTAAATGCATGGTTTCTTAATACTTATTTATGATTTGATCATGATTCCTTTATGAGATTTAAAAGCCCAAGCATTGAAGTTGATTTCTAGCATGATTCCATTGAATTGCATATTTTTCAAGTAAAATTGGACATGATTAGATATAATGACCTTAAGAATTTATGAAACTGCATGCCTAATTCTTCAAGTATGAATATAGAAAGAAAAGTATGATTTGAATTATGGATATGCTTTACTTCAAGAACTTATGATATGAGAATTGCATGGTACCCGATGTGTCATCATGCTTTTCAAATGAGATTTGGTATTCGATTATACCTTCATGAACTTATGAGCTATATGTATATGATTTGGGAGTAGTATTAGCACCGAGTTGGACAGGGTGAGAGTACCCTTAGTCCCAGAACTACGTGCCCCCGTAGGTTCTAAGTCCCCTCAGTTGGGCATCAGATTTAGTGATCACACCACAGTCATGCCTTTACACCCTGGCAAGGTATATTGGGTCCTCTCGATGGGGCGTATACATCAGATTCCATGTAACTCACATGTTCTATGTTGGTTAGAGAACCTCCCACAGAAATAGTTAATATTTTAAAAATGTATTTGACTGTTATTCAGATTTCAGATTCTTCGTTTATGATCATGTAGTAGCTTGGGGGAATTCAGAGACTCATTTGCATCTAGTTTTACCTTTAAAGCATGGTTTTGATTATTAAAGCATACTTAGCCTATTTTTGTTATGTTCATGCATATCTCATATACTCGGTACATTCCATAGTACTGACGCATGTTTTGCACTGCATCCTTTTATGATGTAGATTCAGGCTCGATTCCTCACACTCGTGGCTAGATATTGCCAGAGTCCCAACTTCCATTAGTGAGACCTCATTATCGGAGGGCCAGTAGTAGATCTATTTCTCTTATGTTGTTTTCGTTGGATTTTTGAGTTAGTTGGGGTTTTATCCCATCAACTCGTATATTCAGATTTAGAGGCTTCAGACATAGTTGGTTGTACTTTCCTGATTTGGGTTCTTGTAGACTTTAGGATATTCAGTTATGGATTCCCATTATCTCTTATTATGCTTCCACTTATCTTTTATTATGCTTGAGTATGATATGACCAAGGGTTAACCTAGGGCACTTGTGTCCCGGATCCCGTGTTACGCCAAGGGGGTATCCTTGACAGAAAGAGCTTGAGTATAAAGGGTGTCTTCGTTCATGATGAAGTATAAGCGGGAACTGTGGATCTTCGGTGTGTCAGTTGATGCTTCGAGGGTGGTTGACTGTTTGACTTGTATACAACTTCCTGTTATGGTGCAAAAGGATTCTGTTCAAAATAAAAGAGATTTGAGGATCAGCGGGTTCATAAGTTAGAGTTTTTGGTTGACGGCTCTTCTGGTAAATTTTGTTGTGGGTTTGATGATTCGAGTTTTGCGTTTTTGTCGCCTTGCTTCTCTGGTTTAAGTATTATGTCAGTGTTTTCCGATTGAGATTCTCGAGGTTCAGTTTGGTTTGGCAGACCCTTGGTATTTTGAAGTTTGAGTTTGGAATCTAGCTTTGCTAGTAATGAGTTTTAGGCTTAGTTGCATTCGTTGGTTCTGTTGGGTGCCGTCTGGTCAAGGAGGCTACCCGGGGTGTCCGAGAGAGTAGTGCGGGCTTTGTATCTGCTGTTCTTTTAATCTCTAGTCTTTCCTTATTTCCTGACTTTTGGGGATGAAAGTCTTTTCAGTAATGGATGATGTAATGACCCTTTCGGTCATTTATGTGTGTTCGCCATTCTTGTACCATTAGAGCTTGCCTGTAGCGTCCCCAAGTCATTTATGGCTTGCTGGGACCGGTAGTTTGGTGCTCGAGCCATTTGTTTGGTCTTTTTGTATATTCCTGGTTTTAGAGCTTTTAACTTTGGAAATCGTTGACTTCAGTCAACATCTTTGGTGAACGTGCTCAGAATTAAATTTTGATAGTTTCGTTAGCTTCGGAGCGTGGATTTTGGTCTAGTTGGACCTTTGGTCGGGATCCAAAAGCTTTTCAGCTTGAAATTCTCTCTTGTTCTTTGTTTTCAAGCCAGTTGGGCTTACTTGGTTGACTTTGGTCAACATTTGGAGAAGACGACCTCGGATGGAAATTCCGTCAGCGCTATTATCTTTGGAACATCGAGTTTATGTTAGAGGGACCATTGGTTCATGTCACGACCCGATTTCTCGGTCATGATGGCACCTACAACCCCCCAGTAGGCGAACCAATTATCTCAGCCCAGGACAGTTAGTAATGGGCTACTATCTAACAAATAAGCGGAAAAATAGTTTAATAAGCAAAAGTAAGAGAGTAAGATGAGGAGAATAGATAACATGAGTATATATATACATATGCGGAAACTAAACCAAACCCCAAGACCTGGTATCATAGTATAGAGCCAAAACTACATACATGGAGTGTAAACGATCCAAAACAATATATACAGATATCTCTGAATGGTAATAGAGTACATGAAGCAAAAGATAAACTAAAGCTAAGCTCCGATCGCCAAGAGCTCACCCTCATTCTGAAGTAATCCCCAACAGATCTCCAAGCACAACTTACAGTGATCTAACGGTGATGGCCCACGCTAGGATCTGCACCCAAAGATACAGGGGGTAGGGTGAGCACCAAATGCGAAGCATAAGGTACCCAGTAGGTATCATAGGTCGACTGGCACATATAAGATAAAAGCGTAGTAACAGACAGAACAGAAGCAAGTAGTCACAGAAATCAACGAAAGGGTACACAGGAACTAGCCCAGAGGGAAGTCAACAGAACCACATGTGAGGCCAGCAAGCAAAATATATACACCATAGGCACAGGTGAAAGTAAGAAACAACGCACCTGGGGTCCTTGCAATAACAGTGTATACATAATAAGGTTACGAAATGGACGGTATACCGGTAACCTCAAGTGTAAGAAGAAGAGAGAAAGAGTAATGATAGGCATGCTTAGAGACATGAATCAAGCCCAACTAATCATATCAATCTCAAATCCAGCAACTAACAGTCTAGCAGTAACCAATTTCATAATTAACCGTAACACGGAATAATTCTACAAGTAAATAGCAAGAGTCTACCTACAGTCCCCCGGCCGCCCATACAACCGAGGAACACAAATAAGTGAAAACAAACCCTCCGGCATCCCATACTGCCTGAGCGTACAATCAACAAACAACAAACAAGGGTGGAGCCTCAAACAATGAATGATATGATGCATGAAGATCTCAAGTGAAATGGTATCCCCGTATGTACCTCCTGCGGTGCCGATCTGGCCCAACAGGTAGGTTCCATGGAAGGACACTGCCCGTATACCTCTACTCCACCGTATACCCTTCCTCCGGCACACGCAGCCCGCAGCCCCAGGCCCGGATGGCAAGGTCCATGGAGGTCCCTGACCCCATACTAAAACTCAGTATCAAAACATGTCGTCCGGAAGCAAGTCTGGGTTCAAGATAGAGACCCAGTCTCGAATATGAATGCCCAGACCCTGTTCAGGACTAAAGTAGTAGGAAAATATCTCAAAAAACCCCTCCAAGGGTGCCCGGGCATAACCGGGTCTAAACAGTAGAAAGTCATCTCGGGTGCTCGGTCCAACCGAGGCTAAAATTATCTCAAATAGCAAGAAAACTCAACTAGCACCCCGGTCCTGCCGAGTCTAGCGTTAATCGTAAAACTGGTGATTTGAATCATAATTTGACTTTCTTTTACCCAATAATATTCACAAGTTAAATCAAACTATTTCCAAATTATTTCCATCAAAAATGGGCCCCCGGGGCCATGCAAGGTTTAGAAAATAGTGTCAGTAGGCCCGAAGCCCAAACCGTAGTAAAATATGAATAAAACCTCTTTATATGCATGGAAATGGTATGATCAAACACAATAGCTGCCTAGCAGCTCACAATCAACTTATCGACCCTGCACAGGCCCACAGCTACTCAGCAAGCATAATCAACCTAGAAGGAAAATTCTATGCCCGGGAGTCGCGGACATTCACAAAATCCACCTTCTATGTTCCAGAGTCAACAAGGTCTCACAAGACCACAAGGGTAAATAAAATATATCGGCAAGTACTACAAGCAACGGAGGAACAAAAGTAGGCGGACATGAATAAAGCGGTCGAGGTATGTGGTACCAACCTAATAAACCAACCCAAGGATGCCCATTAATACAATTTTATCCTATATATGCGGAGTCTAGGGAAAATAAACCGTAACCTACCTGTCGTCCGATGACAAGCTTGAACCTCTCCGAAAAAACTCCAACATGAAATCAAACTCGAACTCGGGCTTGAATAACTTGGCGTAGATAACCGAACATAACTTCAGATTGTTTCTCCCCAAATGTAACCTTCTCCGTGATAGACATATAGCTAGCGTATAGATTATATATTGATGTTGAAGTGGAAAAGGCTTAAAACCACATGTTGAAGCTATAGTTGCACATATAGATAAAAGTGAGAAAGTTGGTCAATAGGTTCATTAATTACACTTACCATATTTGTTTATTCAATCAACTAGGTGGCAGCATTGAATTCTTAAGGGACTTGTTGTCAATTCCACTAGCATCCACGTACAGTGGAGATGCTCCCACTTCCTCCACCTCCACATGTAGTGGAGGTGGCTATACTACCATTATTTCCATCCCGCTTCGTAAGTATTCGGGTATTGCGTAGGTTCGTGGTAAAATAAATATAACTTTTTAAATATACCATAACTAATAGAAAATCATTTCCAATAAAACTTACTATATTATAATAATAATTTTCAACATAACTGAATTTACTATCTCCGTTAAAATATTACAATGTATACAAACCTTATAAAATAAGTACATACACAATTATATCATAATAAAAGTATTTTTCATAGAACTTTAAAATACTTTTAAAAATGTAATAAAAAATACAACTTTAAAATAAAATATTTTCAAATATACGCGCGATGCTAATAAAATTCTTAAATTTAGGTTCGCAATCACCATCGCACGATTTAAAACTCAAGAACTCTCTTGGAACCCTCCCTTATGTTTTCTCACTGTTTCAGAACTGAAATGACGTTTTAAAACGTGAAGTTGAGGCTTAAAATTGATTTTGACCCGACCCGGTTCGCGACCCGGTTTCTGCCAGACAGTCTACGTTAAAACAGTCATAACTTCTTACTCCAAGATTAGTTGTACGAGAGGTTTTGTGCGTTGGAAACTAGACTCGTAGACCTTCGATTTGGTATTTTGTGGGACTTCTAACTCTTTATATATTGAGAGAAAAGCTCTGAGACATTTTACCCAAAGTTCAGAAAATTTATTAAAGAAACTTATGATAATTTTTGCCGACTTGCTTGACTTCAAAACCTATCATACGACCAAACAAATGGACCCCGCACCAAAATACCGGTCCCAACAAGCCTTAAATGATTTGGGGCCACTACAAATAAGCTCTAACAGTACAAGGAAACGTATACGTGGAAATGACCGGAAGAGTCATTACATCATCCACTACTAAAAAGGACTTTCATCCTCGAAAGTCAAGGTCAAAGGGGGTACCTGAAGGCTCAAACAGTTGCGGATACTGAGCCTGCATATCTCTCTCAGTCTCCTAGGTAGCCTTCTCGACTGGACGGTGCCTCCTCTGAACCTTAACAACCGAGATCTCTCGAGACCTCAATCTCCTGACATCTCTGGCCAAAATAGTCGCCGGCTCCTCAACAAAGGTTAAACCCTCACCCAACTGAACTGAATCCCACTGCAACACATGAGACTCATCTAGGACATACCGACGCATCATCGAAACGTGAAATACAGGATGTATAGCTGAAAACATCGGAGGCAAGGCTAGCTGATAGGCAACGCTACCAACCTTCTGAAGAATCTCAAACGGCCCAATGTACCTGGGGCTAAGCTTGCCCCGCCTACCAAATCTCATCACGCCCTTCATGGGTGATACATGGAGAAACACCATGTCACCGATACTAAACTCCAAGGCACGAAGCCGACGATCAGCATAACTTTTCTGCCTGCTCTGAGCTGCCCGAAGTCTGTCCTGAATCACTCGGACTCGATCTAAGGAATCTCGAAGCAAATCTGTACTCTGTAGCCTAGAATCAAAACCATCAAACCAACCTACCGGTGATCTGCAACGCCTGCCATACAAAGCCTCAAAAGGTGCCATGCCAATACTCGAATGGAAACTGTTATTATAAGCAAACTCTGCCAAGGGAACAAACTGATCCCAAAAACCTCCAAAGTCAAGAATACAGGCCCGAAGCATGTCCTCTAGAACCTGAATGGTCCTCTCGGACTGGCCATCTGTCTGAGGGTGGAAAGCGGTACTAAGATGAACCTCTGTACCCAAATCTCGCTGAATAGCCCTCCAGAACTGAGATGTGAACTGAGTGTCGCGGTCTGAAATGATAGAGGCTGGGACCCCGTGCAATCGAACAATCTCATGAATGTAGATCTGAGTTAGCCTCTCTGCGCCATAAGAAGTATGAACCGGCAAGAAATGTGCTGACTTAGTCAGCCTATCAGCAATCACCCATATGGAATCAAACCCATGAGAAGTACGAGGCAAACCAACAACAAAGTCCATAGTAATCCCTTCCCACTTCCACTCAGGAATGGGAAGTCGCTGCATCAAACCACCAGGTCTCATGTGCTCGAACTTAACCTGCTGACAGTTCAAGCACCGAGATACGACCACTCCACCAGTATAGCTGTCTCAAGTCTCTATACATCTTTATTGTGCCAGGGTGAATGGAGTATCTAGTACAATGTGCCTCATGGAGTATCAACTGAATCAAATCACTAATCCTCGGAACACAAAGGTGACTATCAAACCTCAGAACCCCATCTAAATCCAGAGTAGCTCGACTGGTCTCACCCTGAACAATCCGATCACGAAGGTCACACAACTGCTAATCCTCAAACTGACGGCTCTGAATCTAATCAATCAAAGTAGAACGAACCTCAACACTAGCGAGAACTCTGCTAGGATCCGACAAGTCAAGCCTAACAAAACGGTTAGCCAAGGACTGGATGTCCAAGGCCAACGGTCGCTCTGAAACTGAAAGAGAAGCTAGGCTACCCATACTCACTGTCTTCCGGCTCAAGGCATCCGCTACAATATTTGCCTTGCCCGGATGATACAGAATAGTGAAGTCATAGTCCTTTAGTAACTTGACCCATCTCTTCTATCTCTAGTTCAAATCTCGTTGACTCGTGATATACTGAAGACTACGGTGATAAGTGAAGATCTCACAGTGAACTCCATATAGGTAATGCCTCCAGATCTTGAGCGCGAAAACTACCGCTGCCAACTCTAAGTCATGAGTGGGGTAGTTGCGCTTGTGAACCTTCAGCTGCCTCGATGCATATGCTATTACTCGACCCTACTGCATCAACACATAACCAAGACCAACCCCATAAGCATCATAATACACGGAGAAGCTCTGACCCTCAACCGGCAAAGCCAAAACTGGAGTTGAAGTCAATAAGGCCTTAAGCCTCTAGAAGCTATCCTCGCACTGATCCGACCACTGAAATGTCACATCCTTCCTAGTCAGCATATTCAAGGGTGCTGCTATGGAAGAAAATCTCTCAACGAACCGTCTGTAGTAACCTGCTAACCCAATAAAGCTGCGAACCTCAATAGCAGTAGTAAGTCTAAGCCAATCACAAACCGCAGAAATCTTTCCTGGGTCAACTCTAATCCCATCCTTAGACACCACGTGCCCTAGGAATGCAACTGACTCAAGCCAAAACTCACACTTTGAGAACTTGGCATAAAGCCGATGATCTCTCAAAGTCCGGAGTATAACCCTCAAGTGCTGCTCATGCTCATCTCTACTATGCGAGTATACCAAGATGTCGTATATAAAAACTATCACAAATGAGTCCAAATACGGGCCAAGAACCCTGTGCATTAAGTTCATAAAGGCTGCGGGGGCATTAGTCAACCCAAAAGACATCACCAGGAACTCATAATGGTCATAACGTATCCTGAATGCTGTCTTAGGGATGTCCTCCGCCCTAATCCTCAACTGATGGTAGCCAGACCTCAAATCAATCTTCAAATACACGACTGAACCCTGAAGCTGGTCAAACAAATCATCAATCCTAGGCATCGGATACCTATTCTTCACTGTCACCCTATTCAGCTGTCGATAATCAATACACATGTGCATCGACCCATCCTTCTTTGTCACGAAGAGAACAGGAGCACCCCAAGGTGACACACTAGGTCTAATAAACCCCTTAGCAAACAGATCCTAGAGCTTCTCCTTAAGCTCCCTCAACTCAGCAGGAGCCATACGGTAAGGAGAAATATAAATGGGCCTAGTGCCCGGCTCTAGCTCAATAGCGAAATCAATATCTCTCTCAGGTGGAAGGCCTGGCAGGTCGGTACGAAATACATCGAGGAAGTCTCTAACCACAGGAACAGACTCAGGAGAAGTGGGGTCAGCACTAACATCTCGGACAGATGCTAGATAAGCTAAACACCCACGGGAGATCAACTTCCTAGCTCGAAGACAAGAGATGATCCCAGATAGTGCATGGCTAACAGAACCCTGCCACACAACCAGGGATACACCGGGCACAGCTATGGTAATGGTCTTGGCATAACAATCCAAAACCATACGGTGCGGGGATAACCAGTCCATGCCCAGTATCACATCAAAATCTAGCATATCAAGAATCATCAAATCACCCCAAGTCTCTGAATCACCAACAGATAATATACAGGATCCCACAATCCGATCCACTACTAAAGAATCTCCTACTGGGGTCGAAACAGAAATAGGAACAGATAATAGTTCACTAGCCAACCCCAAACAAGGTACAAAGTAGGCTGATACATATGAACAAGTGGATCCAGGATCAAATAAAGCCATAGCAGACTGATGGCACACAGAAATCGTACCTGTAATCACAACATCTGAGGCCTCTGCCTCTGGTCTCCTAGGGATCGTGTAAAATTGACGACGACCTCCACCTGCCCGACCGCCATCCCTACCACCTGCTCTACCGCGCAGAGCACCACCTCTACTCTGACGACCACCCCTCTAGCCGGGGGATGAACTGCTCGTAAAGGCTCGGCCAACTGAACTGTACCCTGCTGAGGGCAATCTCTAGCAAAATGACCAATCACATCACAAGTAAAACAAGCCCCTGGCGTCCTACTCGGTCGAGATGAACCAGTAGATCCCGTATGACCACCATGGCCTGATGCCCCAGAAACTGTACCTCTTGAAGACTGGCTGCTATAGCCCTGATGGCTGCTCTGACCCTGCTCAAACTAGATACTACCGAAAGTCTGAAGGGAAGCCTGAACCGGTCGGCTGGGCTGACCCCGGTGCTACTGTGGCTGATAACTCTGGCTCCACTGGCCAGAACCTCTACCACCATATCTGGAACCAGTGTAGACACCCTGATGTCGAGGCCTCTTATCTCTGGACCCCTGATCATTTCATTGTAAGTCCTCCACAGTGCGGGCATAGTCTACGATAGCTTGAAATGATCGACCACCGATAATCAAGCATGATCTCTGGCCTCAAACCCTATACAAATCTGTGAATCCTATCTGCCTCGGTAGGAATGATCATAGCTTCGAATGGTGCTAGCTGATGAAAATGGGTCTCATACTCCGAGACAGTCGTAGACCCCTGCACAAGGTAAGTAAACCGCTCCCTGCGACGCTCACGATCACTCTGAGGTAGGAACTTGGCCATAAAGGCCTCATAAAACTCAGACCAGGTCAAAGAAGGTGACGACGGTGGTCTACAAGCAACATGAGCCCTCCACCATAACTTCGTTGGGCCCTCTAACTGATAGGTAGTATAACCAACCCCGTGAGTCTCCAACAAACCCAAATGATGCAACATCTCCTCACAGGTAGTAATAAAGTTATGTGGATCCTGTCCAGAAGTACCAGCAAACCTCGGAGGTGCTAACCTCAAAACCCTACCCAACGCCTTCTGCTCTGACTCTACAAGTTGTTTGTTCATCTATTTGACTGTGGATTGTTGACATTCAGTTGGCTCGGGTACCTTGACACTTAGGTTTTGTCTATAGGGGATCCCGGGGTGGGTCCGGACTAGCCAAAAAGGTATGGGTTATGTCCATGTGATGGTGGTTTAGAGTATAGGAGGTGGATTTCATGCGAGAATAAGCTAAGTAGAGACTTGTAGTCTAGGTGTGCCTATTAACATTGTTGCATGTCTTCCATACTATTTACTTGATATTATTTTACTGCTTATACACTGTTTATTTGGAAACTGGTTGATGATCCTACTAGTACACAGTGGTGGTGTACTAATACTGCACTTGCTTTTCTTTTTGTAAGTACAGACAATCTTTTAGCGGCTGAGACGCGACCTCATCTATAGCACCGGCGATTTTGGACTTCAAGGGTGAGCTACTCGATCAGGCTACCTTGGATCTATCTTTAGAGTTTCAGCTCACTTGTTTCGGGCTTAAAACTATTTCCATATTTTCTTTTGGGGTTGCATCCCCGTACTCTAGATGTTGGTAGAATTGTTTGGTACAACGACTTTTAGTTCCTAGGAGGGATTTTTCATAGGATAACGTTAATGATTTTGTTATTTTCTAACTTCGAATTGCTAGTTTACTTTCCGCTACTGGTTTTAGGCTGTTAGTCTAGGAAAAAGGGTTGAACTCTATCGGTTCGCTCATCCGGGGGTTGGGTGGGTGCCACTCACGATGGTCTGGGTCGTGACATAAGATTGTATCAGAGACCTAGGTTTGTTGATCTCATCGTACCAAACAGGTCTAGTAGAGTCTTGAAGAATGGTGCGGAGACATTCGTACTTTTCTTTGAGAGGCTAATGAGCTTTAGGAAAAACTATCTCTTCCTTATTTCCTTCATGTTGTAACTTGATTCCAATTGGTATCTGGTGATACAAATTGTTATCTAACCTCATTCACTCTTCTGTCCGTAGATGGTTACTACAAGGAACAATGAAGCAAGGCCAGCAGGCCCAGCAGTTCATGGCAGAGGTAAGGGAAGGGGCAGGGGATGAGCTAGACCCACACCCGCCATGGTAGAGCTCAAGCTGCTGGTGAAATTTCTGAAGCAACCCCTCCCCCACCTCAGGATCATGTTACAGAAGATGTAGAAGTGGTTGTAGAGGATGAAAGGGCGCAGGCAGAGGCGGCACCGGTTGAGGGTGCAGGCCTTCCTACTATGACACCGGAAGCCTTTAGGTAGGCTTGGAATATTCTGAGTGGGTTGGTTGGTACAGGAGCCATACCCGCGGCATTTGCGAATCAAGCCTTATATATTCAGCCAGCGGTTACTACGGTGCCTAGGATGGATACAGCTTCAGGCACTAATGATTTCTTCAGTCCAATGGTAAGTCCCGTGATGATAAGGAATGAGCATGAGTTGCTGACCAAGTTTCTCAAGCTGAAACCTCTGACATTTCAGGGTATAGACAAGGAAGATGCCTATGAGTTCATCCTGGATTGCTATGAGAGGTTGCACAAGTTGGGTATTGTACGTCATCAAGGGGTTGAATTTTACACTTTTCAGCTGTAGGGTGATGCCAAGCAGTGGTGGAGGTCTCATGTTGAGTGTCGGTCTTCTGTTCTACCTCCACTGACTTGGGAGCAGTTCCACGCTTTGTTTCTGGAAAAGTATGTCCCCCATACTTTGAGGGACTGAAAGAAAGATGAGTTCTTAAACTTGGAGCAGGGAAGCATGTCAGTCTCGGCTTATGAGGCTAAGTTCTATGCTTTGTCTCATTTTGCTACATAGATATTGGGTTTCGAGGAGGAACGGGTTTGGTTTTTTGTCAAGGGTCTGAATACTGAACTACAGGTACTGTCAGTGCATATGACTTCTTTAGGAAAGGGCTTTAATGATGTGGTGGATTATGTGAAGAAGTTAGAGGGAGTTAGGAAAGCGGGGCAGGCTAAGTCTTTAGCCAAGAAGCACCGGAATGAGGGAAACTATGGTGGTTCATACTCCAGGGGCCAAAATCAGCAGGCTTACTCGGCCCGTCCTATTCAGTCAGCTTTTCCAGCTACTACAGGTGGTCATCAGGGAGCTCAGTCTTCAGCTCCTTGAGGCCAGAGAGCGTCATATACATCAGCTAGCAGACATACACTTGATCGTGGTTGCTTCTATTGTGGTGATCTGGCCACTTTAAGAGGAAGTGTCGATATAGGCAGACAGGTAATCAGGGTAAGCATCAGTATAGAGCAGTGGTCCTGGCAGGCAGATGAGGTAATGCTAGGGGTCATCCACAAAGTAGGCAAGGTAATATTTAGGGAGGCTGGGGAGATAGGGGGAACGGTGGCGCAAGCAGGGGTGTAGCACAGCCATCCCAAGAAGTTGCCTGAATTGATGATCGGGTACATTGCTATGCTTTTCCAGGGAGGACTAAGGCGAAAACCTCAGATGCGATGATCACAGGTACTATTCTTGTCTACGATAAAATTACTTCAGTATTATTCGACCCAGGTTCTAGATATTCTTATGTGTCTGTGAGTTTTGCATTGGGTCTGGACCTAATTTGTGATATCCTTGATTTCCCTATCCATGTTTCTACCCCAGTTGGAGAGTCTGTAATTGTGACTCATGTTTATTGTGACTGTTCTGTGGTGTTTGTGGGGTTGCATACTTGGGTAGACTTGGTAATTTTGGATGTGGCTGATTTTGATATTATCTTGGGTATGACCTGGCTATCTCCTTATCATGTTGTGTTAAACTGTAACACCAAGATTGTGGCTGTAGAGATTCTGGGTAAGGATAGACTAGAGTGGGAAGGTGTGTACAGGCCTAAGCCAGTTAATATAATATCATTTGTTCGGGATAGGAAGCTAGTGAGGAGGGGGTGTCTAGCCTTCTTGTCTCCTCTCCGAGATGATAGCGTGGAGTCTCCATCTATTGAGTCAGTTCTGGTGGTTTCTAAATTTTTAGAGATGTTTCCAGCGGACCTGCCTAGTATGCCTCCGGACAATGATATAGATTTCTGTATTAATTTATAGCCAGGCAGTCATCCCATTTCCATTCCTCTGTATCGTATGGCTCCGGCAGAGTTAAGGGAACTTAAGACTCAGCTGCAGGAACTCCTAGATAAGGGATTTATATGTCCCAGTGCTTCATCTTGGGGTGCTCCAATTTTATTTGTAAAGAAGAAGGATGGTAGTATGCGGATGTGCATAGACTATAGACAGTTAAACAAGGTGACCATCCGAAATAAGTATCCCTACCCCGTATAGATGATTTGTTTGACTAGATTCAGGGTGCATCAGTATTTTCAAAAATTGACTTGAGGTTGGGGTACCATCAGTTAAAGATTAGTCTTGAGGACATTCCAAAAACTTCTTTTTGAACTCAGTATGGGCATTACGAGTTTCTAGTAATGTCGTTTGGTTTGACCAATGCCCCTTCGTTATCGTGTTCATCAATGATATTTTGATCTACTCTAAGAGTAGGGAGGAGCATACTAATCATCTTCGTATTGTGTTGAATATATTGAGACGCCAAAAGCTTTATGTAAAATTCACTAAGTGTGAGTTTTGGTTGACTTCAGTGGCGTTCTTAGGGCATGTAGTGTCAGAATGGGGGGTAATGGTAGATCCCCAGAAGATTGAGGCAGTCAAGAGTTGGGCCCGGCCTAGCTCGGTGACAGAGGTGAGGAGTTTTGTTAGACTCGCAGGATACTATCGGATGTTTGTTAAGAATTTTGCTTCTATTGCTACTCACCTAACCAGGCTAACACAGAAAGATGTACCATTTGTGTGGTCCAACAAGTGCGAGGAGAGCTTTCAAAATCTCAAGACACTTTTTACCACGGCTCCTATATTGTCCTTGTCGGTCAAAGGTAAAGACATTATTATTTACTGTGATGCTTCACATTCGGGTTTGGGTGCTGTGTTGATGCAGGATAGGAATGTGATAGCCTATGCATCCAGGAAGTTGAAGATGCATGAAAGGAATTACCCGACTCACGACTTAGAGTTGGCAGCGGTGGTTTTTGCACTAAAGATTTGGAGACACTACTTGTATGGTGTCAAGTGTGAGGTATTCACAGATCATCATAGTCTGCAGCACGTATTCTCTCAAAAGTATTTGAATTTGAGGTAGAGAAGGTGGATGGAGCTATTGAAGTACTATGAGATGACCATTAAGTACCATCCGGGTAAGGCTAATATGGTGGCAGACGCATTAAGCCGGAAAACAGTTAGCATGGGTAGCTTGGCTTATTTGGGGGTGTCAAAACGACCACTAGCTAAGGCAAATTTGGGCTTTGGAGGCCAAGTTCATGCACTTGGGTGTTTCAGATCAAGGTGGGTTATTAGCCAGCATTGAGGTCAAAGCTACCTTCATAGAGGATAAAAAGGCCAAACAGTTTCAGGATCCAAAACTGAGTAAGCTACGAGGTAAGGTAATATCTAGGGAGTTCATAGATGTCATGTTAGACTCTGGTGGAGTGTTGCATTTCAGGGAGAGGATTTGTGTCCCTCGGGTGGATGATATGACTCAGAAAATCCTAGTAGAAGCTCATAGTTCGCGATACTCAATTCATCCGGGTGTGACTAAAATGTACAGGAACTTGAGGCAGCGTTACTGGTGGCCCAGGATGAAAGGGGACATAGTTGATTTTGTGTCCAAATGTCAGAACTTCCAGCAGGTAAAGTATGAACATCAGAGAACTGCAGGACTACTTCAGAGAATGCCAATTCCAGAGTGGAAGTGGGAAAGGATAGCCATAGATTTCATGGTGGGTCTTCCCAAGACACTGGGGAAGTATGAATCAATTTGGATCATTGTTGATAGGCTGACCAAGTCCGCTCATTTCATTTTGGTCAGGGTAGATTACAATTCACAACAATTGGCTAAGATCTACGTGAAGGAGATTATGAGATTGCATAGGGTGCCACTATCCATCATTTTAGACAGGGGTACGCAGTTTACTTCCAAGTTCTGGGGCAAGCTACATGAAGAGTTGGGTACACAACTCACTTTTAGCACAACCTTCCATCCTCAGAATGATGGTCAGTCAGAGAGAATGATCCAGGTATTGGAGGACATGCTGAGAGCATGTGTGATGGACTTCGGGGGCCATTGGGACCAGTTCCTACCATTGTATGAATTCTCGTACAACAATAGTTACCACTCTAGTATTGACATGGCATCATTCGAGGAATTATATGGGAAGAACTGTAGATCACCGGTTGGGTGGTTTGAGGAAGGCCATGTAAAGCCTCTGGGCATGGACTTAGTAAAGGAAGCACATGAAAAGGTAAGGGGCATTCAGACCAAGTTGCTAGCTGCCCAAAGCAAGCAGAAGGAGTATGCAGATCGCAAGGTCCGGGACATGGAATTTTGGGTTTATGAACAGGTATTGTTGAAAGTGTCACCAATGAAGGGAGTTATGTTGTTTGGTAAGAAGGGCAAGCTTAGCCCTCGGTTCATCGATCCATTTGAGCTTCTTGAAATTATGGGGCCAGTGGCTTACAAGTTAGCACTGCCACAGTTTGTCGGGCATCCATCCGGTATTCTATATATCCATGCTTAAGCGATACCATAGGGATGGGGAATACATCATCAAGTGGTATGAGGTGCTTTTTGATAAGGATCTTTGTTATGAAGAGGAATCAGTCTTATTTCTTTCTCGGGATATCTGAAGGTTGAGGACAAAGGTGATTGATATGTTAAAGGTTCAGTGGAAGCATCGTCTGGTTGAGGAAGCCACCTGGGAAACTGAGAAGGACATGCGGGACAAGTACCCTCATTTGTTTGAGAATTCAGGTACTACACTCTCTTTTCTTTATTTTCCATAAATTTGGGTTGATCATTCGGGGATAAACGATCGGTAAATTGGTATATGTTGTAATAATCGGGTCCATCGCTATGGGTAGTCCAATCGTGCCAAGTGTTAGAGTTAGAAAACTCCAGATTTGGGGGTTTGAAATTATAGACTAGGCTAGTCTCGGCCAGTTTAGGAGTAAGGTATGGTCTAGGGCCATTCGGGTAAGGATTGGGTCGTATGTCTTGTGTTGAGCTAGTTTTCCTCGTAGCTAACACACAAAGGAGTCCGGGGGACTTTTTGGAATCGAATTTGGGTAGGTAGAACTCCCGGAATTGAGGTTGACGTGAAGGGATTATTTTGGGACGTCGGGAAAATAAGTGTGTTGTAAAATAGACTAGTTTTGGAGATTTTACAACTTTCTGTCCTGTGTTAACTGCTATAGCGGTTCTCACTCCGCCACAATGACTTCCGTTGTAGTGGAGAAATTACTGCTACAGCGGTAGTCAACGTCGGTCAGCCTCCACCATAGCGGGTAACTCCACTACGGTGGTACCGCTATAGTGGAGAGGACCACTATAGCGGGCTCGACGGGTTTTAATGCTGAAACATTCCCCAAAACATTCAGTTTTCACAAATTCATTTTTGGAGAAGGGCAAGGCGATTCAAGGCGATTTTTCTCCGTTTTCCATTGTTTTTCTTCCCTAAGGTAAGGTTTCTACTCCCTAGTCTTTGTAATACTTTTCCTATGCGGTAGAATTGCGAGGAGGGAACTTGGGAGAAGGTTGGAATAACCTAGGAATGGTAGAATCCAGGGAAGGAAGGGGATTCAAAATATAAATGTTCTTGGGTATTGTTAAAAGTAAGATATTATGATCATAGGTTGTTAAACTCTCTATTTTTATCCGTAAAAATGATAGAACTAGGGAAATTAATGGTAGAAAGCCTGGGAAAACTGTGGAATGATCATGGGTGGCTTGGGGTTTTTGGATTCGCTGTAATCCGGGTAATATGCAAGCCTTGTTTGTTAATTTCATGTACTTGTATGTTATTTTAGACCAAGAACGAGAAAGGAATCCATAACACAGGAAAGCTCGGGTTGAGTAGAGCTTGGATAATTTTAAGGTAGGTGATAGTTTACGATTCCTGTGAATGTTGTATAATTTTGTACTCTTATCTAAGTGTTTGTATGAATTACATTGCTTAGGTAAGTTGTGTAGAATGTCTAAGGGTCCTGTTTTTATAGTCTGTCAGTTGAACGGTGTGTTGCTTGTTGGTTTACAAGTTGTTTGTTCATCTATTTGACTGTGGATTATTGACATTTGGTTGTCTAGGGTACCACGCCTTGTATAGGAATACTAACGGTTGGCTCAGGTACCACACCTGGTACGGGAATACTAACGCTTGGCTCGGGTACCACGCCTGGTACGACTTTATTTTACTGCACCATTGCATTTATATTGTTGTGTTGTATTGACTGATAATGGTTCCATGAGTGGACCGGGTTGTTTATTGAAATGTGTTACTTCTTGTTTGGTGGTCCTTGAGTGACCGGAAAATTCTTTTATATCATTGAGTTGGTCTTGGATTAGGCCAAGTTGTTCATTGACACTTAGGAGTTATCTAGAGGGGTTCCTGGGGTGGATCCGGGCTAGATGGAAAGGTATGGGTTATGGCCATGTGATGGTGGTTTAGAGTATAGGAGGTGAATTTCATGCGGGAAAAAGCTAAGTAGAGACTTGTAGTCTAGGTGTGCCTGTTAACATTGTTGCATGTCTTTCATACTATTTACTTGATATTGTTGTACTGCTTATACACTGTTTATTTGGAAATTGGCTGATGATCCTACCAGTACACAGTGGTGGTGTACTGATACTGCACTTGCTTTTCTTTTGGTGAGTACAGGAAATCTTTCAGCGGCTGAGACGCGACCACATCTACAGCACCGACAATTTTGGACTTCAAGGGTGAGCTACTCGATCAGGCTACCTTGGATCTATCTTTAGAGTTTCAGCTCACTTGTTTCGGGCTTAAAACTATTTCAGTATTTTCTTTTGGGGTTGCATCCCCGTACTCTAGATGTTGGTAGAATTGTTTGGTACATCGACTTCAATTCCTAGGAGGGATTTTCTGCAGGATAATGTTAATGATTTGGTTATTTGCTGACTTCGAATTGCTAGTTTACTTTCTTCTTCTTGTTATAGGATGTTAGTCTAGGCAAAAGGGTTGAACTCTATTGATTCGCTCATCCAGGGGTTTGGTGGGTACCACTCACTATGATCTGGGTCGTGACATATAAAGTCTACAAGAACCCAAATCCGGAAAGTACAATCAACTATGTCTGAAGCCTCTAAATCTGAAGATACGAGTTGATAGGACAAAACCCCAACTAACTCAGAAATCCAACGAAAACAACATAAGACAAATAGATCTACTACTGGCCCTCGAATAATGAAGTCTCACCACTGGAAGCTGGGACTCCGGCAATATCTAGCCACGAGTGTGAGGAATCGAGCCTGAATCTGCATCATCAAAGGATGCAGCGCAAAACATGCGTTAGTACTATGGAATGTACTGAGTATATGAGATATGCATGAACATGACGAAAACATGCTAAGTATGCTTTAACAATCAAAACCATGCTTTAAAGGTAGAACTGGATGCAAATGACTCTATGAATTTCCCCAAGCTACAACATGATCATAAACGAAGAATCTGAAATCTGAATAAGAGTCAAATACATTTTTAAAACATAAAACTATTTCTGTGGGAGGTTCTCTAACCGTCATAGTCCATGTGAGCTACATGGAATCTGATGTATACTACCATCGAGAGGACCCAATATACCTTGCCAGGGTATAAAGGCGTGACTGTGGCGTGATCACTAAATCTGATCCCCAACTAAGGGGACTTAGAACCTATGGGGGCACGTAGTTCTGGGACTAAGGGTACTCTCACCCTGTCCAACTCGGTGCTAATATTACTCCCAAATCATATACATATAGCTCATAAGTTCATGAAGGTATAATCGAATACCAAATCTCATTTGAAAAGCATGATGACACATCGGGTACCATGCAATTCTCATATCATAAGTTCTTGAAGTAAAGCATAGACATAATTCAAATCATACCTTTCTTTCTAAATTCATACTTGAAGAATTAAGCATGCAATTTCATAAATTCATAAAGTCATGATATCTAATCATGTCCAATTTTAGTTGAAAAATATACAATTCAATGGAATCATGCTAGAAATCAACTTCAATGCTTGGGATTTTAAATCTCATAAAGGAATCATGGTCAAATTATAAATAAGTATTAAGAAACCATGAATTTAAGCATAGGAATTGATTTCATAAAGCTTTCCCCAATTTAGATCAAAACCCTAATTTCATAAGTTCATAATTCAAAATAAGAATTCGGGGTTTTGGGCACAAGGGTGAGAGGAACCCATTGTTGAATACCCACACACCTTGATTGAAACTAACCCACTTGAAATTGAAAAGGTTTAGGAGACTTGATCTTGGAGCTTGAGACTTGGAGCTTGAGACTTGGAGCTTGGAGAAGAACTTTTCCTTTTTGGGAGTTGAATGAAGATTTGAGAAGGAACTTAGGCTAATGAGGGTGAAAACCCTTCTTAAAATAGTCAAAACAACATCATTTAGGAGTTAAAAGGGTGGGTAATGACTAAAATACCCTTGGTACATAATTAAGAAAAAGCTGGAAAATGGGTCGGTTTTAGAAATCACGGGTGGATTCTATGGGTCGTCGTTTGAACCACGACCTCTGGTTCCAACTCGTGGTTCCTGGCCATCTAATCAAGTCGCGGAAGGTAATCCACGAGTCAACAGAATGGACCCGTAGAATGGATGATGGGTAATCAATTAGATTTGTCGTTGTTGGGGGCCTAGCTGGTCTCTGCATCAAACCACGACTCAAGACTATGGTTCATCATTTGAACCACAACCCGTGGTTCCGAGTCATCATTGTTGAGGGACTTGTTAACCCTCTGATCTGGTTCCATGAGTTGACAGGATGGATCCGTGGTTTGAACCACGGTCCGTAGAACTAACTAGTGGTTCTTGACCAGAGGCTGAATCAACAGAAGGGGATTACAGTTCCATTCCACGACCCGTGGTTTGGACCCGTCATTCCTGAAACATGAAAAATTTCTGAGATTTTAACTTAGATGGTTGGCTTGATTTTCGAGGTGTTACACTAATTCCAAATTCAACTACCAAATTCAAGAACCTAATTCCAAATTCAAGTTCCAAATCCTAATTCAAAATTCAAGTTCCAAATCCTAATTCAAAATTCAAGTTCCAAATTCAAGTACCTAATTCAAGTTCAAAAAAGAACCTAAAGTTGAAAACTAATTCTTAACTCAAAACTAACAATTTAAACTAACAAACTTAACTTAAAAAAGCTTAACTTAAGAAAACTAAGATTCAAGAACGTAATTCAAGTTAATAATCTAATTCAAGAACCTAATTTCAAATTCTAATTCCAAATCCTAATTTCAAATTCAAGTTCCAAATTCAAGTACCTAATTCAAGTTCAAAAAAGAACCAAAAGTTGAAAACTAATTCTTAACTCAAAACTAACAATTTAGACTAACAAACTTAACATAAAAAAACTAAGATTCAAGAACCTAATTTCAAATTCTAATTTCAAATCTTAATTCCAAATTCAAGTTCCAAATTCAAGTTCCAAATTCAAGTTTTAAAAAAAACCTAAAGTTGAAAACTAATTCTTAACTCAAAACTAACAATTTAAACTAACAAACTTAACTTAAAAAAGCTTAACTAAAAAAAACTAAGTTTCAAGAACCTAATTCAAGTTAATAATCTAATTCAAGAACCTAATTCCAAATTCTAATTCCAAATCCTAATTCCAAATTCAAGTTCCAAATTCAAGTACCTAATTCAAGTTCAAAAAAGAACCTAAAGTTGAAAACTAATTCTTAACTCAAAACTAACAATTTAAACTAATAAACTTAACTTAAAAAAGCTTAACTTAAAAAAAATTAAGATTCAAGAACCAAATTCTAAATTCTAATTCCAAATCCTAATTCCAAATTCAAGTTCAAAATTCAAGTACCTAATTCAAGTTCAAAAAAGAACTTAAAGTTGAAAAATAATTCTTAACTCAAAACTAACAATTTAAGCTAACAAACTTAACTTAAAAAAGCTTAACTTAAGAAAACTAAGATTCAAAAACCTAATTCAAGTTAATAATCTAATTCAAGAACCTAATTCCAATTTCTATCAATCCTAATTCCAAATTCAAGTTCAATTCAAGTTAACCATAATTCAAGTTCAAAAAAGAACCTAAAGTTGAAAACTAATTCTTAACTCAAAACTAACAAACTTAACTTAAAAAAGCTTAACTTAAAAAAACTAAGATTCAAGAACCTAATTCCAAATCCTAATTCCAAATTCAAGTTCCAAATTCAAGTACCTAATTCAAGTTCAAAAAAGAACCTAAAGTTGAAAACTAATTCTGAACTCAAAATTAACAATTTAAACTAACAAACTGAACTTAAAAAAGATTAACTTAAAAAAACTAAGATTCAAGACTCTAATTCAACAACCTAATTCTAATTCTAATTTCAAATCCTAATTCCAAATTCAAGTACCTAATTCAAGTTCAAAAAAGAACCTAAAGTTGAAAACTAATTCTTAACTCAAAACTAACAATTTAAACTAACAAACTTAACTTAATAAAGCTTAACTTAAAAAAATAAGATTCAAGAACCTAATTCCAAATTCTAATTCCAAATCCTAATTCCAAATTCTAATTCCAAATCCTAATTCCAAATTCAAGTACCTAATTCAAGTTCAAAAAAGAACCTAAAGTTGAAAACTAATTCTTAACTCAAAACTAACAATTTAAACTAACAAACTTAACTTTAAAAGCTTAAATTAAAAAACTGAGATTCAAGAACCTAATTCAAAAAATTAAAGTTGAAAACTAATTCAAGATTCTAAAACAAAATTCAAAACTAATTCAAGAACCTATTTCAAATTCAAAGTTCCCAAATTCAAGTTAATAATCTAATTCAATAACCTAATTCCAAATTCAAGAACCTAGCTAATTCAAGAACCTATATAATTCAAAGTCAAAAAAGAACCTAAACTAAGGTTCACAAGCTAATAGCATTACCTAAACTAAAGATTCACAAACTAATAGCAAGCCTAAACTAAGGTTCACAAACTAATAGCAAGCCTAAACTAAGGTTCACAAGCTAATAGCAAGCTTACCTAAACTAAGGTTCACAAACTAATAGCTAGCCTAAACTAAGGTTCTAAACTACATAGCATGCCTAAACTAAACTAAGGTTCACAAACTAATAGGAATCCTAAACTACGGTTCACAAACTAATAGTAAGCCTAAACTAAGGTTCACAAACTAATAGCAAGCCTAAACTAATTAAAGTTCATAAATTAAGAATATAATCTAAAAAATGAATTTTTCACTATCACATTTTTTCATATATCAATTTTCACTATCAATTTTTTTAAAATCCTAGTCTAGAATTCAGCAATAACAACAACATATACACCCTAGTTTAGAATTTAACAACAACAACATACCCTAGTCTAGAATTCACTATCAATTTTTCAAAATAAAAATACCCAAATTAAACCCTAACATTCAAATAAACAAAACAACTAACCTCAAAATCGGAGGAGGTTGGAGGGAGGAGGCTGACGGTGGAGGAAGCGGTGGAGCAGTGGCGGAGGAGAGGAGGGTAGGAGAGGAGGAGAGGAGGAGAGAAAGAGAGAAATGAGGAAAAGAGACCCCGTCGGGTCTCTGTATAATTAAAGAAGCGACGGATAGCGTCACTTTTGTCCGTCGCTTTTTTATATGAGTTGACCGCGTATTGACCAAAAAGCAATGGACAAAAGCGACGATGTCTGTCACTTTTCTATTTTTTTAATATGAATTAAATTTTAAAGAAAGCGACGGACAGCGTCGCTTTCTTTAAAATTATTTTTAATTTTTTTTAATAATTGTGACGCTGTCCATCGCTTATAATAAAAAATAAAAATTAATTATTTATAAATAATTTTAGTGCAAAAATCCGCCAAAAAAAGCGACAAAAAAAGAGATGTTGTCTGTCGCTTTTGTAAAAAAATAATGATATATTTAAAAAAAATAGAAAAGCGATGGACAGCGTCGCTTTTTCCATCACTTTACAGGAGCGACGTTGTCCATCGCTTTCCTATCCATCCCTTTTTGAGCTGTTTTTAATAGTGATAGCCTACAAGGGATCATCATAGGTCATGGTTTTTTTCAACTAGGTTTAACATCCCTAAGGTAAAGGTGTCTAGACTGGCTAATTCGAGTGAACAACTCGGACCGGGGAGGGTCAGTTTACCAGTAGCAGAGCTATTCTAGTTTTACTGGTGGTTCAACCCTGCCTAACATGTGTGGCTAACATTCCTTATCCAGGAGCATAACCGCACACGGGATCATCTTGGATAGAAGGTTTTGTGGAACGTATCTGCATACATAGTAAATAATGGTAGATGTATTTAGAGACTCAGAGGGGTGTGCGAGAGAAGACAGTTTATATATAGAGTCACAAAATATCAAAGCGGTAAATAAGCAATCAAAGAGCACATCAAGTCAACATACGTGATATATATATATATCCAAAACATAAAGAAATCCAAAAATGAGTTGACATACAAAGCTCGAACTCTGGTTATATCCCCAGCAGAGTCGCCTGATACTAGCATGGATGGCATGGTTGACACGAGCATGGATGGCATGGATGATACATACAATGTTCATGAAAAGGGAAGCGCATAGGAGTCCGTGGGAGTAATGTGGATGAAGAAAAGAGGTCAGTTGTGCAAGTGGCTAGGCTTTAAATTCAAGAATTCACATAGAAGACAACCAAACAAGGCCCTTGCCACATTAAGGGCAATATTGTAAAAACTCAATGTCTTCTTATTTTCTTTAGTATAAATAGGATATTTCTTTATTTTGCAAGGAGTTTTTGATTAATATTGAATATTGAGCTCTGAAGCTTGTAGTTTCTAGGTATTTAGCTTGTAGTTTCTAGGTGAAGCCTAGCATTAGTTGGTAATTTTAGTAGTGTGGATTTTGGAATTATTGGTGAACTTCTTGGTTTGGTTAATCGAAGGTTGCTCATTTGTGGTTTTTTAGTTTCCTTTGAGTTTTCTCAAACTAGGGTTTGTGTTTGAATTGTTGAATTCAATTGGGAGGTGAGTGTATCAAGTCCCTTGTTGCCCATAAATTCAAGAGTTTTAATATTAACCCCATATATCCTTCTTTTATTTTCTTTCCTTCTTGTTCTTCTCTCTTTGTCTGTTATCATCTTGATATCAGAGCTCGTTTTAGGTTTGTTCCCACAATCTAATTTTTGGGAATTTGATATCTTCAAAATCTAAAAAAAAAACATCCAAAAAAATTTGAATTTTTTTTCTTTCAATTTCTTCTTTTTGACACTAGATGCTTGTTCCCTAGTATTTTTTGACACTAGACCCACTTTTTAAGTTTGCAAGTTTCAAAGCTTCAATGACAACTTCACTTCTATAACTCCCCAATCAAGAGATCCACTTATTTTTTGAAACTTGCAAACTTGAAATGTGGGTCTCTTGATTAGGGAGAAATTGGAACAAAAAAACAATTGGGGTTTGTTCCCTTTGTCAAGGGAAAGCTAATTCTAAATTTTTGTGCGATTTCGTAGAGTTTTGAAGAAGGGTTTTGTGTTGGTGTTCTTGAGGATTTTCAAAAGTTCTTGAGGAACAAGAAGATAAAAAGGTACATTTGATCTTCAAGACTCTTGAATTTTTGGCAAAAGTTGTTTGTTGGGTCCATTTGTGGAATTTAAAAAAAAAATCAAGATTTGAAAAAAAAATCCACATGGATGTCACGTCAGCAGCCACATCAGTGCCAACACAACACCACATAGTGTCACGTCAACGCCACACAACACCAGTCAGCAGCCAAGTGGCTGCTAGCGTGGCAGTCAACTTAAGAGAGTAAGTGGTTTCCAACACAGAGAAAAAATTCGGGGTCCCAAAATTTGAAGCATTCTATCCAAGTTTGCAAAAGTCAATTTCAGCCCCCAAACTCTTTTCTAAGGATCAGATTTGATCCTTCAAAACTTTTTTGATTGTCAGATTTGGTCCATTTCTTCTTCTACACTCATTTTTCTTTCATTTCTCAACTAATTAATAACTAATTAACATCTTTAATTACTTGTTAATTAGTTTTTAAACATCAAATCATCTTTTTGATTCTCCAAATTAAGCAACAACAAGTAATTTCTCCTACTTTTGTTACTTAATTCTTGAATCTGAATTCTTTCGTGCTTTTTCCTTCTTCTTTTCTTGTCTTTTTTCATTGATTAATTTCTTGATTCAAGTCCGTTTAGATTCATTCAAGTCGTCCTTCTTTCAAGAGTCACAAGAATTCACTCCACCACAAAGGATAGGTGATCTTGAATTGATCAAGCAAAGCTAGTTCACTACCAATTTTGAGACGATGTTGTAGAAGGTGAGGTGAGTGTTCATATAAAGAGTGGAATGAGAATTTTATTACTAACTTGTTTGCTAGTTTTGTAGGTACAAAAGGAGATATAAGGTACCACGTCATTCATAGCTTCGGATACTTATGATGATGAAATAGAAAGCTATGTTTGTAGCGATAGAGGCTACGATTCTAATATTGAGGCCTACGAAGGCTATGATGGAGCCAATGAGGGCTATGAAAGATCGTGTGTTCATGAACATTATGGTGGAGAGAACTACTACTCCGGAGACAAATATGAGATGAATGGAGTTTATAGCTCTTGTGATGATGTTAAAGGGGTAGAGGAACCTTGTGCAGAATATTGTAGTGGAGAAGAAGGTTATGAAAGTTCTCATTCTCCATACCATGAGTATTGAAGGCAATGTGCGTTATAATGCTTTATTTTGTATGTCTTATGAATCCTTTGAGGTAAATCTTGATGAAAATGAAAATTGTGAGGTTGAATGTCCTTCCTCATCTTGTGCGACTTCCTGTCCTAAAAGAGAGGTATTAATGTATGAGTGGTACCAATTCGAAGACGTCGCATGGGCTATACATAAGAGGTATATTTCCTACTTCTTGAAATATGATAATGTGTGATTCTTATCCTAATACCAATGTGTCTTGTACAAGATATAGAAATGGTGTTAGAGAAAGTAGAGACAAGTTGATATTTCAAGATAGGCAAGACTCGGAGAGGCAAAATCTTGAAACAAAAGTGAATGTTTATCGTGCTAGGGGGTTTGATCTTTTACTTGATGATCATATTGTTTCTAACTTTATAACCCCTCAATTGGTTGAATTGTTTGGGATACCTTTTTGGCCGAAGCAAGACTCCTTTATTACTCAAAAAGGGTATCATATTTATAAAAGGGTGCAAGTACCTATTTCACTTGGAAATTATCAAGAGGAGGTTTGGTGCAATATATCTCCCATGGATACTTGTCACATATGTTTGGGAAATCCTTGATTTCAAAGTCATAGGATTCCACATGCATAAGATTGGTATAAGTATATCATGGATCGCAAAGGGGAACTTTTCTTTCCACCAATATTTCCTAGAGAAGAAAACACATCCACTCCTTATGCACCAAAATGGAAGCTTGAAGTGAAGGGATCATCTAACTCTTTACAAGGGATACTTGGCACTTGTCCTAACTCCAATGAAATTGAGAGATAAAAGATTGAGAGGAGTAAGGGTGTGATAAGTGACAACTCTAGAGTGAAAAAAGAAGAGGTTGTGTGGAGTGATGTGAGAGGGTTGTCACAACCTTATCCTAACACATGTAACATTTCTTATTTCTATAGTTGTCTTGATACTTATGCAGGTATTCTTGGAAGCAAACCTATTATGGAACCTCAAAACGTGAAACATCATAAGGTGGTTGAAAGCTTCCAAAGGGAGCAATTGTACTTAAATGTTGATAACCAAGATGAAGGCAATTCTTCCTATAGGCTACAAGGTAACAAAACTAACTCTTGCACTTTATTAAACTTGAAAGATCATTGTGTGGCTAATAGCCAATTGAGTGTGAGTGATAGTTTATCTTTGTATGATCTTAATGAGCCTTTACCATGTGGTGAGCTTAGTAGCTCTTTCTTGTGTGTTGAAAATTGTGGTGATCAACTTACTTGTGATAATTGTCCGTTAAATGAGGAATTTTGTGATGTGCTAAATCAACCTCAATTTAGTGATAGTGTTGATCATGTGAATAGTCATGTAGGTTCCTTGATTAGTTATTCCATTTCCTGTATCTCTCAAAGAACTCATGTGATGGAATATGTTGTTAAGGATAACATCTTATTTGATGATGACATGACTATTGAAAGTGTGCATAGTAGTAGCTCTTGTAATGTTGAAAGTGTAGCTACTCTTGGAGGCTACAAGTTAATTGGTAATCCACTATGGGATGATAACACCTTTCCCAAGGAAGAAATTTCCTTCTTGAGGGATTGTGGACCTCTTACTTGTGAGGTGAAGCTTGGTCAAGATGACAAGAAAGATGTGGGTGAAGATTGTACTAACTACCCACTTGAAGACATTGGCCTAACACTTTTCAAAAGGGATGATCTTTTGGGTAAAGATAACATAGATTTGTTTGATTAATTGAGAAACCCTACTAGCGATTATCCTTATGAAATTGGTGAAAATTGTGACCCTTTGTATGACACCCCACCTTTATTTGATAAATATGAAGAGGACTTAGTTAATTCATGTGATGACTCGAATTTTAATCTCTTTGGTCTTAATGGTGGTGTGGGTCAAATTGGAAATTGCTACTTGAGGAAGGAAGGTGGCATTTTCCTACAAAGTATCTTGTCTTCTCCTTGTGTCCCAACTTGTGTTGATGTGTTTGATAAGATTCATGAATCAAATTGTGATCTTGCATGTGAGGGCACCTTTGGGAGGATTGGTAATCTTGACACCTTTATTTACTACCTCTTTGCATATGATGATGTCTATGTTTGTATTAGATTTGTTTCCTATAAAGGTAGGGGTTCCTTTGATTTGTCCAATTGTCTTTGTGACCAAGATATGTCGGTCTTTTACTTCTTTGACCTCAATGAACCCTTATTGGTGATTGCACCACTTTTGGTGTGGCCTTTTTGCGAGACAATGAAACAATTATGTCTTATGGCTCTAAAGTTAAATATGATACCATCTTTTGGAACTCTTGATGCCATAAAGGCCTTTGTGTTTACCTTGTATCTTGGTGTTTATCATAACCAAAACCTTTGCACATTGTATGATGAGTTGCTTTTATTGGAAGGAAAGGATATTTGGTTGTATCTCAAATTTGTGCCTCCTTGGCATGGTGATATTTTTGCTAACCCTTGTACTAACCCTCATGTTTTTAGGATGTTTTGGTTGTTGTCCTTCTCATGTATTTTTAAGGTTTGAATTTGAGGACGAATCATTTTCAAGAAGGGGAGGATGATACTAGCATGGATGGCATGGTTGACACGAGCGTGGATGGCATGGTTGACACGAGCATGGATGGCATGGATGACACATACAATGTTCGTGAAAAGGGAAGCGTTTAGGAGTCCATGGGAGTGATATGGATGAAGAAAAGAGGTCATTTTTTTAAATATCATTAAGGATCTAAACACAGACCTAATCAAATTCTTTCAAAAAAAAATAATGATGCGTAAGCTTTCTAAATCCTTATAGTGAACCATCTTTCTTTTTTAAAAAAAAAATCGAATTAAAACAAGTTTATATTCACAATATTAATATCGTGTAACGCCAAATCTACGTACAATCATATAAGTGCTCGTAAACTAAACATACAATTCATGATACAAAATCTCATGCAAATAATTAACTCTATTTACTAAACAAATACATGAAAATGTTTACATAACTTTGTTCATATATTGATTCACAATAAAGCTATTAAAATAGGTAAAAAAAAAAAAGGAACTGAGTAGGAACCTATTTGATGAATGAAACAAAAATCCAAAACTCCAACTTATGAACTTTGGAAATACTCTATGTTTTCTTTCTTTTCTTCCTCTTCTCTCGTTGTACTTTTTTCTTTCTTTTCTTTTTGTTTCTCTCTGTTTTTGTTTTACTCTGTTGTTCGTCCCTTTTTTGTTGTGTGTGCGTGTCTATATATAGAAGTGTGTGTGCAGATAGTGTGAGTGTATGTGAGTGAATTGGCGTTGTGCCGTGTATGAATGGATTGGGGGAATGGGAGAGTACGTGGGAATGAAGGGAGTTGCGGGAGTTGCTTTTGCTTTTTTTTTTCTTTTTCTGAAAGATATATAAACTAGTTTATATATAATATGATATATAAAAATATATAATAAAAAATAGTAGATTTACCATATGATCTATGTCAAAGATCATATCCGTATTAAGATAATTATTACTCTCATTCTGATTCTGATATTGAACTGCTTGATTTATCTGATAGTGATAAAAATACTGATAGCCCTTGCGCTAATTTCCAAGGTAATAATTGCAGTTGTGATGATGATGAAATTTATAAACTGCAATCACAATTTCAGGATTTCAATATTAACACGATCACCTCTGATAATGTGATTGAGCTTTTGAAAGAAGTTACTGATAACAAGCTTCGCGAAAAGATTATCAATCTAGCTACTGCAAATGAGGCTAGTTCAAGCTCTTCAAAACCTTTTGAGAATAAGAAGAATAATTTTGAATACTCTGCACCATATTCTTTAAAGGAGGTTGATAACCGCCTTATGATGAAAAATACTTTTACCGAAAGAAATTCTTCTTTTGATGATTTAAAAGATGAAATTGATAATTTGAAAAGAGAGATTAAATCTCTTAAACAGAATCAGTTGATTTGTGATCATAGAATTACTCAGATAGAGATAAATAATTATGTGTCTACCAAAGACAATCATATGTCTTCTAATGACAAAGGGATTTCTGAAATAGGGAAAATCCTATTAATCTTGCCCTAAAAATGATATGTTTTTAGGAATGATGCAAATTATTACTGCCCATAAATGGTATGTTAAATGTACTATTTTAATTGATAAAAGTTTTTCGATTACTAACATTGCCATGATTGATAGTGGTGCTGATGTTAGCTGTATTCAGGAAGGCTTAGTGCCTACAAAATACTTTCAAAAAACTTCTCATATGGTTAAGTCTGCATTAGGACATGCTTTAGATATAAATTATAAATTGCCTAATACGAATATTTGCCAGAATAAAGTCTGCATTCCTCATTTCTTTTTCCTGGTTAAAAATCAGTTATTTCCTCCAATTATACTTGGAACCCCATTCATAAATGCAATTTATCCTTTTACCAGCATAGACTCAAAAGGATTCTCTGCCACTTATAACGATAATGAAATAAGTTATACTTTTGTTACAGATCCAGTAACTAGAGATATTGATGCCTTAATTGATATGAAGCAAAGACATGTAGATTCTTTGCAACTAGAATTGTTTAGTCTAAATATATTTGATTCTCTAAATTCTGCGAAGGTAAAGAAAAAAATTAAATTGATTTCCCAACAAATTTCCATTGATATCTGTGCAGATCACCCCAGTGCTTTTTGGAATCAAAAAAAGCATATTGTCACCCTTCCATATGAAGATGATTTTTTGGAAGATAATATTCCTACTAAATCGCATCACTGTCAAATGAACGCTAAGTTATTAGAATTTTACAAAAAAAAAATTGGTAATCTATTGCAAAAGGGTTTGATCAAACCTTCTAAATCTCCTTGGTCATGCACTGCATTCTATGTCAATAATGCTGCAGAAAAGGAGCGAGGTGCTCCTAGGTTGGTTATTAATTATAAACCTTTGAACAAATATTTAAAATGAATAAGGTATCCTATCCCCAATAAAAAAGATTTATTATCAAGATTATATGATGCCAATATATTTTCTAAATTTGATTTAAAATCATGTTATTGGCAGGTACAAATATTTGGAGAACATACTTATAGAACTGCTTTTAATGTTCCATTTGGGCAATATGAATGGAATGTCATGCCTTTTGGTTTGAAAAATGCCCCATCTGAATTTCAGAAAATTATGAATGATATTTTTAATCCATATTTAGGTTTTATCATTGTTTATATTGATGATATTTTAGTTTTTTCCAAAACATTTGAAATGCATATAAAGTATCTTGATATATTAAAAAAATTGTCATTCAGAATGCTTTGGTTATCTCAAAACCAAAAATGAGTTTGTTCCAAACTAATGTCCTATTTCTAGGACATCATATTTGTCAGGGAAAGGTTACTCCAATTCAAAGATCTATTGAATTTGCATCAAAGTTTCTTGATGTCATCACTGATAGGACTCAGTTACAAATGTTCTTGGGAAGCTTAAATTATATATTCCCATTCTATAAGAATCTATCTCGTGATTTAGCCCTTTTATATGACAGGCTGAAAAAGAATTATAAACCACCTTGGCAAAGAATTATATATTTAACTCTTGCTAACCCTGCTTGACAAAAAATTATTGAGACAGATGCGTCTAATATTGGTTATGGTGGGATATTGAGACAAATAAATCCCAACGATAAAAATGAGTATTTAATAAGATTTCACTCTGGCAAATTGACTGAAGCCCAGAGAAAATATGCCACTGTGGCCCATGAAATGCTAACCATTCTTTATCGGATTTCTTATCCCGGGAATACCTCCAATAAAATGAATTTTTACGAAGTCTTTTTCGATGAAAATACTTTGATTACCATTTTAAAGGTAATTACATTAACTAGAGACTTGAAAAGTCTTATAATTGATAACAATGTTGATAACATCATAAAAGAAGATTTCTCAATCTTGAGGTGTATAACAAACCATAAACTTTATCATAAGTCTCACTATCTAGTTCTAAAGTTTTCAAATTATTCAACTTACAATTTGGTGCTATGTGGCCCAGTTTTCCACTTGTATAACACTTGATTTTGGATAGATCCCTTCCAGATCGATCAACCCCAGGGAGATCATCCCAGTCCTATTCTCAAGGATTGTCATACATATCCTCATCAAACTCCCCTGTTATACAAATGGGAAGAAAGAGTTTAGTAAATGAGAAGATTTCTCAAAAAGGTGAATCTTCATCTATTCATCTATAAGATATTCCAGAAAACAGTCTGTTATATGGTCATTTACAGGAATATTTGGCCGCCCAGGCTGCCCAAAAGCAAAGTAATACTTTTTCTTCAATCGCCAAAGAGGACAATGATGATATCAAGTCCTATGAAAAGTTACTTAAAAGAGAAATGATATTTCTTCATTATCTCTGTCTTGAAAAGGGATTTTTCTGGTGATATGCCTGACCGAAGCATGGACTATAATTCCCTTTTGAGGGTCTCGAGTGTATTCTTGGATTCTTAGCTTAATAGAATCAATAAGCTCTTGGCCATGTAAAACTTTTGTTTTGGGATATGTTTTCATCAATTTGTCCCAAAAATTATTATAAAAAGTCCTGTATAAGCATGGAATATTTTCTTCAGTGAACCCTAATTCAGGAGTCCATTTATGAATCCATGGAATAGAGAACTCAATAAAGAAGTAGATCTGATCAATTTTTTCTGAATTGCAAATATGATCAGCATGATATAGTTTGTTCAAATCTTATGACACTTTGGTCCATTCCTTGTATAACGTAAGGAATTGATCGGGAAAGATCTGAATTGTGGGACCTTTGTATGACCACCAATTTAAAAACCAATTTGGGATTGGTTCAGCAAATATCTTTGCTCACACTTTTATGAACCAGGTGTATTTATGTCTATCATTATTGTAGTATAGCACTTTATCAAATGCTTGAATATAATCCCAGTATGTAAAGTTCATACGAGATTTGTTAAGGCTTATCTGCCTTTCTTTCATAGTAGATATTCCCCAATCTTCAACAGATATAATCTGTTTAATAATGATTTTGGAGAAGTTATAAACATTCTCATCCGTGTTATAACCGGAAAAGTGCTGAAATTCTGCACTTCCTGTACTTGTCAGAATTGTCTCATAATAAGAACGGGTTTTGTATGACTCACCCGGATAGTATAACCCATTAATTAAGTACCTTTGGAGTATCTTCCATGGCTCATCTTTTCTCTGGATCTCAGAGTTTTCTATGAGAAATATCATTTCTCTTTTTAGTAAATTTTCATAGGACTTGATATCATCATTGTCCTCTTTGGCGATTGAAGCAAAAGTATTACTTTGGTTTTGGGGAGCCTGGGCGGCTAAATATGCCTGTAAATGACCGTATAACGAACTTTTTTCTGGAATATCTTCCAGATGAATAGATGAAGATTCACCTTTTTGAGAAATTTTCTCATTTACTAAACTTTTTCGTCCCATTTGTATAACTGGGAGTTTGATGAAGATCTGTATGACGATCCTTGAGAATAGGACTGGGATGATGTCCCTGGGGTTGATCGATCTGAAAGGGATCTATCCAAAATCAAGTGTTATACATGTGGAAAACTGGGCCACATAGCACCAAATTGTAAAGTGAAAACTTTAGAACTAGATAGTGAGACTTATGATAAAGTTTATGGTTTGTTATACACCTCAGGATTGAGAAATCTTCTTTTACGATGGTATCAACAATGTTATCAATTATAAGACTTAATAAGTCTCTATTTAATGTAATTACCTTTAAAATGGTAATCAAAGTATTTTCATCGAAAAAGACTTCGTAAAAATTCATTTTATTGGAGGTATTCCCGGGATAAGAAATCCGGTAAAGAATTATCAACTCCCTTTTTATAATGAATTTCAAAATCAAAAGGGGCTAAGTGAAATCTTATTAACTACTCATTTTTATCGTTGGGATTTATTTGTCTCAATATCCCACCATAACCAATATTAGACGCATCTGTCTCAATAATACAAAGATACCATTTCACTTGAGATCTTCATGCATCATATCATTCATTGTTTGAGGCTCCACCCTTGTTTGTTGTTTGTTGATTGTACGCTCCGGTAGTATGGGATGCCCGAGGGTTTATTTTCACTTGTTTGTGTTCCTCGGTTGTATGGGCGGCCGGGGGACTGTAGGTAGACTCTTGCTATTTACTTACAGAATTGTTCCCTGTTACGATTAAGTATGAAATTGGTTACTGCTAGACTGTTAGTTTCTGGATTTGAGATTGATATGATTAGTTGAGTTTGATTCATGTCTCTAAGCATGCCTATCATTACTCTTTCTCTCTTCTTCTTACACTTGAGGTTACCGGTACACCGTCCATTTCGTAAACTTATTATGTATACATTGTTATTGCAAGGACCCCAGGTGCGTGTTTCTTACTTTCACCAGTGCCTATGGTGTATATATTCTGCTTGCTGGCCTCACATGTGGTTCTGTCGATTTCCCTCTGGGCTAGTTCCTGTGTACCTTTCATTGATTTCTGTGACTACTTGCTTCTATTATGTCTGTTACTATGCTTTTATCTTATATGTGCCCAGTCGGCCTATGATACCTACTGGGTACCTTATGCTTCGCACTTGGTGCTCACCCTACCCCCCCTGCATCTTTTGGTGCAGATCCTAGCGTGGGTCATCGCCGTTAGATCGCTATGATTTATGCTTGGAGATCTGTTGGGGACTACTTCAAACTGAGGGTGAGCTCTTGGTGATCAGAGCTTAGCTTTAGTTTATCTTCGGCTTTATGTACTCTATTACCATTAGGAGGCATCTGTATATGTTGTTTTGGAGCGTTTGTATTCCTTATATATAGTTCTGGATCTATACTATGATACCAGGTCTTGGGGTTTGGTTTAGTTTCTGCATACGTATATATATATATATATAAATTCCTGCTATCTATTCTCTTCATCTTGTTCCCTTACTTTTGCTTATTAAAATGTGCTTCCGCTTATTTGGTAGATAGTAGCACATTACTAACTGTCCTGGGCTACGGGAATTGGTTCTCCTACTGGGAGGATTGTAGGAGCCATCATGACCGAGAAATCAGGTCGTGACATCTATCCAAAATCAAGTGTTATACATGTGGAAAACTGGGCCACATAGCACCCAATTGTAAGTTGAATAAGCTGAAAACTTTAGAACTAGATAGTGAGTCTTATGATAAAGTTTATGGTTTGTTATACACCTCAGGTTCTGAAGATGATTATTACTCTCATTCTGATTCCGATATTGAACTGCTTTATTTATCTGATAGTGATAAAAATACTGATAGCCCTTGCACCACTTGCCAAGGTAATAATTGCAATTGTGATGATGATGAAATTTATAAACTGCAATCGCAATTTCAGGATTTCAATATAACACGATCACCTCTGATAATGTGATTGAGCTTTTGAAAGAAGTTACTGATAACAAGCTTCACGAAAAGATTATCAATATAGCTACTGCAAATGAGGCTAGTTCAAGTTCTTCAAAACCTTTTGAGAATAATAAGAATGATTTTGAATACTCTGCATCATATTCTTTAAAGGAGGTTGATAACTGCCTTATGATGAAAAATACTTTTACCGAAAGAAATTCTTCTTTTGATGAGTTAAAAGATGAAATTGAGAATTTAAAAAGAGTGATTAAATCACTTAAACAAAATCAGTTGATTTGTGATCATAGAATTACTCATATAGAGATAAATAATTTTGTGTCTACCAAAGACAATCATATGTCTTCTAATGACAAAGGGATTTCTGAAAATAAGGAAAATCCTGTTAATCTTGACCCTAAAAATGATATGTTTTTAGGAATATTGCAAATTATTACTGCCCATAAATGGTATGTTAAATGTACTATTTTAATCGATAAAAGTTTTCAATTACTAACATTTCCATGATTGATAGTGGTGCTGATGTTAGCTGTATTCAGGAAGACTTAGTGCCTACAAATTACTTTCAAAAAACTTCTCATATGGTTAAGTCTGCATCAGGACATGCTTTAGATATAAAATATAAATTGCCTATGTCACGCCCCAAACCATGGGAGGCATGACCGACACCCGGAGCCCCAAAAGGCCGAGGGTGCCAAAATAGAGTGTATCTCTATTGAACTTGCTGGGGGTCTGAGACCGACAAGGTCTCTAAAAATTATAATTTGAAACACTGAAAGCTCAATAGTAGTTAAGCAACTCAAGGCCGACAAGGCTATTATCATAGTAGATAACTAATAAGAAGGCCGACAAGGCCATACCCAACACTGATGTACATATACACGTCTAGAAGCCTCTAGGAGTAAGTAAAATATCTCATATCTAGGACAGGGCCCTGGACTACCCATAAGCTGTACATATATATAACCTGGTCAAAATATAAGCTAGACCTCTGACTCGTCAGCTCCAGGAAGAATGGAGCTTACCAAAATGGTTGAACTCCGCAACTCCTACTGAAGAGGTCTATCTGGGTTTCTGTCTGGACCTGCAGGCATGAATGCAGCGCCCCCAGGCAATGGGGCGTCAGTACGATAATAATGTACTGGCATGTAAGGTAGAAGCATAAAAGCAAGTCGCAAGTAGTAAATCTAAACAAGATAAAATATGAAACTTGTAAACTGTAATTGGTAAGACTCGTTAAGCTCTTTCTCCTTTATTCTTTTTAGAACACAACACATGCCTTAACTCACGCTGCAACTCACTCTTTATAACCCACACTAAACCACAACAGCGCCTCGGCGCACCCTATATTTAATAGCCTCAATATGGCAGTAGCGCCTCGGCGCACACTATGTATATAATGGCCTCAATATGGCAGTAGCACCTTGGTGCACACTATGTGTATAATGGCCTCAATATGGCAGTAGCACCTCGGTGCACACTATGTATATAATAGCCTCAATATGGCAGTAGCACCTCGGTGCACACTAACACGCAAACCACACATAATAAGTGTATTACTAGATTGACCTTCAAGCTATTCTTGTTATTTATGAAGGTTCATTTAGATAACTTCTTTAGCCTTGGCTTACTAGGTGTTGGAATCAACATACCAACACATATAAATGGGGATTTGACTTTCTAACTTTCATTGTATACTTTCTAAAGCTTGATTAGAGATCACAATACAAAGAAGAAACTTGACAAAAGGATAACTTACATTTCGTGCAAAAAGAATCAGATTTTTATAAGAAGGCGACTTGAATCACCATAATGTATAAATTAGTTCCTTAAGACTTGTTGAGATACCAAATCAGCTCTCTTACAACAAAATACTCAAATTCCTTCTTTCGGAGATTTAGAGTTCTATTTCTAGATTCATGCCGATAAGGAATAAAGAAGCCTTAACATACCTCGTTCTTTCCGAAGATTGTGCTTACCACAACTTGGACTTTCCTTTATTAAGTTAATCTACAACACAAGGGTATAATGAAGCTAATATTAGCTCTTAAACCTGCTGCAACACTCCCAAAACAGTAGCTAAACATTTCCCGGGCAGATTTACGTATTTTGCATTAATTAAAGGTGTATCGTCACACCTTTCTCCCCTTATCCAATACACATCACACACACACAAACCTACTGCCTCCAATAATACAAAACACATCAAACATCCCCTACACAACTCACCATGCCGAAATACAATAGCAACACATTGAACCCACGGCTTCCGATCGCCGTCCCGTGAGTTCTTAACAACAATTCAACAACAATTGTCCATCCGAACTTCAATCCAAAAATATTATTATGGGCAGAGTACTTACCAAACTTGAAGGTGTGTTTTTATCCTCTTTTTATTGATGCTTTAAAGCTTAAGTACCCCCTACACATACACCAACAAGAGAAGAAGAAATCTCTTAATTGTTACACAATTTCCATGTGTTAAAGCATAAGAAAGGGCTGCCATAGTTCATGTCTTTCTTACCATAGGATATCCTAGCTATATGTAGTAGATTAATACCAAGATAACAAGTTGTTTAACTCACCTTAATCTTCAATTAATCTTGGTCTTCTTAGAACCCTAAAGGGAGAGAAGGGCTGCCAAAAAGGAAATGAAATAAGAGAGAATTTTCCAGCTTTTTGTGATCAACATTGATCAGCAAATGGCCTATATAAAGGGACCTTTTTGGCCGACTTTTTTGAGTATATTTGGGCCAAAATGGGTCAAGAAACTTGGGCCAAAATTACCCTTTGCTTGGGCCTCAAAAGGGTTAAGTGTTGGGGCTGATTTTGGGCTTCTCTTGGGTCAAAATGTGGTCAATATTGGTGGCTAACTTTTGTAGTTGTTTGGGCCAGATTTGGTTGTGCTTTGATCGGCCAACTTTAAGCTTCATTTGGGCTACCATTAGGTCTAATAATCCATGGTGTTGCTGCCCGTAATCGGCCCTTGGAACTTAGTTCGTTAGCGTAGGTAGGTGATGCACCTACTTGTCACCTAAGAGCTTAGATAAGTCGAGCAAGTACCTCACTTGTTTTATCTCATTTTCAAAACCCTCCTCCTTATAATTTAACTTAACACTTATATACATTTGAACATTTCAAATTCTAGGCCAAAGTACCCCTTCACAATCTCGAGCTCAAATACCTTCGTCGATATTTACTTAGTCACATAGGTTTTGAAAGGTACGGGGTGTTACATCCTTCCCCCCTTAGAATCATTCGTCCTCGAATGAGGGTAATGCGTATAGAGCTCTAGTCCCTTAGGATTTTTTTGAAATTTCGACAGAGTTTCCTTTATAATTGGGACTATCCAAAAACCTGAAACTCAGCAAAAGTCCAGCACGATGCCTCACAGGGCGATACAACTATATACAATTAAATGTAATCATTTTCACATGTTCAAACCTGATCATATTTGCATAGTAGGAAGAGTATCAAGAATATAAGAATATGACTTACCTCTGTACTATCTTCAAGTCATAAATAACTTGGGATGTTTTTTCCTCATTTCTTCCTCGGCTTCCCACGTCATTTCCTCAATATTATTATTTCTCCACAACACCTTTACTGAGGCTACTTCTTTGGTTCTGAGCTTCCTAACTTGACGATCTAGGATAGAAATTGGTACTTCCTTATAGGATAAGTCTTCAGAAAGTTGAACATCTTTAATAGGAATAATACGTGAAGGATCTCCAATGCACCTTCGTAGCATCGATACATGAAATACAGGATGGACTGTCTCCAATTCTGTGGGTAAATCTAGCTCATATGCCACTTTTCCTACCCTCCGAATGATCCTGTATGGTCCAATATATCTTGGACTAAGCTTTCCCCTTTTACCAAATCGCATAACGCCTTTCATAGGCGATACCTTTAGGAAAACCCAATCACTAATATTAAATTCCAAATCCCGACGTCGCACATCTGCATATGATTTCTGCCTACTCTGGGCTGTTAGTAATCTTTCTCGAATTAGCTTCACCTTCCCCATTGCCTGATTAACTAGGTCTGGCCCTAATAATCCTGCTTCTCCAATTTCAAACCATCCAATTGGTGATCTACACTTTCGCCCGTATAAAGCCTCATAAGGAGCCATTTGAATGCTTGCATGGAAGCTATTATTATAAGCAAACTCAATTAGTAGCAAATGGTCATCCCAACTCCCTTTAAAATCTAGTACACAAGCTCGTAGCATATCTTCGAGTGTTTGAATAGTGCGTTCAGCTTGTCCATCTGTATGTGGATGAAAAGCTGTACTGAGACTTATTTGAGTACCTAAGCCTCTCTGGAAAGACCTCCAGAAATTTGCTGTAAACTGAGCACCCCTATCTGAAATGATGGAAATTGGGACACCATGAAGTCGAACTATTTCACTAATATACAACTTGACATAATCTTCAGCAGTATAAGTTGTCCTAACTGGCAAAAAGTGAGCTGATTTTGTAAGTCTATCTACAATCACCCATATGGAATCATACTTCCGATAAGTACGGGGTAAGCCTGTAATAAAGTCTATGTTGATCACCTCCCATTTCCAGGTAGGTATCACTATACTTTGAGTTAGACCTCCAGGTCTCTGGTGTTCAATTTTTACCTGTTGACAATTCGGGCATTGGGCTACAAACTCTGCAATATTTCTCTTCATATTATTCCACCAATAAATCTGTCGAAGATCATGATACATCTTCGTCGCTCCTGGATGGATTGAATAGCGGGAATAGTGAACTTCTCCCAAAATTTTCTCCCGAAGCTCCCCGACGTTAGGTACACATAGACGACCTTGATATCTCAGTACCCTATCCTCCTTAAGCTCTATTAGTGGTTGCTTCTGTTGTGGAATTTCCTCCCTCAATCTTACTAATTCTGGATCATCATATTGTCTTTCCTTTACCTCTGTCATAAGTGAGGATTCCGCTGTGCTTTGAATAACAACTCCCCCATTACCTTGGTCTAGTAGTCGAACCTGCAAATTAGCTAACTGATTTAGTTCTCTTGTCATCTCAATCTTTCTATTTTCCACGTGGCTCAAGCTTCCCATGGATTTTCGGCTAAGTGCATCGGCCACTACATTGGCCTTCCCTGGATGGTACAAAATATCTACGTCATAATCCTTTAGTAACTCTAGCCACCTTCTTTGCCTTAGGTTTAAATCCTTCTGTTTGAATAAATCCTGTAGACTTTTGTGGTCCGAAAACACGTCTACATGGACTCCAAACAAGTAATGGCGCCAAATTTTCAAGGCAAATATAACTGCTGCCAATTCAAGATCGTGAGTAGGGTAAATTTGTTCGTGCTTTCTTAGTTGTCTCGAGGCATAGGCAATAACTTTACCATGTTGCATTAAAACGCAACCCAACCCAATCCTTGAAGCATCACAATAAACAACATAACCTTCTGTGCCCTCTGGCAGAGTTAAGACAGGTGCTGAAGTAAGCTTGTCCTTCAACTCCTGAAAACTCTGCTCACATGCATCAGACCACTGGAACTTGGCAGCTTTATGAGTCAACTTTGTCCATGGTGCAGATATAGAAGAAAACCCTTCTACAAACCTTCGGTAATAACCTGCTAAGCCCAAAAAACTACGGATCTCTGTAGCATTCAAGGGCCTCGGCCAATTCTTTACTGCTTCAATCTTTTGGCCGTCAACTCTAATACCTTCGTCTGTAATTATATGGCCAAGAAAAGCCACTGAAGTCAACCAAAACTCACATTTGGAGAACTTAGCATATAATTTATGATTCTGAAGTGTTTGTAATACTGCACGTAAATGATCAGCATGTTCGGCTTTGGACCGCGAGTAAATCAGGATATCGTCAATAAATACGATCACGAATACATCTAGAAATGGCTTGAATACCCGATTCATTAGGTCCATAAAAGCTGCTGGGGCATTAGTAAGCCCAAAAGACATTACTAGAAATTCAAAGTGGCCATACCTTGTCCTAAAGTCTGTTTTTGGAACATCTACCCCTTTAACACGTAACTGGTGATACCCCGACCGCAAGTCAATCTTTGAAAAACATTTGGCGCCTTGCAACTGATCAAAAAGGTCATCAATCCTTGGAAGCGGATACTTATTCTTGATTGTAACTTTGTCCAGTTGTCGGTAATCGATACACATTCTCAAGGACCCATCCTTCTTACGAACAAACAAAACTGGTGCGCCCCATGGCGATGTACTAGGCCTAATGAAACCTTTTTTGAGTAGATCCTTTAATTGTTCCTTTAACTCTCTTAATTCTGCAGGAGCCATCCTGTAAGGGGGAATTGATATTGGCTGAGTATCTGGGAGTAGATCAATGGCAAACTCAATTTCCCTTTCGGGAGGGATTCCTGGAAGCTCATCCGGGAATACATCTAGAAATTGACTCACCACGGGAACTGATTGAGGAGTCACTGGTCCATCCTCTGTGCTTTGTACTCGGACCAAATGATAAATATAGCCTTTAGAAATCATTTTCTGGGCTTTAAGGTAGGAAATAAACCTACCCCTTGGCGTGGAAGCATTACCTTTCCACTCCAGGATTGTCTCTTTTGGAAAATGGAATTTGACAACCTTAGTTCTACAATCGATATTAGCATAACATGCAGCTAACCAGTCCATGCCCATAATGACATCAAAGTCAATCATATCTAATTCGATTAGATCAGCTGAAGTGAGATGGTCATAAATCCACACTGCACAATCTCGATAAACTCGCCTAGCTATAATAGATTCACCAACCGGCGTAGATACAACAAATGGTCTAGGCAATAACTCAGGGCCTACCCCCAACTTACCAGCAACGAGCGGGGTAACATATGAAAGAGTAGAGCCAGGATCTATAAGTGCATAAACAGCATGAGTAAAAATAGTCCATGTACCTGTAACAACATCAGGTGACGATTCCAAGTCCTGGCGACCGGCTAGAGCATAAGTGCGATTCTGACCACTGCCTGAATTGGATGCTCCTCCTCCTCCTCTACCTCTACCACGACCTGGTGTAACCTGTTGTCCTGTCCTTGGGGGACGAATAGTAGATGAAGAAGCTGCCATCGACCCTGTAGGCTGGGATATCTCACTCCTACCTCTACTCGGACAGTCTCGCATAAAGTGACCAGGATGCCGACACGAATAACAAGTATCTGAACCCAGGCGACATATCCCAGGATGCTTCCTACCGCACTGAACACAAGGTGGCAAAGGTGGCCTCATCTGACCGGAATTCCCCTGGCGATAGGAACTGGATGCACCAGAACTGTGGCCTGGTCCAGTCTGAGAAAAACGATCATACCTCTGCCTTTGCAACTGATATGGGGCACCACTAGTAGGGTGGGGTGATCGCCTATTAAAATGTGGCCTAACATTACCTCGTGGCTCTACATAGGACCCAGTAGATCTAGCCCTCTTATTCTGATCCCTTTCTCGGCTTTGGTTATATCCAATTTGTACTTCAAGATCCTCTGCAGTCTGAGCAATAGCCTGTATCTTAGAAATATTCATATCCTCTTGTGTGGCTGCTATTGTTAATCCCTTAATCAATTCATCCTTAAGGCCATGCACATATCGATGAACTCTAGCTCGCATCGTACTCACAATATCGGGGGCGTACCTGGCTAATGAATTAAACCTGAGGCTATACTGTCGAACATTCATATTGCCCTGCCTAAGGGCTAGAAATTGATCAAGTCTGGCCTCTCGAACCTCCTGTGGAAGATAGTGAGCTAGGAAGGCCTCTGAAAATTCCGCCCATTCAGCTGGGGGTGCATTTGATCCCCTAGACCGATCCCAAGCCTCGAACCATAAAATGGCCACATCTCGTAACCTGAAAGATGCAAACTCCACTGCCTCCACTAATGTTGCATGCATGACTCGAAGTACTCGATAAGTCTGATCAATAAACTCCTGAGGATCCTCACGTGGGTCAGAGCCTGTAAATATAGGAGGACTTAGGCTGATAAACTCTCGAGCCCTAGAACTTTCTGAGCCACCTGACCTAGCACTCGTTGATGCCCCAATGTGTTGTTGTTGTGTGGCTACCATCTGGGTCAATAATCGAACAGCACTCCTGATGTCCTGGTCCTCTGCTTCAGGTGGAGGAGCTACATGTGCTGGTTCATCTCTCGCTATCTCAGATGCCACTGGAGCAGGTGGGGTCAGGGGTACTGGATCCCCTCTAGTCTCATCAGGTACTTGATAAACTGGGATCTCTGGTGTCGGTGATTCACTGTGAGCCTCAAATCTATCCAATCGGATAGGCGGGGAACGACTAGTACCTTCCCCCGTATCCGTGCTAACCCGTCGGCTACTCATTTGTCTAGTCACAGGCATTTCTGTAAAAAAAGGAAGAGAAAAACATGAATTAGACTTCAAACATCTTATGACCTCGCTCTATTGCACGATCTAGCAAATGAAAGAAGGATAACATTTCCTAAATGTCCCGTAGCCTCATGATTATAGGTATGGTGCACAACACACCCATAAACAAGACTCTACTAGACACGGCTTGTAGACTCCCTGGGAATCGACGTGCTCTGATACCAAGTTTGTCACGCCCCAAACCATGGGAGGCATGACCGACACTCGGAGCCCCAAAAGGCCGAGGGTGCCAAAATAGAGTGTATCTCTGTTGAACCTGCTGGGGGTCTGAGACCGACAAGGTCTCTAAGAATAGCAATTTGAAACACTAAAATCTCAATAGTAGTTAAGCAACTCAAGGCCGACAAGGCTATTATCATAGTAGATAGCTAATAACAAGGCCGATAAGGCCATACCCAACACTGATATACATATACACGTCTACAAGCCTCTAGGAGTAAGTAAAATATCTCATATCCAGGACAGGGCCCTGGACTACCCATAAGTTGTACATATACATAACCTGGCCAAAATATAAGCTAGACCTCTGACTCGTCAGCTCCAGGAAGAATGGAGCTTACCAAAATAGCTGAACTCCGCAACTCCTACTGAAGAGGTCTATCTGGGTTTCTGTCTGGACCTGCAGGCATGAATGTAGCGCCCCCAGGCAATGGGGCGTCAGTACGACAATAATGTACTGGCATGTAAGGTAGAAGCATAAAATCAAGTCGCAAGTGGTAAATCTGAACAAGATAAAATATGAAACTTGTAAACTGTCATTGGTAAGACTCGTTAAGCTCTTTCTCCTTTATTCTTTTTAGAACACAACACATGCATTAACTCACGCTGCAACTCACTCTTTATAACCCACACTGAACCACAACAGCGCCTCGGCGCACCCTATATTTAATAGCCTTAATATGGCAGTAGAGCCTCGGCGCACACTATGTGTATAATGGCCTCAATATGGCAGTAGCACCTCGGTGCACACTATGTATATAATAGCCTCAATATGGCAGTAGCACCTCGGTGCACACTAACACGCAAACCACACATAATACGTGTATTACTAGATTGACCTTCAAAGCTATTCTTGTTATTTATGAAGGTTCATTTAGATAACTTCTTTAGCCTTGGCTTACTAGGTGTTGGAATCAACATACCAAACACATATAAATGGGGATTTGACTTTCTAACTTTCATTGTATAGTTTCTAAAGCTTGATTAGAGATCACAATACAAAGAAGAAACTTGACAAAAGGATAACTTACATTTCGTGCAAAAAAGAATCAGATTTTTATAAGAAGGCGACTTGAATCACCATAATGTATAAATTAGTTCCTTAAGACTTGTTGAGTTACCAAATCAGCTCTCTTACAACAAAATACTGAAATTCCTTCTTTCGGAGATTTAGAGTTCTATTTCTAGATTCATGCCGATAAGGAATAAAGAAGCCTTAACATACTTCGTTCCTTCCGAAGATTGCGCTTACCACAACTTGGACTTTTCCTTATTAAGTTAATCTACAACACAAGGGTATAATGAAGCTAATATTAGCTCTTAAACCTGCTGCAACACTCCCAAAACAGTAGCTAAACATTTCCCGGGCAGATTTACGTATTTTGCATTAATTAAAGGTGTATCGTCACACCTTCCTCCCCTTATCAAATACACATCACACACACACCAACCTACTGCCTCCAATAATACAAAACACATCAAACATCCCCTACACAACCCACCATGCCGAAATATAATAGCAACACATTGAACCCACGGCTTCCGATCGTCGTCCCGTGAGTTCTTAACAACAATTCAACAACAATTGTTCATCCGAACTTCAATCCAAAAATATTATTATGGGCAGAGTACTTACCACACTTGAAGGTGTGTTTTTATCCTCTTTTTATTGATGCTTTAAAAGCTTAAGTACCCCCTACACATACACCAACAAGAGAAGAAGAAATCTCTTAATTGTTACACAATTTCAATGTGTTAAATCATAAGAAAGGGGCTGCCATAGTTCATGTCTTTCTTACCATAGGATATCCTAGCTATATGTAGTAGATTAATACCAAGATAACAAGTTGTTTAACTCACCTTAAGCTTCAATTAATCTTGGTCTTCTTAGAACCCTAAAGGGAGAGAAGGGCTGCCAAAAGGAAATGAGATAAGAGAGAATTTTCCAGCTTTTTGTGATCAACATTAATCAGCAAATGGCCTATATAAAGGGACCTTTTTGGCCGACTTTTTTTTTGAGTATATTTGGGCCAAAATGGGTCAAGAAACTTGGGCCAAAATTACCCTTTGCTTGGGCCTCAAAAGGGTTAAGTTTTGGGGCTGATTTTGGGCTTCTCTTGGGTCAAAATGTGGTCAATATTGGTGGCTACCTTTTGTAGTTGTTTGGGCCAGATTTGGTTGTGCTTTGATGGGCCAACTTAAAGCTTCATTTGGGATACCATTAGGTCTAATAATCCATGGTGTTGCTGCCCGTAATCGGCCCTCGGAACTTAGTTCGTTAGCGTAGGTAGGTGATGCACCTACTTGTCACCTAAGAGCTTAGATAAGTCGAGCAAGTACCTCACTTGTTTTATCTCATTTTCAAAACCCTCCTCCTTATAATTTAACTTAACACTTATATACATTTGACTATTTCAAATTCTAGGCCAAAGTACCCCTTCACAATCTCGAGCTCAAATACCTTCGTCGATATTTACTTAGTCACATAGGTTTTGAAAGGTACGGGGTGTTACACTTAGCTACTGAACTTGCAGGTACAAGTTCTAAACTTGAGCAATCTAGCAAGGGATAAGGAACTGGTTGACCCACTTCCTGAACCTGAGCAACATTTGCACCAAGCATTGAGAGAAGCAGCTTTTCTCGATCAAAACTGGAAAGTTCAACCGGCTGAAACTATTCCTGCAGTTATGGCGGAGGAACCACCACCAGCTCACAGGACAGTGCGCAAAGTGGCAATCCCACTCATAACTAATGTGACCTCTTATATTCAGAAACCAGTTGCAGGTGGTAGATTAGAACTGAAATAGAATATGGTGCAATTGTTGCACACAAGCGGGCAGTTCACAGGCCTGTCATATGAGGATCCATAGGTTCATCTCCAAAACTTTTTGGAGATCAGTGACACTTTCATTCCCGAAGGGGTCTCTATAGACTACGTGAGGCTCATGTTGTTCCCATTCTCACTGTTGGGACAAGCAAAGAAATTGTTGAAGGCAGAACATTCAAATTTAATCACAACATGGGATGATTTAGCAAAGAAGTTCCTCATCCGATTCTTCCCCTCAGGAAAAACTGCAAAGTTGATGAGTGAGATTCTGAGATTCAAGCAGAAACCAGATGTGAATCTCTATCATGCATGGGAGAGATTCAACTCTCTTTTAAGGGATTGCCCACATCACCAGAAGACGAATGAGGTTTTAGGTCACACCTTTGTTGAAATTCTTAATCAAAACACAAAGATTTTGCTAGATTCAGCAGCAGGTGGTCAAGCTTTGGAGAAGACATATGATGAGATATATACCTTCATCAACCATTTCGCACAAGGGAATCTAGAGTAGAATGGTGACATGTCCAAAAATACGGTGAAGAAAACTATAGGTATGATTGAGTTAGATAGTGTCACCGCTCTAGCAGCACAGTTGGCCAGTTTTCAGACTCAATGATGGCTCAATTCAATTAGTTGAGTATGGCTCAACCTCAGGCTCAGGTTAATACAGTGCAGCAAGCTCAGACTTGGTGCAAAACTTGTGGTCTGAGTGGTCATTCAGCAGACTTATGTGGATCAAATCCAAAGTCAGTAGACTTCGTAGGCAATGCACAGAAAGGAAATTTAAACTATGGTAATGCCGACAACCAAAATTTGAAGGGTCAGCCTAACTACTTTTGGGGCAATAATCAGGCTCAACCGCAATAAGGTACGCAAAACAACACTCAGGCCAGCAATATTGAGGAGATGTTGAAGAAGATCATGGCTAATCAAGAACAAATGGCTACAGAGATAAAAAATCAGCAACTAGCTCAAAAGATCTTGAGACGCAGTTGGGCCAGTTAGCTCAGGCACAAGAAACAAGACCACAAGGGGGTTTGCCTAGTGACACAGAAGCTCCAAAGAAAGCAATGGCAATCACCTTGAGAAATGGCAAGGATTTGATTGACGCACCTCCAAAGAAAAATCATTAGGTGCAAGAAGAGTTGATCACTTCCAACCAAAAAGAAAAGCAGGTTGAATCCAAAGAAGCTGACAAAAAGGGGAATTCTGTAATGACTCTTCCGGTTATTTTCACGTATACATTTTCCTTGAACTGGTAGAGCTTGTTTGTAGCGGTCCCAAGTCACTTAAGGCTCGTCAGGACCGGTATTTCAGTGTCAGGTCCATTTGTTTGGTCGCATTATAAGTTTTGAAGTCAAGCAAGTCGGCAAAAGTTATCGTAAGATCTTTAATAAATTTTCTGAACTTTGGGTAAAATGTCTCAGAGGTTTTATCTAAATATATAAAGAGTTAGAAGTCCCCCTAAATACCAAATCGAAGGTCTACAAGTCTAGTTTCCAACGCACAAAACCTTACGTCCAACTGATCGCGGAGTAAAAAGTTATGACTGTTTTACCCCGGACTATCTGGGAGGAACCGGGTCGCGAACCGGGTCGGGTCAAACTCGATTTAAAGCCTCAACTTCATGTTTTAAAACGCCATTTCAGTTCTGAAACAGTGAGAAAACATAAGGGAGGGTTCCAAGAGAGTTCTTGAGTATCAAAATCGTGCGATGGTAAATTGCGAGCCTAAGTCTGAGAATTTATTAACATCGCGTGTATTTGAAAATATTTTATTTGGAAGTTGAATTTGGTAAAAAGTTATATTATTATTACCTTTTTAAAATATTTTAAAAGTTTATGAAAAATATTTTGTTACGATATAATTGTATATGTATTTATTTTATAAGGTTTTTATACATTGTAATATTTAACGGAGATAGTAAATTTAGTGATGTTAAAAATTATTATTATAATATAGTAGATTTTATTTGAAATGATTTTCTATTAATTATGGTATATTCAAAAAGCTATATTTATTTTACCACGAACTTATGCAATACCCGAGTATGTATATACCGGAACAAAAATATCCTTGGGTGTGTCAACCCCACACCCACGTGGAAGTGGAGGGAGTTGACAACAACCTGTAATGATGTGGTGGGCTTTTCATATTAGGATTAGTGGCATACATTAGTTAATTAATTAATTAAATAATATTAGTATTTATCCTTAACTTAGCTTAGGTAATGTTGTTATATATTGTCAGCAAAAGTTGCAAATTATGTATATATGTTCATACCGTGGAGAGCAGTTTGTGGAAAGAAACTACGTTGACACCTCGTTCGATCACCGAAAGAAAATCAATTATCGACGTCAAGTTATTCAAGCCCGAGTTCAAGTTTGATTTCGTTTCGGATCTTCTTTTTGGAGAGGTTCGAGCTTGTAATCGGACGACAGATAGGTTACGGTTTATTCTCCTTAGACTCCGCATATATAGGATAAAATTGTATTAATGGGCATCCTTGGGTTGGTTTATTAAGTTGGTACCATAGACCTCGACAGCTTTATTCATGTCCGCCTACTTTTGTTCCTCCATTTCTTGTAGTACTTGTCGATATATTTTATTTACCCTTGTGGTCCTGTGAGGCCTTGTTGACTCTAGAACATAGAAGGTGGGATTTTGGGAATGTCCACGAGTCCCGGGCATAGAAATATCCTTCTACGCTGGTTATTCTTGCTGAGTAGTTGTGGGCTTGTGCAGGGTCGATAGGTTGATTGTGAGCTGCTGGGCAGCTATAGTGTTTTATCGTACCATTTTCATGCATATAAAGAGATTTTATACATGTTTTACTACGGTTTGGGCTTCGGGCCTACTGGCACCATTTTCTAAACCTTGCATGGCCCGGGGGGGCCATTTTTTGTGGAAATAATTTGGAAATGGTTTGATTTAACTTGTGAATATTCCTGGGTAAAAGGAAGTAAAATTATGTTTTAAATCACCAGTTTTACGATTAACGCTAGACTCGGCAGGGCCGGGGTGCTAGTTGAGTTTTCTTGCTACTTGAGATGATTTTTAGCCTCGGTCGGACCGAGCACCTGAGATGACTTTTTACTGTTTAGACCCGGTTATTCCCGGGCACCCTTGGAGGGGTTTTTGAGATATTTTCCTACTACTTTAGTCCTGGACAGGGTCTGGGCATGCATATTCGAGACTGGGTCTCTATCTTGAACCCGGACTTGCTTCCGGACGACATGTTTGATACTGTGTTTTAGTATGGGGTCTGGGACCTCCATGGACCTTGCCATCCGGGCCAGGCCTGTGGGCTGCGTGTGCCGTAGGAAGGGTATAAGGTGGAGTAGAGGTATACGGGCAGTGTCCTTCCGTGGAACCTACCTGCTGGGCCGGATCGGCACCGGAGGAGGTACATACAGAGATACCATTTCACTTGAGATCTTCATGCATCATATCATTCATTGTTTGAGGCTCCACCCTTGTTTGTTGTTTGTTGATTGTACGCTCCGGTAGATGGGATGCCGGAGGGTTTGTTTTCACTTGTTTGTGTTCCTCGGTTGTATGGGCGGCCGGGAGACTGTAGGTAGAATTTTGCTATTTACTTACAAAATTGTTCCCTGTTACGGTTAAGTATGAAATTGGTTACTGCCAGACTGTTAGTTTCTGGATTTGAGATTGATATGATTAGTTGAGTTTGATTCATGTCTCTGAGCATGCCTATCATTACTCTTTCTCTCTTCTTCTTACACTTGAGGTTACTGGTATACCGTCCATTTCGTAAACTTATTTTGTATACACTGTTATTGCAAGGACCCCAGGTGCGTTATTTCTTACTTCCACCTGTGCCTATGGTGTGTATATTCTGCTTACTGGCCTTACATGTGGTTCTGTTGATTTCCCTCTGGGCTAGTTCCTGTGTACCTTTCGTTGATTTCTGTGACTGCTTGCTTCTATTCTGTCTGTTACTACGCTTTTATCTTATATGTGCCCAGTCGGCCTATAATACCTACTGGGTACCTTATGCTTCGCATTTGGTGCTCACCCTACCCCCCTGCATCTTTGGGTTCAGATCCTAGCGTGAGCCATCGTCGTTAGATCGTTGTGATTCGTGCTTGGAGATCTGTTGGGGACTACTTCAGACTGAGGGTGACCTCTTGGCGATCGGAGCTTAGGTTTAGTTTATCTTTTGCTTTATGTACTCTATTACCATTCAGAGACATCTGTATATATTGTTTTGGATCGTTTGCACTCCATGTATGTAGTTTTGGCTCTATACTATGATACTAGGTCTTGGGGTATGGTTTAGTTTCCGCATATGTATATATTTATATCCCTATTATCTATTCTCTTCGTCTTGTTCCCTTATTTGTTAGATAGTAGCCCATTACTAACTGTCCTGGGCTAAGGGATGGTTCACCTACCGGGGGTTGTAGGTGCCATCATGACCGAGAAATCGGGTCGTGACAAATTCTGAGTACCCAAATAAAAAGATAATTGAGCATCCCCGAAACAAACCACCACCACCCTTCCCGCAGAGGCTTAAGAAAGCAAAAGAAGATGCTTGTTTTAAGAAGTTCTTTTACACGTTCGAGGAACTTCACATTAACCTTTCTTTGTTAGATGTTTTGTAGGGAATGCCCAAGTATGCTAAATACTTGAAGCATGTAGTTGCAAAAAAGAGAAGGCTTGCAGACATTGAGACTGTGGCACTTACTGAAGAGTGCAATTCTGTGGTGATGAGCAGGAGTACAAAAAGCTCAAGGACCCTGGGAGTTTCACCCTCCCCATTCAAATTGGTGAAAGTGATGTGGTCCAGGCTTTGAGTTATTTAGGGGCAAGGATAAATTTAATGCCCCTTTCTTTGTTCAAGACTCTTGTGTTGGGGAAGCCAAGGCCTTCCTTAGTTCTGCTACAGATTATGATGATGCAGATGAAAGGGTACCAATCATATTGGGATGCCCATTCTTGGTGATCAGTGGAGCACTGATTGATGTAAGAGAGGGCATGCTCAAGATGAGGCTGAATGATGAAGAGGTGACTTTCAGAGTGTACACAGCACTCAACACACCCTCACACTACAAGAATCTATGTATGATCACAGCTATAGAAGTGGATGAGTGTGGGGTGGAGAAGAGCGTACCTCTGATTACCTCTTCGGGCTCTCTCATGGAGCTGCCCAAATTGCCACAAGAGTCTAAACCTGAAGGACCTGAATGGGATGCTAAGAAGGTGAATGCAAGAAAGTCCCCAGACCTCGAGCATGAGCACCCAAGAGGCCTAAAAAAAAGAAGAAGATGGGCCCCCAGTAGGAAAAAGAGAATGAGGGAATGGCTATGAGAGTTGTGATCTGAGTCGTGCCGGGATAGTAAATCATGTACTGCTTGGGAGGCAACCCAAGTTAAGGTAGGATTTTTATTCTTTTTAGTTTTTCTTCAGTATCACTTTTGGTGTTGTTTTTGTGTTGTGTCAACAGGTTGAAGGGAAGTCAGAGTACATGAGATCTGAGCTAAGGAGCATGGGAAACACTAAGTGTGGGGTCCTCCGGACCCCTCAAATGAATTTGGTGCTACTAGCTAGGCCTAGAGGCCTCAGGGAGTGTTTCTTTCCCTACTTTTAATTTATACTTAGGGGACAAAGTATGGTTTTAAGTGTGGGGTGGGAATCTTCCAATTTGTTTAAGGTGAAGTGCGCTATAGGGGTTCTATTTTTATTTATTTGCAAGTTTGTGAATTAAATTGAAAATAAAAATTACAAAAAGATTTGATCTTTGTTGGTTTGTTTTTTGTTTGGTCTCTTTAGTAGAAGCACACTTCACCAACCCCTCAGTTTTTCTTTTTGGTTCTTTTCTGGAGGGAAGCCCTATGAACCCAGTATCCCTTTTTGATTTTTAGGAGTAAATTTATTTTTTTTGTTTTTAGAGTAATTAGAGATGTTCTTGCTAGGTGATACACATGACCACTTGTTGCAAGTTGGTGTTGAACTCTATGGCATGATTCTGAAAATTGAATGACTACTGTGAAACACCTAAGGCTCTTTTATTTGACTCTTGTGTGATGTGGACTTAATGTTGAATTCTTGCTATTGCTTGGTTTAGAGTCTATAGGTAGACTACTTGATTTGAACATGTGCATTGTGTGAGTGAGGATTTTTTTATTCGATGATTGCATTTTGGTGTCTAGAACTTTCCCCGTGTGTTTGCAAAGCGAAATAAAGAATGTTGAGTTAGGAGATGATAGAGGCATTTCTTTGGTAGCCATGTTTTTATTCCATCTTTATCTACCCTTGTGCATAACCTTAGACAAACCCGTTGAGCCCTTAGCATGTTCTTTGGTAACCTCGTGTATATCTTATTCCTTTTCTTTCAATTACCCGCAATTTGATCCAAAACTCCTAAGCGCTTTAGTTGAAAAATCAAGATGTTAAGGAGTGTAAGATTAAGGAAGGAAAAGGTGAAATTGAACCCCCAAGGAACACTACAAGAAAAAGCCTTATTAGAGACCACGATTTAGGGACAAGTTGTAAATATGGTACATATAAGTATACTTTTAAGGATGATATTATTTACTGGTCTCTTATTTCTTATTTTATTTTCTAAAGACTCACAGAAATTAAGTTTAGTTCCTTGAAAAAATATTATTTGGTCTCGAAATAATGAAATTTTCAGCGGGAGTAGGAGGCGCGCAATTGAAATAGTAAAATAATGAAAACCTTTCACTAAAAACATACCCCCTCTCTCTCTAAAAAAGTCCGCTCCTAAACCCCCCCTCTCTCTAAGTAAAATCCCTAAAATCCATCGTCTAAATCACTCCTCTGGTTCATGCTCACGCTCATCGATCATTGCTCATCGCTCATAGCTTATCACTCACTCTCACTGCTCATCTAAGAGTAAGTTTCTCCTCTCTCTGTCCCTCATCTGTTTCATCTCCTTCTTTTCAACTGAAATAAAAAAATTTCTTTCTTTGGTTCTTTCTTGTTCTCTGACCTAATATGTGTGATTGAGTTGTTCAACTCTGTTATTTTAGTAATTTTATATACACATATGAAGTTTTTAAACTGGAGGCTCTATTTTGGAGCTACAATTTTAGGTAATTTCATGTAGATATATGTGTTTTTTGTATTCTGTAAGTGTTTACTTTAGAACATTTTGGTGAAATTAGTTTAAAATGTTGATTGATTATCTCTTTTTCATAAGGATTTGGTTAGTTTTTGAATTTTTTTGAATTGCTCTTGTGCCGTTTGTTTGTGGGTATTTTTATATTGTCTTTAAGAGTTACTGCTTCAGCTCGAAAAAGGGTGATTTCAAAAAGTTTAGTAGTATAGCATCTTGTTTTGAGGTTTATTGAGAAGGGTTTGTCTAGTTTAAGTAGTAATTTTCATTCTTGATTTTAGATAAAGTTATAATTGGGTTTTATGAATCGTATGTTCTTGAGTTGTTAGCGTAAAGCTCGTTACTTGTTTGTTTTATCAGTGGACCTAAATATGTTTTTATGGCTGATAATTTATTTTTTAAAGGTGAATTCAAATTATATTTCACCTTTTTTTAGTGTTCTTAGGAATATTTGCTGCTTTTTTGAGGTATTGATGATATTATTATGATAAGGTATGGTAAGTTTAAAGATAAGTTTCTGACCTTTAATTTACTGTTGTTTGTTATCGTTAGTTTTTGCTTAAGCTATTTTTTTTTTGTTATTAATAGCTGATATTTTGTTTACTGAAGCTGTTTGGCTCCTCTTGTAGTGTGGTTAATGCTTTTTTTCTTTTTTCTTTGAAAAAAGGATTGATCAGTTTAGCTTTGTAAAAAATGGAAAAGGTCATTGTCCTCTGGACTATTTCAATTGAGGTTGAGAGTTTGTAGACAATTCTTTATAGCTTGAGAATTTAAGTATAAAGAAAAGCACGTTATCATATTATCAGTTATAAATCTGATATGTGATAAAGTATCAAATAAATTAACAAATCTCAAACTGATTCTTGTGGTTTTGCCTGACAAACCTGGATGGTTATGCTATGTTTATTTTGAGAGTCGTGTTATGTTTACTAGGAATGTACTGGTAGATTTATAGGCTGCTGAATATATTAAATTCTTTTAATTTTATCATAGCAACACATGTTCAATTAAAAGAAAAGAAAATTATCAGTTCACTTTTACTTGTTCATTTTTTAAAATTATTTGGAAGCAATTGTATGGTGATTTGTTTTGAAGTGTCGCATGTGTGTTCTCAAAAAAAGTGTCTTATATGTTCTAATTTCCATATTTTCTTGAGACATGGTGTGATATATGTTTTATATTGTAGCTTATCTTAATCTTGTGATATCATAGCAAAATTTAATCATAATGGTGAGTTGACAAGTTTAATAAAAAGTTATGTGCATCATAGTAAAATTATTAGCCTAAATATTTTTTTGAACTAACTTCTATTTACTATTCAAGGTTATGGCACAAAGTAAACAATGGATGTGACTTTTTGGTGACCGACTTAGTAAAACCTACTTAACTGGGGTGAAAAAGTTTTTGAATTATGCTTTTCAAAGAACATGAGAATTGGATGAAATACGATGTCCATGTATCAGATGTTGTAATACAACATTGGGAACATGTAAGACAGTCAAGACACATTTGAAAGTACATGGAATAATTTAAAATTATACTTTTGGTATCACCATGGGGAAGTCTTAGGTGAGCCATTATCGGAATGTGAAGATGGAGATGATAGTGAAGTAGAAGAATATGAGCGTGAGGATGAAATACAAGAATTTTTGAGTGATTTATATCCTAATCATGGTGGACACATTATAGATATTGTATCTGATGATTTTCTTGTTGAGGAACCAAATCTTGAAGCCAAAAAGTTTTATAGCTTATTGGGAGATTTCGAGAAGCCACTATACCAAAGTTCAAAAATTTCAAAGCTTTCAACTCTCATTAAATTGCTTCACATAAAAAGTATGGGTCGTTGAAGCAATGAGTCATTTACCATGTTATTGAAGATTTTAAAAGATGAGTTGTTTCTTGATGGAGCGAATTTTCCAGATTCATATTATGAGACAAAGAAGGTAATCCGAAATCTTGGGCTTTCCTATTGCAAAATTGATGCTTGTAGAAATGAATGCATGTTATATTGAAAGGAAGATAACTTACTTGATTAATGTAAAGTTTGTGGTGCATCCAGATGAAAAATAAATGCACATAGTGGGGAAGCAAAGAATAAAAATGGTAAAAAGATAGCATGAAAGATTTTACGTTACTTCCCCTTAAAGCCTAGGCTTCAAAGGTTATTTATGTCTACAACGACATCTTCTTTAATGAAATGGCATCATAGTGAAAGACTTGATGATGGAACAATGAAGCACCCAGCTGATTCAATGGCATGGAAATCATTTTATGAACTTCATCCCTCATTTGCGGCCAAGCCTCGTAATGTTTGACTTGGACCTGCTAGTGATGGATTTCAGCCATTTCGAAATTCAAAAACTTCATATAGCATTTGGACTGTGGTACTTATTCCTTATAATTTTCCACCTTGGTTGTGTATGAAACAAGAAAATTTCATTATGTCCATGCTTATTCCCGGTCCAAATGGTCCTAGAGATGCAATTGACATATATCTTCAGCCTTTGATAGAGGAATTGAAGGAGTTATGTGAAACTGGTGTTGAGAGCTTTGATGCATTAACTAAACAAAATTTTAAGTTACATGCTTCTTTGTTATGGACCATCAATGACTTTCCAGCATACGGAAATTCATCTGGATAGAGTACCAAAGGAAAAATGGCATGTCCATGTTGCAACAAAGAAACTCCCTCAATCAGATTGCCTAATTGTAGAAACAATGTTTTATGGGTCACAGGTGTTACCTTCCTCTAAATCACAAATGGAGAAATGATAAGGAATCATTTGATGGAACAAAAGAGCGAAGGCTCCCTCCAGATTTGTGTTTCGGTAGTAAAATACTTGATCAAGTGCAAGATATTGAACGAATACAGTTAACAAATGATCCAAAGAAAAAGACCAAGATATCACATGATGATTGAAAGGATAATTGGAATAAGAAGAGTATATTTTTTGAACTTCCATATTGGAAATCTCTCTTATTGCGACACAATTTAGATGTTATGCATATTGAGAAAAATATATGTGATAATATTTTAGGGACGATCATGAATGCCAAAGGAAAGACCAAGGATACCATTAACACTCGATTGGATTTGCAAGACATGAATATTAGACCAGAATTGCACCCTATCAAAAAAGGAGAAAAATATGAAATTCCAACTGCATGCTACACATTATCTCCCCAAGAAAAGCACAACTTGTGCCTCTTCTTAAAGAATTTAAAGGTCCCAAATGGATTTTTATCTAATATTTCTCAGTGTGTTAACTTGAAAGATCACAAGATTTCTTGCTTAAAGAGTCATGATTTCCATGTTCTTCTACATCATTTTCTCCCTCTTGCACTATGTGGTATGTTGTCAAAGACAGTGTGTGAACCTCTTATTGAGTTGGCTTTATTTTTTAATGTGCTTGGATAAAAGGTATTAAAGACGGATGACTTGGAACAGATTGAAGCTCAAATTCCTTTAACTCTTTGCAAGTTAGAAAAAGTCTTTCCTCTATCATTTTTTGATCTCATGGTGCACTTGCCTATTTACTTATCTAATGAAGCTAAGCTTGGCGCACCTGTTCAGTATCGGTGGATGTATCCTATAAAACGTTGGTTATATTTTTTGAAATGTCTCATTTATAATAGGGCTTGTCCAGAAGGTTTCATTGTAGAGGGTTACCTTGCAAACAAATGTATGACCTTATGTTCAAGGTATCTGCATAGAATTGAAACAAGGTTTAATCGGCGAGAACGAAATTATGATGGAGGTTTCAAAGAATCTGATGGAGGCTTATCTATATTTTGTAAATCTGGAAAAACTTTAGGAGCTCCAAAACAACATGATCTTGAAGCAAATGAATTAGAGCAAGCACATATATATACTGAAGAATTGTGATGAAGTCCTACCATTTCTAGAGTATGAAATTTTATCCTTCATATCATATTTCACACTCTTTGTTTCATTTAGGATAGTTTCTTTATATATTTAATATGAATTTGTGGTTCCAATGTAATTTGTAGAGAGTTTGCAAAAATTCATAGATATACTACTCAACACTTGTCCGATGTAGAATTGAATAGGGAGTTTATCGAATGGTTTAAAGATAGGGTGAGTAATATATGCACACTAAATTTGAAAATCCCCAATATTATATTATTACTCATTCTGAAGTAATCAACCTTATATTATTGATAGGTTACACAATTGCATAAAGGAGATGATAGTCAGATCATGGAAGATCTTCTTGCACTTTCATGTGGCCTTACATCATACGTATTACATTATAGTGGCTACATTGTTAATGTATATAGATTTCATGCTGAATATCATGATAGAAATTTAAGGACTCAAAATTGTGGTGTGGTGGTTGTTGGCGAGGCTGATAACTGTAGTGAGACTATTCATTACTATGGAGTTTTAACTGATCTACTTGAATTGTAATTCATGAGTAGAAGGGTGATTTTGTTTCAATGCAATTGGTTTGATGCATATAATAAAACAAAAAGAGTAAAAACAGATGAATATCGTAAGTGTTAATTGGGGGCAATTTTTGAAAACAAATGAACCTTTTGTATTAGCGGACCAGGCATCTCAAGTATTTTATGCTAATCATAATTCTAATAAAGGTTGGCGCATAGCAAGAAAGATACAACCTCGTGATTCCTATGAAATTGTGCAACAAATGAATGATGATATTGTAGATTTAGAAAATCCTACTAAAAAAAAGCAAAAAAGAACAACCGAGGTGAAGTATTTGTTTAATCATTAGCATATTAATTGATATACATTTTGAAACACGATTTTTTGTTAGTAGATTGTGTTTATAATGTTCTTTTTTCTGTTTTTTGTAGGTTTGATATGAAACCTTCAGAGAATGAAAATAAGGATGCGTCCACTATGAAATCTACAATCAAATATACGTTTGTTGCACCAGGTGCTATAGTGAAGGGACGAGGGAAAGGGCTCAATTCTTTGAGCTCTTTAAGGAGAGTCTCTGGAACTACTATTCCATTATGTTCATTGACTGATCAAGTTAAGCAGTATAACCAAATTGCTAAAACGAGTAAGGTTTCTCAAGTTTATTCTGTTTTCAATTAGTACATAAATTTTAGTACTAAAACTTTTACTAATTTGATTTCTTATACCAGGTGCTATAGATAAGGGACAAGGGCAAGGGCTTAAGTCTATGTCTACTGTTCAAGAAACACGAGCAGTGAATAAAAATTTGTTTGTTCTTGAGAAAGGGAAAATGCAAGCTAATATTCCATGTTTTTCATCTACTGAAGAAGTTGTTCAATACATCCAAATAGTTGGAAAAAGTATGATTTCTCCTTGGCTAATTTTTCTCTTAGCTCTTTGTTATAATTGCTGGATTTTTGTGTTAATGAGTTATTTGTTATGAGTTTTGTTTGTATTTGTATACTTGGGGTTTTAGGAACTTAATTGTTGCATGAAATAATTTGACGTTTATACCTTTGTAGCGATGTTCTTCCTATTAGAGTCTGGTTGTTCCCCTATAGTCCATGTTTGCCATTAGCTTTTTCTTTCTTTTTGCGAAAGACATTGTCTTCCACTGTGGATCCTTTGTTTCTGCCAGTTGAGTCTGTGCGTTCTCCAGAGTTTGGTTTGGATCTATACTTCCTTCTTGGATTAGTTGATGGTGCTTGTCATCTACTGTTTGTATATCATCTATTATTTATGGTTCCTATGAGAATCTGATTTTTGACTTGTTTACCAAATGGTACTTCAATGCGTATCTACCCCGTAGTGTATCGTATCAGATGTACATATATCAGTTTTGACTAGTTGCTATTTTTTGAATGAGATTTGTTTCAATAGTATGCATTGAATCCCATGGAATCAGCTAATATCAATTGGTGAACCACACACAAGTCCAACATCAGTTTAATCACACTTAGAGAATCAAGATATTCACCAAGCATCTGAGTAATCCTTATACAGTTAACAACTCCTGAAACTGAGCCTTCATGCTACGTCCAATGGCCTAGCTGAAAGGTCATAGTAAAAAAACCTTCAAAAGCAGTGTTTGCATCTATGTGAAACTTAGCATGTTTACATATGTTAAATGTTTTAAACTTGCACGTATGAGAATATGTAGGCGGTTATTTTTTTGATGAATTAAGTAGGTTCATTATTGGCATCAAGAAGATGCTAAGAGTACTAAAGAGATTCTGTCAGCTTCATTACAATTGTCTAAGCTATAGCAGGAAGCTTACAAGCTACAAAAAAAGGCTAAACTAAAACTATGTGGGTATTTATTTGAACATAATATTCAGGTAAGCTTTCAACTAAATGTTAAATTTCGTCCTAAAGAAGCAACACTGCCACTAATAAGTGTATTCCTGGCGCTTTTTGAAGAAAGAGAGTCAAATACTTCTAGTTGAATAGGCTCAATGTATAGCCTGTCCAGAGGCACTATTGATAAAATAACATGCCAATACAACATTTTTTATCAAGAAACCAAGGACATCATAGTAATAATCACTGATGGAAGCTCACCCTTTTAAGTTTAAACTAAGGGGTGCTAGATAATGTAATCTATCATTTAAACAAGGTATTATGATTGTAGTGTTTGGTAGGGAGTTTCGGTAGTTGTATCGAAAGAGTAGATTTTGTGTTATTTTCTGAATGAGATTTGTGTTCTTCCATTGTCAAAAGAAAATAAAACCTAATAGAAAAAACATGATTCCTATGTTATTCTACTGCCAAAAAAGTGAGATGATTGAAGAACCAGTGGAACTAATCCTTAAAAAAAATTATCAGTGGAACCAATAAAAACTCGATGGCTAAAAAGAATCTCAATTTTCTGTGATACTCAGAGCTTTTTTGTGCTTTTGATAACATTAGTGATACTACAGAAATTGTTTATTCACTTAAAATAGTGTTTTTGTTCTGTTGATGCTCTATTTTGGAGGATAAATAATGGATAGAGAACCTATACTGACTTATCAAAGAGAGAGAGAGAGAGAGCATATACTGAGTTAACCAGGATAAAAATGGGTTGATTTTGGGGCTCGAGATGGTAATCAAATGATATCTATGTGAATTGAGGGATTCTACTGTGTTGATGATTGAGTACAACCAGTTTTAAAATAATTCAGATTGTAAATGATATGTTGTTTGATTTTCTCATGTTTGAAGTTCTAAATTTTATCTATATATGTGAATCTTCAAATTAATGTCAAATTCAGTGCCCATATATAGGACATGTGACAGTACCCTATAGAGAGAACACAATATAATTTCTTGCTCCAGGTGATCTAGGGAAGGAACAAGGCCTTAGAGATATGTTCTCCTTTGAAGACTCTGAAAATGAGGAGGGTTCTTTTCATCAGAATGCTCACTATGTTCGTCAAAGTATGCCAAGATCTTTTAATAGTACCAAATTAGATTCTACCATGTCTGCTTCTCAGGGATTGCGAACAATGAACAAAAAACTTTTGGTTCAGGATAAAGATCATATGCAATTGGATATTCCAATTTCTCCTTCTACTGATCAAGTTATGCAGTCCACCCAAACAATTGGAACAAGTATGATTTCTAAAATCTATAATTTTTAGAATTGAATTTAATTTAATGGTAAAGTTTTTACTAACATGATATCTTACAGGAGATGCTCTAGGGAAGGGACGAGGGAGGCTTAGAGATATGTGCTCCTTTGAAGACGCTGAAAATGAGGAGGGATCATTCAATCAGAATACTCACTATACTTGTCAAAGTATGCCAAGACCTTCTAACAGTATAAAATTAGATTCTACCATGCCTACTGCACATGGATTGTGAAAAATGAACAAAAATCTTTTGGTTCAGGAGAAAGTGGATATTCCAATTTCTCCTTCTACAGATCAAGTTATGCAATCCACCCAAACAGTTGGAACAAATATGATTTCTAAAAGCTGTTATTTTTCAGAACTGAATTTAATCTAATGGTGAAGTTTTTGCTAACAAGATATCTTACTGTAGATGCTCTAGCGAAGGGACGAGGGAGCCTTAGATCTATGTGCTCATTTGAAGATGCTGAAAATGAGGAGGGATCTTTTCATCAGAATGCTCACTATGCTCGTCAATGTATGCCAAGACCTTCTAACAGTACAAAATAAGATTCTACCATGTCTGGTGCGCAGGGATTGCGAACAATGAACAAAAAACTTTTGGTTCAGGAGAAAGAGCATATGCAAGTGGATATTCCAATTTCTCCTTCTACTGATCAAGTTATGCAATCCACCCAAACAGTTGGAACAAGTATGATTTCTAAAAGTTGTTATTTTTCAGAACTAAATTTAATCTAATGGTGAAGTTTTTGCTAACAAGATACCTTACAGTAGATGCTCTAGCGAAGGAACGAGGGAGGCTTAGATATATGTGCTCATTTCAAGATGCTGAAAATGAGGAGGGATCTTTTCATCAGAATGCTCACTATGCTCGTCAATGTATGCCACGACCTTCTAACAGTACAAACTCAGATTCTACCATGTCTGGTGCTCAGGGATTGTGAACAATGAACAAAAAACTTTTGGTTCAGGAGAAAAAGCATTTGCAAGTGGATATTCCAATTTCTCCTTCTACTGATCAAGTTATGCAGTCCACCCAAACAATTGGAACAAGTATGATTTCTAAAATCTATTTTTTTTTAGAAATGAATTTAATCTAATGTTATTGTTTTTACTAACATGATATCTTACAGGAGATTCTCTAGGGAAGGGACGAGGGAGGCTTAGATTTGTGTGCTCCTTTGAAGATGCTGAAAATAAGGAGGGATCCTTCCATCAGAATGCTCATTATGCTAGTCAAGGTATGCCAAGACCTTTTGATAGTACATGATCAGATTCTACCATATATGTTGCTCGGGGAATGCGAACAATGAAGAAAAAACCTTTAATTCATGAGAAAGATCATGTGCAAGCTGATAGTCCGATTTGTCCTTCTACTGTTACAGTTATGCAGTCCACTCAAATAGTTGGAACAAGTATAATTTCTCAAATCTATTTGATAAGAAGTTTATCATTTCTACAATCTTTTTTTGACATTTCTAAGTTATGCAAATGTAGGTTCAACGATTCCTGGAAAGGTAAAAAGGGTTGAGAAAGTAACAAGTGCAAAGAAGTTGCATCACTTGAAGTTGGACAGAAGCTGAAAGTAATATTTTATAATAATACGCCCCGAGATTACCCCTAGACGTAACACGGAACTTAGGACCACAAGGATCCCAAGCTAACCCTTGGTCATAGAATTCTCAATCATAACAAAGATAAGTGGAAACATAGTATATAAAGTTGAAATATCATAAATGGTTAGTCAAGCCGAGTAGGCATGCAAGATCCAAAAGACTCGAATATTGTCTATGTCTAAAAAGCCTCTACATAAGACATAAGGAGTTGGTGGGACAAGCCCCCATCTAACTCTAAGTACTGAAGGGAAAATACTGAACTAGACTCTACTAGCCCTCGGAGAATGAGGACTCACCAACCCTCGCTGGATGGCCCATGAACTCTAACCACGTGTCTGAGAATGGAAACCTGGATATGAATCTTCAATAAGATGCTGCGCAAATATACGTCAGTACTATAGGATGTACTGAATATGTGAGATATGCTTAGATAATACAAAAATCATACTTAAAATATAATTGAGAATGAAGGGAGGGTGCATAATAAGGGTATCATGAATAGATATCGTAATCCTAAATGATAAAACGTGATCTTAGAAGTCGAAGCCTCAATTTAAGACATCATAAGGTTTAGAAAACTTGAGAACGTTCATAAGGTTTTTTTTATAACTGACATTAGACCATAGGAGCTATATGGAAATCTTACTTTCATAAATATCCGAGGACACTCTAAACTAACGAGGACTCCCTTTCATACAAGATATGACACTCTCGACTAACGAGGTCCATAGGTGACATTCTCTACTAACAAGGTTCATAGGTGACATTCTCTACTAACGAGGTCCTTAGGTTACATTCTCTACTAATGAGGTCCTTAGGTGACACTCTCTACTAACGAGTCCCATAGATGACACTCTCTACTAATGATGTCCTTAGGTAGCACTCTCAACTAACGAGGCCCATAAATGACACTCTTTACTAATGAGGTCCTTAGGTGGCATTCTCAACTAACGAGGCCCTTCTTATTCCACTAGGTAATGTGAGTTAGGGCTTGGGTTATTAGGCTCTCATCGCTCGATACTATAATACTACTCTTAAAACATACTTGTAACCCATTTAATAACCGAGACATAACAAGTGTCAAAACACTTGGAAATTATAAAGACATGTCTAATGTCAAGGAAGGTCAACCATAAATTCTTTAGACCTAGCATAATCATAGTTCAACTACGCTTTTCTTTCTAAATTCCTACTTGAATATTTAGGCATGCAATTTCCATAAGGTACTTGAGATCATAATATCCATGCATGAAGTTGAGCGTAAAATCCATGAAGGAATCATGAGAAAACACTTAATAGGAAAGCCCAAGAAGATTGAGTGAAAACCCCACTTAGGAATTCATAACTTGGAAGGAATCATACTAAAATCAACCTTCATGCTTGGGCTTTTAAAACCAATAAGAGAATCATAATCAAACCTCGAATAATCTATAGGAAACCATGAATTTAAACATAGAAATTTATTTAATAAACTTTCCCCAAATTTAGATCAAAAACCTAATTTCATAAATTCATAATTCAACATAAGGATTGGGGATTTTGGACATAAAGGTGAAAGGAACCCATTGTTAAAGACCCACATACCTTGATTGAAAATAACTCACTTGAATTGGAAAGACTTAGGAGACTTGACTTGGAGCTTGAAGACTTGAAGCTTGAGAGGAACTTTTCCCTTTGGATGAAGAATGAGGAAACTTAGGAGGGACTTAGAACAATATGGGTGAAAACCCTACTAGAAATAGTCAAAACTACTTCACTTATTAGTTAAAAGGGTGGGTAATGATTAAAATACCCCTGGGACTTAACTTAGAAAAATCAGGAAATTAGGTTGGCTTCAGGAATCACGGGTTGGTCAACGGTCTGTCGTCCAAGAGGACGGACCATCAAAGGGATCCATAGTTTGATTGGAGGAGCATGAAAGCTTCTGGATCTGAGGGACTACGGGTGAAACGACGACCCATCATCCAGAAGCACGGTCGTCCTGTAACCTGTTATTTCTGGGACCTGAAGGGAAGGTTTCTGAACTCTGAATGATGAGTCTCAATTTAGGGTGGGATGATGGTCCATCGTCCAGAAGGACGGACCATGATTCGACTCGTCTTTCCTGGGAATCTTTTCTGGGGTCCTCTAAAACAGGGATGAAGACTGTTCAGGATGGACTGTGGTTCCAAACCATGAACCATCGTCTGGCCCATCATCTTTGGATGCTTGAAATTTTCTAGAATTTCAACTTAGACAGTTGAATACGTTTTTGGGGTGTTACAATATCTCCCCCTTGGGATCATTCGTGTTCGAATGAAGACTAAACACGGAAAACTGAGGGGAAAATAGCCCAATCAATCCTCAAAACAAGTAAATCAAGGAACCATCATGAAAACTGAACTTCTTAACTTGAAAATATGATAAACTAACTTCATAAAACATGCATGCATACTAGGATCATAAGAGAAATCGTGGAATAGAATCGGAGGGACATACTAAGGAGGAAATAGTACTCCAAACGAAGACCGGATGAACCACCTCTAAACATGGTGATACTCCCAACTTACTAGCAACACTACTAACTCTCCTCCACCTCAAACTCCAACCAAAAAATATCACGAGTAACATCAAATCAATCATTCCAAGTCTACTAGACCCGCGGAAGTGATTCTGGGAAAGACTGAGATAGGGAATTTTTCAATGAATTCTTCTTGGCTAAGACTGAATCACCAACAAGAATGAAACACAACGGGGGTTCTAAAAGCTGCTAAGGACTAACTTCAAACTTACAAACACTAAGGGAAGTCATACAAGAGTAAAGAGGCATCGGGGGTCAATAAAACATACACATATATAGCGGAGACCTCTAAAGTACCAGTAACCACGTCTGGGGAACCCTCCTTGTCCTGGTGGGATGACATAGCATAAAGGCGATCCTGGTGTGACCACCACCGAAACCAGTAGCCGTACCCTGCTGGGCCAGTTGACCTCCTGAGGATACTGGAGCAAACTGAGTACTACCACCTCTCTGTCCCTTCTTAGCTAAAGGGCAATCCCTAATCTTGTGCCCAACCTGACCACACCAGAAACATCCGTCTGAACCAGCTAGACATTCACCATGACGACTCTTACCACATGTGTCACAAGTAGGGTAAGGAGTCCCCTTTGCAATACTAGTCTGCGAATAAGAACCTAATCCATCACCTTCCTGGTCGTAAAGAGGCCTGGGGGCCTGAATAGGATCACTAGCTGAAGAATGCACAAGTACTGATGACCTCTTCTGAAAAGAAGAACGGTGTCCGTCCTCGGACCTCTGATGGTTGAACTCTAAACTCTCAGATTTGGATGTCTTGTTCTACCTAGAAATCTCCCTCAACTTGTCTCCCTCGATCTGATGGGCATGAGTCATGAGTCGGGCAATATTCATATCACTCAACAACATAGAGGACCTACATTCTTTCTTCACCAAATCTTACACTCCGTAGATGTACTTACTCATTTGATCATGTGGGTTCGCTACCATAGATGGAGCATACCTAGACAACTGAGTGAACCATAAATTGTACTCCTAAACTGACATCGATCCCTGCCTCAAGTTCACAAACTCCTCGACCTTAGCTTGCCTCAACTCTCAGGGAAAGAACTGGTCGAGGAAATCTCTCTTAAAATAGTCCCAAGTCATAGGGACCACGTCCCTAGCTCTAGCCTCTCTCAACTATGAAAACCAGATATGAGCCATATCCTTTAACTGGTAGGATGCTAGATCCACACTCTCAAGTCTAACCACCCGCATCACATCAAAGATCTTCTTCACTTCATCCACTAATTCAACGGATCTTCACCCACCCTCGAACCCCAAAACTCAGGCGGGTTCATGCAAACGAACTCTCGAACTCTGCCAGCAACTGCTCCACCTAGAGGGTGCATGGGGATATGCACCTGCTGATTGGCCCGAGTGGCTACAATTTGGGCTAGTAAATGGATGGCATTTCTGAATTCCTCATTTGTGACATCGGGAACCAGAATGGGAGGAACAACATTCTGAGTGCCTCGAGGAGGCATCGCACGTCGAGGAGGCATAGTCTGAAACGTACAAGATAAAGATTAGAGGGACATAGGAGTTAAGCTCTATCGCACGACATGATCATGAAAAAAGTGAAGTTTTCTAAGACATATAATAGCTTCCCTCTCATATGTGTGGCGCGCTTCACACACATGAAAAAGATTTTACTCGATGCGGCTTTCAGACATCCTAGGACTCTTGAACTTGAGGCTCTGATACCAAGTTTTCATGCCCCGAGGTTACCCCCTAGACGTAACACGGGACTTCGGACCACAAGGATCACAAGCTAACCCTTGGTCATAGCATTCTTAAGCATAACAAAGATAAGCGGAAACATAGTAGATAAAGTCGAAATATCATAAATGGATAGTCAAGCCGAGTAGGCATGCAAGATCTGAAAGACTCAAATACTGTCTATGTTTGAAAAGCCTCTACATACATAAGGAGTTGCTGGGACAATACCCCAGCTAACTCTAAGTACTGAAAGGAAGGAGATCAACACCCAGAACTCAAATCCTTTTGCACCACAAATAAGAAGCTTCATATAAGTCGAACACTCAAGCCACTCTCAAAATATCAACTGACACACCGGAGATCCATAGTTCCCGCTTATACTCCACATGAAGTCATCTTTTTTACTCAAACTCTTTCCAAGCCAAGCTACAACTTACTATCCTTTGACATCCAAAACTCTAACCCAAAGCACATACTTGAAAACTATAGTAGTTTTACCCCAACTGACCACCAACCAACAAACGAATACCTTTGCTAACATCAAACTCGATAACTAAACCCAATTGAACCAACCATCTCAACTAGACTAAATTTTAAATACCAGGGTTAGGAAAGGCATGCATTAACACACTGTGTCGATAGAGAAATTTTCAAACTGTCAAACAAAACGAACCTCGCAAAACTGTGCCAAGTCTGAATCAACTGAAAGCAAATGAACCAGGGCAACCTGCCCAAAAGAACCAAAAAAAATCCAAGACCCTGCAAGAAGTGTGGTAAGCCAACCACGAAGCCCGTACCCAACAATTAAGTTCCAAACTCTAAGAAACACCGCTTCTGCTCCTAATACTTGAACATCATTCAGATTTAAAATCATCCTACTCATTTTACCTCAGAAAGAAATCCACCATACCGTGAATATCATGTCAGAACACCCCGTAGCCAAATGAGAGTGTGCCTGAATCCAAGGTTGCCATAAAGCTATAGAAATCTGCATAACCCATCAACGCATATCTTTGGCTGGAGTCAACCACGCTACTACATCAGCACACAAAACCACCAACTTTGAAGCGCACAATATACCAAACTTCTAGTTCATACTAGCTGAGTCTAACCAGCACCGAAACCCTACATAAAAGCCCACCCATAAAGAATCAACTAATCAAGCTTTCAAACTCTCGGCAAACAAAGGTGGTCGTTAGTCTCAAAGTGCCATTAGAACCCATAATGGCCTCACTAGTCTTAACCTACACAACCTGATCATATACAATACACCACTACTAATTCCCAAACATACGATGCTGAATCTGCCCAACCAAGGTGGAATGGACCTTGCACTGACAAGAACACCACTGAAACCTAGAATTTCTAGCCTGATTTAATGGTTAGCCAGGACTGGATGTCCAAGGTTAATTACAACTCCAAAACCAAAATAGCGGAGCCAAGTTGCCCGCACCCACTGCCTTCCGACACAAGGATATTGTAATCAAAGTGAAGCTTCCATGAACCATCTGATGTACCCTGCTAGACCATAATTCTGAAACCCATCTTTGATTGCCAATTGATGCCTCTCTCAAAACCAATAAGTAGACCCATATGTTGTCGATAAACACTCAGGTACCGGAGTCCACTAGGCTATGAATATACAAGTTATCTAATCTGTAGATGCTATTGAAACTTGGGTCTTCCTAAGTAATGTAACCAGGAAGCCACAGCAAAATGAATTTGGTCGAACCAAGTCATCTACACAAAATCCAGAGCAACTGTCAGTCGTTACCTCAGTCAACTACTAAAACACATAAGCACAAACAAGGAGTTATCTCCCTCCCTTTTCAACTAAGCAAAACCCCTCCTTAGCATACATTGAACCTTACAAACTCCTTCTCAAATATAACCTGGAGCCATTCCCTTAGCTCCCACATCTATATTGTCAAAACTCAATAAGGCAGGAGAAGAATGGGCCGGATGCCTAACTCACCCAAAATGCTACGCATACAACTCAACAACGAGGCTACGGTCAACACTTAGCCAAAAATTCTTAGTCAAAACTAAATCACAATGTCGCAGTCAAAACTTAACTAGAGAACTATGATCAAAATTCCTTCCAATTGAAATTGGGAGAAGCAAGAAAATAGCCCAATCGAGCAAGAAACTGAAGGAGACTATGGGAACAACCCACATACATGTCAACCTCTTAAATCAACCAAACAAGGAGGTCGACTCTAATTTCCCAGGGACAGAACCAACTAATGCTTACTAGCATAACCAACACCACGCGACTTAAAATAGGGCCTCAAACTCTTGCACTACCACCAGTAACATCAAAACCAACACAAGGACTTCTAACAAATGCTAGATAATAGCCTAGGCAACAACCATCTAGGACCGCTTAGAAATAGAGACTCAACATAAGTCTAGAACTACAATGAGCTGGAAACAAAACCAACAAGAAAAGAGACTAGCAAGACCTACCCACGAGCCAAAACTCTAGGTAAACACCTCTCAAGGATAACTCACCCTATCCACTACTAAACAATAAGCTACCAAATAAATACACGCATAGATACTACAATTCAAGTACTCAAACAACTAAACAAGTAGCAGGTAGGCATATACGCAAATATATGGAAGAAAGGATAGAATATCAACATGAGCAGTACTATCACGAGCAGTACTATCACTAACCTAAAGTAACAAAATCCTTACCTGGAGCAACTATATCAGGAATATAATTTCTACCTATGGCCCACCAAGAGGGGCATTGGGCTTACGGGATCTAACTCTGGACTGGGTTGGTAAAGCTAAAGGCTCAACCATCCCACACCGAGGACAATCTCTAAGATAGTGACTAACCACTACACAACTGTAGAAACCCAAGAAAGCCTTGCCCAGACGCACAATACTTGTTGACTCTAGACAAATACCTTACCCACCTGGATGAAAACCACCACTAACCATCCGGGGACTACCCCTACAACCCTGCATATTACCTCTCGGTGCCTAGGGACCATCCCTACTACCCTACACTCCACCTCTAGCCAGTGGTATTAGAGCCCTAGGAGATAACACTTGCTAACCTTGCTGACCGGAAGGTGGGATCATGGGACAATCCCTAGCAAAGTTCCCACGCTAACCGCACTGAAAGCAAATCTCAATAGAGACATACTGGCGAGAAGATCTCAGTGAACCTAACCGGCCAGCATAGCCCACATAACCTGAAAGTGAACCTTAAAGAACTTGACCTGTACCAAGTCCACTATGCTCGACATGCCTTGTACCACCACCCTCTGAAACCTATGGAGTAATTGAAACTGGCCAAGTAGATAAGAAGCAATGGAACCTATCTTTGGTGGAGAACCCTTACCTTGAGTCTGAGAACCTCGGGAACTGTCCTGGTGATGACATTTCTTACCACTACCTCCATAAGCCTCATGACATAAACTCTCGATAGCCCAAGCATGATCCACTACCTGAAAGAAGGTCATCCCAACTGTAACTAAATGCTTGATCGCTAAATGAAGCGGTGAAATCAAACCTCCCATAAAGCTCTGAACTCTATCAAACTCTGAAGGCACAGTCCTAGACGTACACCTAAACATCTAGTGAAATCTTGCCTCATAGTCCAATATTGATATACAACCCTGCTGAAGAACTAGAAGCTCAACTCTAACTGAAGCACCGCTCGAAGAACCGAGTGCTAAAACACCCACTGGAAGACTCAGAGTCCTAATCACAATATCCTGAAGGACTGGGGCAGCTATGAATCCAATTAAAGGCTGGGTTGACCCCACACCCCCTATCTAATATGGTAAACTTTCATTCTGAAGTCTTGGCACTGACAGAAGCACCGAAGCAACAGGCATAAAAGCCTTGACATCACCCACTATTGTACACATCTTAGGCATCTGAGAAGGAATGAAACAATCGAAGTTTAAAAGTCAATAGAGCCACGAGCGCACGATAAGGAGCCAAAAAGATGAAACTTTTCCTAACAACGCCCCGTAGCCTCTTGTAAATAGGATATGAACGTTATCATACTGATCCGCAAGACTCTGGTAGACACTTTCTTCTGTACCACGACACTGGTGACCCTAGAGCTTTGATACCAAACTCTCACGACCTATTTTCTCAGGTCATGATGGCACCTACAACCCCCCAGTACGCGAACTAATTTTTGTAGCCCGAAATGGTTAGTAATGGGCTACTACCTAACCAATATGATTGATAAGCTGAAATAAGCAGGAGAATAAGGATAAACACAATGCAAAAGAAAATAACCCGATCATATATATACAAGAAAATTACACAAACCCCAAGACTTGGCATCGACAGTACAGAAACTTCTAACAGAATACAAGTGCTTAAAGTAACAAAATGATAAGTACAACTATCTCCGAATAAACAAAGAGTAACAGTAAAAAATATGAGATATAGTCAAGCCCCGACCGTCAGGCGCTCACCCTAGTCTCAAAGATCCAAAAGCTGCATGAGTCTCCAATGCGATCAATGGCGAAAGATCAACTAATATCTGCACCAGAAAGATACAAAAGAGTAGTATAAGCACAAATTTCTAAGCAACGGGTACCCAGTAGGCATTATCGTTTGACTGAGCGCATATAAGATATAAAAACAGTAATAGCAGATAGCAAGAAAGTAGTAACTAAAGCAATAGAGAAAGCACAAGGAACTAGCACGGAGAATAGTCAACCAAGAGTTATAAGCATACAATGCTAGCACAGAAGATATATACACAAAAATACAAGTGAAAGAAGGAAGAATGTACCTGGAATCCTTGCAACAAATATATATATAAAAGAGAGAGAGTTGAGTACATGGCGGTATACCAGTAACCTCAAGTAAAAGGGAAAGAAGGAAAGCAAGCCAACATAATTAACTAGAAGCCATACACAAATGTAATCATGCTTTAAACATCAATTTCAAGATAAGAATAGACGTAAAACAATCTCACAAGTGTAACCCTAGGATGGAAGAGCTAAGCCACAAGTACCGAGATCCACAATCAAGAACCATGCTAAGAATAGAATCTGATGACCCACAACTGCTAAGAAGGCCATAAAAATAGTGCCTCGACAATATAGGACCCAATAGCCCATCAATAACCAAAGTCCAATAATCGGAGCCTCAACAGGCTAAAAACCACTAATCCCTCAATAACCAAAGGACAACATAACTCTATAGTACGAAAGGAGTAATATAATCTACCGATAGTCCCAACGGCCACCCATACAATCGAGGAATGCAATCAAGTGAAAACAAACCCTCTAGATGCCCATACAACCGAAGCATACACTGAGCACACAGCACAAAGGTGGAATTGGAATACCTTATGCATGATGATGATGTATGATGAATCTGGTGTGATAGTAACCCGTATGTTCCCCCTCTGGTACACCAAAAGACCAATTGAGGAAGGACCCATGGAAGGACACTGCCCGCGTACCTCTACTCTGCCATACACCCCTACTCCTGGCACACGTGTCGGCCCATAGCCAGTTTCCCAGGAATGATAGGGTCCATAGAGGTCTTCTTGTAGACCACATACTAAAATCACAAAACTCAATATGTAACTCAATAAATGGAACCTCGTAGTACTTGCCCGGCTTTGCCCCAGGTCTAAATTAGTAGTGATAATCTCAAAAACCCATAAAAGGGTGCCCAAAGTGTATTTGGGTCTAAATCAGTAATCAAGTCTCAATAACCCTTATAAAGGGTGCCCAAAGCGTATCCAGGTCTAAAACAGTAGTAAATCAAGTCTAGTACTTTGGCACAGCCGAGCCTAGTATATGTGAAAACTGGTAATCAAATCATGATACTATATTCTTTTCTCCAAGAGGTTTCATAAAAGCCAGTTTAAAAACCCTTTCAAAGTCATATTATCATAAATAGGCCCTCGAGGACATGCAAAGTTTAGAAAAACATTTATAGTTGGCCTGAAGCCAAATCAATATAAAAACATGCAAAAAAGCCTTGCATGAATGATATGCTCGCAACCAATAAGTTAGCCCAACGGCTCACAAATATTCCTACCGGCCCTGTATAGGCTTAACAACTCTACAGTAGATATAACCAGACTAAAATAATATCTCTATATCCGGGACTCATGGACATTCCCAAATAACCCACCATCTATGTTCCAGAGTCAATACAAGGCCACACAGGATCACAAGGGTAATATACAATACTACAAAAATACTACAATCAACGTTTAAAATAAATAGACCAAAGACACGGACAAGGTCTGGGGTACCAACCTATAACAACCTACCCAAGGATGCTAATTAATGCAGTTATAACCTATATACGCATAGTTTAGGTAGGGAAAGCCATAACCTACCTATCGTACAACGACAAGCTGTTGGAACGATGATGTCCAACCCTAAACTGCTCTGAGAAGCTCCGAATAGAGATCAAACTATCAATAATATAAACTACGCATCAAAATAAAACCAACAATACCCATATTTCTATAATAATAGCAAGGCTGAAATCTTGATCAAAAGCGGGTCCATGGAGCCCATAACCCAAAATCAGAAATGAAAAGAAGCACGGTGAACTTACCACTCCCGTGAGTGCATGCCCCAAATTTGAGTGAATTTGGCCGAGGAAAAGGGCACAAAATAGCCCGCTCAAATCACGAATTAAAGATGGAATTTCAAGAATAAAAATTTGGAAATTAAGCAAGAACTACCTTCCACGAAGAGGGGAGCAAGGTAACGGAGAGAAATCCTCGAATCCACGAACAAACAACCCCAAAGGAGCAGCTACAATCAAATTAAGCCCAAGCCTTAAGAAAACATATCCAAGGAGGTTGAGTCATGAAGAAGCATTTGGGGGAGAACGGGACTTACCCGAAATGAAGAAGGAATCAAAAATAATGGACAAGCGGTGAATTCCCACTCTTAGGGACTGATTTGGAGCAAGTTTTTGGTGAAAGGAAACTATTTGAAGAGTGAGAGAAATGTGAGAATGGTCTGAAAAATTGAGGAGAAGGCTTTATATGTTGCAGGTTGTTGACCAGCGTAAACGCGCTGCCTTAGCGCAATCGCGCTGAAGGGAGGATCACAAACCAGCACAATCACGCAGCCTTAGCGCAGTCGCACTGATGGAAAAATCATAGGCTAGCACGATTGTGCTGTCCAGGCGCTATCACTGAAGGCCACCAGAAGAAGAAAAACCAGCAATAACCAAAACTTCTATGGGGCGTTCCTGGCACAATCGAACCCGATACTCAAAAAACAATAATGCTATTTGAGTGGAAATGACATTTCAGACTCAAAAGAATCAATGAAACTTCCATACGAGATCGTCTCAGAGGAATGTTGACCAAATTCAACACTAACTAACACCAATCAAACATCTAAAATGAGCTTGGCTCACCTGACACCCGAACCAACCAACTAACTAACACAAACTTGACATTCAGGAGCTAACAGCACTGAAGAAATTTCCATCCAAGGTTGTCTTCTTTGAATACTAACCAAAGTCAACCAAACAAGCCCAACTAGCTTGAAAACACAAAACGAGAGAGAATTCCAAGATGAATAGAACCTGGATCCCAACCAAAAGTCCGTCTAGACCAAAGTCCACGTTTTGGAGCTAGCGGAACTATCAAAATTTGATTCTGAGCATGTTTACCAAGAATGTTGACCGAAGTCAATGATTTGCATTATCTAAAGCTCTAAAACAAAGAACGGCCAAAAAGACCAAATAAATGGCCCGGGCACTGAACTGCCGGTCCTAGTAGTCCATAAATGACTTGGGGCCGCTAGAGGCAAGCTCTAACAGTACAAGAAAGACAAAAATACAAAAATGCCGAGAAGGGTCATTATAGGTGCTCACTATATAAAATAGATTCAACATGTAAGTAGTGACTCGGCGTACACTAACACACACAACCCATACATAATAAGAATTTATTGGGATTGACTTCTAAAGATACTTCCATTGATTTTGAATATTTCTTTAGCTAACTTCCTTTGGAACAACTTACTAAAAATTATTCTCATGCACTCTTTGGGACTTAAATTAATAATTGAGTATTAAAATGCATTTGACTCGCTAACCTTTCTTTTTGTACCTTCTAAAATTCATTAGGGATCACAATAAAAAGTATAAATCGATGAAAGAATAACTTGCATTTGAAATCATATTTTTGTATGAAAGCAAGTTGAGTCATCATATCATATCTTTTAATTTCTTAAAACTTGTTTAGTCACTAAAACACTTCCTGACAACGCAATACATAAATTCCTCCCTTCGTAAATTTAGAGTTCCATTTCTAGATTTATGCCAATAAAAATAGAGAAACCTTAACATATCTTGATTATGGGTCTTGCGATATTAATATGGAATGTACCCCTTCCTTATAGTATGTAATATATACAAAATCAAGTGACACAACTATTACAAATAGAACATTAACACGACAGGGTCAAATAAGAAATTTATAGACTACTAGGCGAGTGATTAGCTCGCCAGACTCTTTTTAAACGTATGCCTCATTACACTTTCTTCTTCATATTACAACCATAAATTAAAGACATAAAAAATATTTTTTCAGTAGCTATTGACAATTGGAAGGCTACAAAATAGTCCACCACAACCAAACAGACAGTATGCCTGTACTACAATCAAGAACTTGGTGTATCACTACACCCCTCCATTCTAACCCCAATACAACCACAACCATGAGTCTTCAAACCTTTAGAGCCAAAAATGATGATATACAGTCCTATGATAGTTCAACATAACCAAAACAACTCGAACTCACGACTTTCGATTACCATCCTGTGAGTTTATACAACAATTATGTCTAGAATCATGTCTTTCTCGTCATCAAAAATAAGGGGCTAAGAGGGCAAAAAATTAACTTAAATTTCATGAATTTTATAGTATTTTAACTTGGCTCCTCAAATTACAAATAGTTTCCTCAAATATGATACCTTGAATCAAGAAGAAACCAATTGAAAATAACAATACAATAATATGACTAAAGTTATGCTAATTTATCTTACAACTCAACACACATCTATACTTCTTCTTCTCTCCCAGATGCATATCTACAACAACCATACACATACATATCATTTCCCAAAATCCCAGCCATAACAACATCAGTAAAATACTTCAATACAGCCTAACATTAAATAATAATCCAAATACAATTTTCCGACCGTCTATTCGTGTGTTCTTGATTACATAGCTTTGCTATTACTTGGATTCACTCAATAAAATGAAGGGTGAGAATTATTACCTCAAAAAAGCAGTAACACCACCTAAAAATGAAACTCTTTAGCCTTGAATAATCCCTCAAATCACAACCAAAGAGGAGAAAAGAAGTGACATAATCTCTACGAATTTTCTGAGGGTGAAATCACATTGAAATCTTGTAGATATTTGCTTGGATGGTAGGGGAACTCTTAGAGAGGATTTAAGACTTTTTTTTTTCTTATTTGGGCGATAATAATGAGTTAAAATGAACTGAAAACATTGTATATATCATCTTGAAATTTCAACCGACTTAGGGGGCCAACTTGACCTGCCTGCTTGTGCAATCTCGCGAAAATGCAAATATCTCTCTACTCCAATGTTGTATTGTCAAACGGTTTAATGCGTCAGATACTATATTCATAGACCTTCAATTTTGTGGGTGGATCACCCTATATCTCAAAGTATATTGAGAGAAAATATCCTTAACATCAGACCCAAATTTTAGAGACATTATGAAAGTAACTTGTGAAAATATTTGTCGACTTTTGTTTTACAATTTGCTTGACTTCAAAACTTACCATACTAACATTTTAAGATTCGAATACCTCATAAAACACCCTTACTTATCCTATCCATTACTCCTACTCTTACCCCTATTATACGATTTATAACATCTTCGATTATCTTAACCTCCCATCCTCACGACACTTTCTTAACTTGTCAGGCTCATATTGGTTTACTTACATTGAATTCTCACGTAAAATTATGGAGTGTAACATACTAAATATTCTAATTTTATAAAATTGTAGGGTGTTACATATATAGGTGTCACGACATGATTTCTCAGATTGTGATGGCATCTACTACACCCAACTAGTAGGAAAGCCAAAAACCCTTAGTCCAGAATAACGAGTAGTGGGCTAATATGAGACACAATACAGAAGCAAAAATGTGAATACACGATAGAGATAAAGAAAGAAGAAACCATAATACAGCAGAAAGAAAGAGTAAGTCATACTTAAAACCCCCAAAACCTGGTATCAGTTGGTACAAAGCTACTACAACATAGGGAGTACTAGATAGGTACAAATATATATGATAGTCTCCAAATATACAAAAAGGGGACTAATCCGAAAGTAGAAGGAGATAAGTCAGCTACAGATGCCAGAAGATCCCCCTGGATGTCCGAATCAACAACTCTGCACTAGGAAACCATCACCAATGATAACTTGTGATAGGGTCTGCATCAGGGAAAAAGATGCAAAAGTGTAGCATGAGAACCAAAACAGGCAGTACCTAGTAGTCATCATAGGACGACTGAGCTCAAATAAGGTAAGAGTACAGAGAATGCAAATATACTAAAGGGAAATAAAGAGGGAGTCAGTATAAGGATATAAGTATAACTAGGAAATAACAAGGCTGAAAAGTAATCAGCTGAACAAAATATACCGCAGGTAAAGTAAAACATAGAGAAGTACGATAAAGTGGAAGAGTCTAACTATAGCCTAACTGAGTCCCCATAAGCCTAGAAGGTACACACACAATCATAGAATAACCTAATCAGACCCCCATAAGCCCGAAAGGTACAACCAGTAAATAATAGACCTAGCTGGACCCCCATAAGTCTGAAGGATGAAAACAACAGACAATAGTGACTAACAATAAATATAATAAGGTAATACAGGTAGAATCATGCCATGAGATGCCTTAGGATTTGTGCCAAGTACCAATAGTATCATATACTCCTTCTCCTGCCATAGCTTGCAAAGGCTGGACCCATAGAGGACTCGCAAAATTCATATACTAATTCTGAATTGTATCTCAATAACTGTGCCATGATAATAATCAGTAAAAACAACCTAGAACACCTTCCCTCGGGAATGCAAGTTTAAAATACCAGTAAAACCACCCGGAACACTTTCCCTTAGGCATGAAAGTTTAGAATACCAATAAAACCACCCGGAACACATTCCCTTGGGCATGTATGTTTATCTCAAATAAATATTTCATAAAATATACCATGTTTTCCGTAAGAAAGCCAGAGTACCAAAGATTTTCTCAAAAATCCTTTTCTGAAACCAAAAACAATATTCTAAATTGTGCCTTCATATGCTATGAAGATAACAACCACAATACAAGGACATAGATGAGTAATCATGTCTAGTTAATTCACACTAAAGCAATAAGGTCCACAAGCTAAATGAGAAGTGTCAACATTCTAAAATAGCATATATAAGAACAAAACTCTTAACTATCTCCTACGCAAACTTACTCTAAGGCAAAAACTACCCCAAATCCAAACTAACGCGGTTAATTCATACTCAAATGGAAAAAAAAAAACAAGCCAAAATGAGTTATGGAATAAGTAAACTGACCTAGGGTTCAACAATTCCAATCCATACGGCCATGGGACCATAAATACATAAATACGAATAAACAATACAAAGATAGAATGACTAAGCAAAAATAATAAACAAGCTTCTAACCTATCTCAAGAACTACCGGGAATTCCATATAATGAATATCTAAATTAACCACCCCAAATACCCCTAGCCGACTAATCAAGCTACGGCAAGAAAATATCTACAACTTAAGGAACTACATCAATTATGCTAAAACTTACATGAATAAGCAAGGGTAACTAAGGATCTCATCCTCCATTCTAAGCTAAATCCCCTAAATCGACTAGGATAATCAAATTCCTTGAAGATCAGTTATTTAATCAATAAATATCCTACTAAAAATTGGCACAAACCATACAATCATCTTACATGAGCTAAGTCTAGGAGTAAGAAAGTCATAGCCTACCTGGAAGTCGATCACGCGTGCTCGAACACACTAGACCAGAGCTTTTCCTTTCAGAGAAGCCTCCGAATGATGCCACACTATCATAACAATGATATACTCATTAAAATATGAACAATGATACTCATATTGTAATTTAACAATTAAGGTCGAAAATCGAGTGAAAAATCACTTGTGGGACCCGCATACGAATTTTGAAAACTAAACTGGGAAAAGTGTCCCTCATGGGAAAAGGATTACATGCACAATTTATTGAATGAAACCATCTCTAAACACGAGCTCAAATCAGCCCCAAAACCACAAGAACAATTCAAGAATCAACAAGAAATTTAATGGAATTATGGGTCAAAAACATACAATTTAATAATGGGAAATCGACTAGGAACAAGGAAATGTCTCCCCAACCAGAAAATGGTGATCCCATACTGAAATTTGTGCTTTGAGATATTTAGAAAAGGAGGATTATCAGTTGGAATGATTGAAATTAAGGAGACAACCTTTATTTATATCACGCCCCGAAGCTAGCCCCTAGACGTAACACGGGACCTAGGGTCACAAAAGTAACCCCAATCAAACCCAGAATATGGTGAATCACAAGAATACTAAAATAATTCTAAACAAGAGGAAGCATAACTGAATGATGCATATAATCTGAAAGAATCCACTAAGAATATCTTAAGTAAACAACTGAGTTTAAAGTAGAACAATCCAAATAAACTGAGTTTGACTCTATGTCCGAAAGCCTCAAATACTAATGAGCAGCTGGGACAAGCCCCCAGCTAACTCCAAATACTGAAAGTAAAGACAAACTGACTAACTCAAAAAGTATGTAAAAGATATGTCTTCGGGAGATGAGGACTCACCACTGACTGTCGCTGATATAGCACCAGGCGAACTAATCACGAGGCTGAAGCTGAGAACCTGAGCCTGCAGCATAATAGGATGCAACCTAGAGTATGCGTCAGTACTTCAGATGTACTAAGAATGAGGGATGTGCAAAGCTGACTGAATATATAAACATGCTGAAATACTAGTCTAGTATGTAATCTAAATTGAGCTAAAGTACATAGGCCCAATATACAATAATGCATAAAGACTGGAATGCAAGAATAAATATAAAGCATGCTTAAAACAGAGAATAAATATAACTGCGGGCAATAAGTACCTTACTCAAACTAATATTGTGGGAGAGTTTATTAGCCGACATAAAGCACGTGAGCTAAACATGAAGTCCGATGTATACACGCTATCAAGAGGACCCAATAGACCTTTCCAGTGTATAAAGGCATGACTGTGGCATGATCACTAAAATTGGTGCCCAATAGAGTGGACTTATAAACCTACGATGGCACGTAATTCTAGGACTTGAGGGTATGCTGAACCCTAGTCCAACTCGCTGCTAAATACTACTCCCAAACTGAATACTATAGCTCATTTAATCTGTAGTCCTGAATTCATGAGATAGAACTAATCTGATCTAAAAACATTGTTTTTCTGAAATACTGGAGTACCCTGAAAATCTTACTGAGTTCTTAATTTCTAACTCCAAACTAGTAGTCTAGGTTCAATTTTGGAGAAAACTAACACGTTTAGGAAAATACTATAATTTAGGGCTAAGTCCATGATTTCTAAAGACCTTGTAACCATCTAAGAAATTCATTGAAAATCACTATGTGTTATCTAAAATAGTGTGAAAATCATATATGAATCATGAGCATGGATTTCTATAACAATCTGCAAAAAAGGACAAGAACCCTAGTTCTAAATTCAATAAAATCATTGAAAGAGTCTGAGGTTGTTGGGCATAAGGGAGAAATAAGACCTTATTGAATTCCCACATACCTAGTGGATGAAAATCCCTGCAAGAAATCTGAATTTGAAGCTTGTAGGAGATAACCCTAGACCTGGAAATTGGAGAAGGCGCTTCTTTTCTACTTGAGAATTGATTTGAGAGGAAATGATTTGTTTTGGGGGTTTTCCTAAATAAAATAAGCCTAAGACTATTTATAGTCGGAGCCAAAATAGAAAGGAAAGGTATAAAATAACCCCTGAAAATTAAATTAAAAGCTGCTGGAAAAATTCGCGACTAGGTTTCGCGGTCCGTGGAAACTTCCACAACTCATGGAACCCCGTCGGAGTCCCTGGGCCCCTTTTCTTGGTTGCGGGTCTGATAACCATTAGCCAAGTTTACGGATCATGGAACCATCCACGGCTCATGGAACCTGCTCGTGGTTCCTGAGGGATTTGATAACCCTTGAGTCTGAGTTCCACGGATGGATCCAACGTCTCGTGAAAGCTTCCACGGCTCGTGGAACCAGTCTGTGGTTCTCAGAGGGAATGTAAGCCCTCTAATCTTATTGCACGGGCACAGTCCACGACCTGTGGAACCTTTCACAACTCATAGAACTGACTCGTGGTTCGACTGCCAGTTGAAATTTTAGATTCTTTCTGGTTTTATGAGCTGAGTCTAGGCTTGGATGTTTTGGGGTGTTACAATATCTCCCCCTTTGGATCATTCATCCTCTAATGGAGACTAACCAAGCTGAGTTTGGAGGGAAAGAGCTGCAATCCTTACCAACTGAGTACTAGAAACGGATACCTAACTGAACTGAGTTCCATGAACATGCAAATATGCTGAAATGCAAGGATAACTGAGGGAACAAGGTATCGAGACTGAATTACACATGAGTAAACTGATAGACTGGAGAGAGACTATTACCTCAATCTAAAACTGAATCGGAAGGAAAGAGGTGGGGATACTTGGCCATCATGGCTACTTGTGCTTTTAAAGTAGCTCTCTCTACAGACTGATTCCTCCATAAAACCTTTATTGAGGCAACTTCTTTATTCCTCAACCTACGAACCTGACGGTCAAGAATCACAATAGGAACCTCTTCATAGGTGAGTCTATCCTTCACAGCCACACTCTCTATAGGAAAAATTGATGCCAAATTACCCACACACTTCTTCAACTAGGAAATGTGAAATACTGGATGAACCGCTGCTAGTTCTGCTAGAAGCTCTAACTCGTAAGCCACATTACCAATCCTTTTCAGGATTATGTAAGGACCTACATACCTCGGGCTGAGCTACCCTTTCTTTCCAAATCTCATCACGCTCTTCATGGGTGACACTTTCAGGAAAACGCAATCATCGATTTCAGACTCTAAGTCCCTTCTCCTTACATCTGTATAGGACTTTTGATGACTCTGAGTTGTTTTCAATCTCTCCCTGATGAGATGAACTTTCTCCATAGCCTCATGAACCGAATATGGCCTGATCAAGGCTGCTTCACCTACTTCTAACCAACCGACCGAAGACCTATATCTATGCCAATAGAGTGCCTCATATGGGGCCATCTGAATACTGGAGTGGAAACTGTTATTATAGGTGAACTCTATGAGAGATAGGTGATCATCCCAACTACCTTTGAAATCGATCACGCAATCCCTCAATATGTCCTCTAAGGTCTGAATGGTACGCTCAGCTTGACCATCCGTCTGCAGATGAAATGTTCTCCTGAGATTTACCTGAGTACCAAGACCTTTCTTAAATAATCTCCAGAAATGAGATGTAAGCTAAGGACCTCTATATGAGATGATAGACAGTGGAACCCAATGCAACCTGACTATCTAACTGATGTAGAGTTTGGCATAGTCCTCCGCTGAATCTATAGTCTTGACCGCTAAGAAGTGGGCTGACTTAGTGACTCTGTCCACTATCACCCAAATGGAGTTGTGTTGTCTGCGAGTATGAGGTAAACCCATAATGAAGTCCATGTTGATCACTTCCCACTTCCAAGTAGGAATTCTGATGTCCTGAGTCACACCTCCTGGCTTCTGATGTTCTACCTTGACCTGTAGACAGTTGGGACACGTAGCCACAAAATCTGCAATGTCCCTTTTTATGTTGTTCTACTAATAGACTTCCCGTAGATCACGGTACATCTTAGTGGCACCAGAATTAATAGAGTATTTGGAATTATGGGCTCCTGGAAGGATCTTCTACCTCAACTCACCCATATTAGGAACACATAAATGGCCTTGGTAAGAAAGAACACCATCTCCCCCCGGGAGAAAACCTCTACTCTATGCTGATGAACTGCACCTTTCATCTGAAGCAATATGGGATCACTGTCTTGTTTCTGAAGCAATATGGACTATCACACCACCATCTGTCATGTCCATGAGGCAAACTCCTAAGTTAGCAAGCCTATGAAAATCCCAGACTAATTCCTTCCTCTCCTCCTCAACATGTGACACACTACCCATAGACAGTCTACTGAGGGTATCATTCACTACATTGGCCTTACCCGAATGGTAAAGCACATTCATATCGTAGTCTTTGAGGAACTCAAGCCACCTTCTCTGACGAAGATTCAACTTTTTCTGGTTGAATATATACTGAAGGATCTTATGATCTGTGAACACATCAACATGAACACTATGCAAGTAGTGTCTCCAGATCTTTAGGGCAAACATAACAAATGCAAGCTCAAGGTCATGAGTCGAGTAGTTCTTCTCATGGGCCTTAAGCTGTCTGGAAGCATAAGCTATGACCTTACCCTGCTGCATTAAAACACAAACCAGGCCCACCCTGGATGCATCACAATAAACCATATAACCGTCTAAACCCTCTGGTAGAGTCAAAATGGGAGTGGTAGTCAACCTGGTCTTCAGTTCTAAGAAGATTTTCTCACACTCCTCTGACCCCTGGAACTTGAGCTTTTTCTGAGTCAACTTGGTCAATGGGGCAGCTTTGGATGAAAATCCTTCTATGAACCTCCTGTAATAACTAGCCAAACCCAAGAAACTTCTGATGTCTGTCGGAGAGGTCGGTCTGGGCCAGTCCTTTACCGCCTCAATCTTCTGAGAATCAATTCGGGTTCCTTCACTAGACAACACATGACCATGAAAATCAACAGATTTCAACTAGAACTCACACTTACCAAACTTGGTGAATAACTGGCGGTCCTTAAGAGTCTACAGAATGACCCTCAGATGATTCGCATGCTCCTCTTCATTTTGAGAATAAATGAGGATATCATCAATGATGACAATGACAAACAAGTCCAAATATTATCTGAACACCCTATTTATTAAGGCCATGAAAGCTGCAGGAGAATTGGTTAGTCCAAAAGACATCACAACAAATTCCTAGTGACCATATCGAGTCCTGAAGGCTGTCTTCGGGATGTCACTATCTCTGACTCTGAGCTGATGATAGCCGGATCTGAGGTCTATCTTAGAGAAGCAACTAGCACCCTGAAGCTGGTCAAACAAGTCATCAATACTGAGGATGGGATATTTATTCTTGATTGTGACTTTGTTCAACTGGCGGTAGTCTATGCACATCATGAGAGAATAGTCTTTCGTATGCATGAAAAGTACTGGAGCACCCTATGGAGAGATGTTGGGTTTGATGAAGCCCTTATCTAGAAGGTATTTCAACTGTTCCTTCAACTCCTTAAGCTCAGATGGAGTCATTCTGTAAGGAGGAATCGAAATAGGCTGCATATCCAGAAGGAGATCTATTTCGAAGTTGATTTCCCATTCGGGAGGAACTCCGGGAAGATCTTTTGGAAACACTTCTGGGAACTTATTCACCACATGGACTGACTCAAGAGTTGGGGTTTTGTAGTTTGAATCCTTAATCTGAACAAGGTGATAGATATACCCCTTAGAAATCATTTTGTTGGCCTTAAGGTAAGAGATGAATTGACCTATAGACATTGATATACTACCCTTCTATTCTAAGATTGGCTCATCAAGAAACTAAAACTAAATGACCCTAGTTCTGCAATCAACTGCGGCATAACTAGAATGTAACCAATCCATGCCTAGAAAAATATCGAAGTCAGTCATCTCTAACTCTACAAGATCGACTGAGGTGACTTTTTGGGAAACTGTGACCGGGTAATTTTTGTATACCCGTCTAGATATAACTGGGTCACCAACTGGATTAGAGACTGAGAAAGGCTCCGAGAGGATTTTTAGACTGACACGAAAATTTACTTATATGTAAGGAGTTAGAAAGAAAAATGTAACACCAGGGTCTAACAATGCATAAATATCTAAATGGAATAGTTGCAACATACCCATGACCATATCGGGAGAATCCTCCTAGTCCTGTCGAGTATTAAGAGCATATTATATGTTCTAACGCTGACCACCACCTATACCAGATGAGGCACCCTGCTTAGTGGGGTAGCCTACTGGAGATACTGAAGTAGTAGACTGAGCTTTGTTACCTCCCTGTCCCTGCATGGCAGAGGGGCAGTCCTTTAACCTATAACTAAGATAACCACAACCAAAACACCACTCTCTACCAGCAAGACACTCACCCGGATAGTTCTTACCATACTTTGGGCATTATGGAAAAGTACGGTTACCTGAAGCAATGCCCTGAGACTTAGAGCCTGATGCTCCTCTTTTTCGGTCTTGTCAAGGTCTGGTAGATGGAGCACTAGCTGCTGAAGGCGCTGGGGCTGTGGACCTCTGTTGAAACTATGAGCGACTCTCACCACCCAAACTCTTCTGAGAATATTCATAATTACTTGTCCTAGCCTTTTTGTTATCTATATCCATTTCCTTAAGCTTATCGCCCTCAACCTACTAAGCAGGGGTCATCAATCTGGAGATATCCATATCCCTTAATAGCATAGCATTCCTTCACTCTGTCTTCACCATATCGGATACTCCAAACAAGAACTTGCCCATTTGATCCCTCAGGTCGACCACCATATGCGGAGCATACCTGTAAATCTAGTGAACTTCAATCCATATTCCTGGACTGACATCGACTCCTGGGCCTTAGCCTCCCTCAACTCTCTTAGGAAAAACCTGTACAGAAAAGCTCCAGGAAAATAATCCCATGTCACAGGAGTTGTATTCCCACCCCTATTGTATTTCCACTACGTGAACCATATGTGAGCCACATTGTTGAGTTAATAGGATGCTAACTCAAAACTATCAGTACCAGCCACTTGCATCACCACAAGAATCTTTTTGATCTCATTAATTAAATTTTGTGGGTCTCACCAATCTTTTACCGTAGAAACTCTGGCGGATTCATACGAACAAAATCATAAACCCTGGCTACAGCCGATCCACCAGTGGGGTTCGTAGGAACTGGGGCCTACTGATTAGCCTGATTGGCTACTATCTGAGCCAACAGCTGGATTGCATTATGGAACTCTGCATTCATAACCTCATGGTTTGGGACTGGAAAAACTGCATTAGCATTTCGTGCGTTAGCTCTATGAGGAGGCATGATCTGAAACGCATAACAACAGATTAGAAGGGAGAAGTTGAATTACACTCCATCGCACGATAAAGATAGGAAAAGAAATGAAGTGTTTCTTAGAACACCTCATAGCCTCTCCCACATAAGTGTGGCACACTTCACACTATAACAGAGACACTACTTAGTACGGTTTTCAGACACCCTAGGACTCTTGAACCTGATGATTTGATACCAAGTTTGTCACACCCCGAGGCTAGCTCCTAGACATAACACGGGACGTAGGGTCATAAGTAACCCCAATCAAACCATGAATATGGTGAATCACAAGCATACTGAAATAATTCTAAACAAGCGGAAGCATAACTTAATGATGCATATAATCTGAAAGAATCCACTAAGAATATCTGAATGAAACAACTGAGTTCAAAGTAGAATAACCTAAATGAACTGAGTTTGACTCTATGTCTGAAAGCCTTTAATACTGATGAGCTTCTGGGAAAAGCCCCCAGCTAACTCTAAATACTAAAAGTAAAGACAAACTGACTAACTAAAAATCCATGTAAAAGATATGTCCTTGGGTGATGAGGACTCACCACTGACTGTCGTTGATATGGCACCGGGCGAGCTAATCAGGAGGCAGAAGCTGAGAACTTGAGCCTGCATCATAATAGGATGCAACATAGAGTATGCGTTAGTACTTTGGATGTACTTAGCATGAGGGATGTGCAAAGCTGACTGAATATATAAACATGCTGAAATACTAGTCAAGTATGTAATCTGAACTGAGCTAAAGTACATAGGCCCAATATACAATAATGCATAAAGACTGGAATGCAAGAATAAATATAAAGCATGCTTAAAACAGAGAATAAATATAATTGCGGGCCACAAGTACCTTACTGAAACTAATACTATGGGAGAGTTTATTAACCGACATAAACCACGTGAGCTAAACGTGGAGTCAGATGTATACGCCCCATCGAGAGGACCCAATAAACCTTTCCATAGTATAAAGGCATGACTATGGCGTGATCACTAAAATTGGTGCCCAATAGAGTGGACTTATAATTCTATGATGGCACGTAGTTCTGGGACTTTAGGGTACGCTGAACCCTAGTCCAACTCGCTGCTAAATACTACTCCCAAACTGAATACTATAGCTCATTAAATCTTTAGTCCTGAATTCATGAGACAGAACTAAACTGATCTGAAAACATTGTTTTTTCTGAAATACTATAGTAACTTGAAAATCTGACTGAGTTCTTGATTTCTAACTCTAAGCTAGTAGTCTAGGTTCAATTTTGGAGAAGAGTAACACATTTAGGAAAATGCTATAATTTACTGCTAAGTCCATGATTTCTAAAGACCTTGTAACCATCGAAGAAATTCATTGAAAATCAGTGTGTGTTATTTAAAACAGTGTGAAAATGATATATGAATCATGAACATGGATTTCTAGAACAATCTGCAAAAAGGGACAAGAACGCTAGTTCTAAATTCAAGAAAATCATTGAAAGAGTCTGAGGTTGTTGGGCATAACGGCGAACTAAGCCCTTACTGAATTCCCACATACCTGGTGGATGAAAATCCCTGCAAGAAATCTAAAGTTGATGCTTGGAGGAGGGAACCCTAGGCCTGGAAATTGGAGAAGACACTTCTATTATTCTTGAGAATTGATTTTAGAGGAACTAATTTGTTTAGGGTGTTTTTCCTTAATAAAATAAGCCTAAGACTATTTATAGTCGGAGCCAAAATAGAAAGGAAAGGTCTAAAATAACCCATGAGAAATTAAATTAAAAGCTGCAAGAAAAATTCGCGACCAGTTTCCACAGACAGGTTCCACGTCCTATGGAAACTTCCAAGAATCTTGGAACCCAGTTGTGGTCCCTGGGCCCCTTTTCATGGCTGCGGGTCTGATAACCACGATCCAGGTTCACATCTCGTGGAATCATCTACGGCTCATGGAACCTGCTCATGGTTCCTGAGGGATTTGATGACCCTCGGGTCTGAGTTCCACCGATGGATCTTATGACTCGTGGAATCTTCCACGACTCGTAGAACTAGTACGTGGTTCTCAGAGGGAATGTCATCCCTCTGATCTGATTCCACGGGCATAGTCAATGACCCATGGAACCTTCCACGACTCGTAGAACTGACTCGTGGTTTGACTGACAGTTGAAATTTTAGATTCTTTCTGGTTTTATGAGCTGAGTCTAGGCTTGGATGTTCTGGGGTGATACAATTTAACTACCCGCGATCACCACACCTGTGTTCATATTGATGCAGGGGCATTGTCACTATATTAGCTTGACCACCGCAGGGGCAGAGGTTAACAAAACACCCCAATCCTGCTGGTGCGATGCACAAGCCGCAGGGGCAGCACCACAAGGGCGCAAAAAGGGGCGTAGGGGCGCCTCCTGGCGATGTTAACTAGAATCGTAGGTGCGGCTGGTGACTGCAGGGGTGGAAGCACAGGTGTGGCCAAGGCACCACAGCTGCGCCATACCAGAACCAGCAACAACAGCTGCCAAACTTAGCTGAAAAACTCTCCAATCACACCCTCGGGGATCATTCCAAACCCCATAAACACAAACCAAACATGATACCTAACTAAAAATGGCATTTTGAACTCAACAGAATCGACTAAATTCCAAATGGATATTATTTTATAAAAAAGTGGGCCCCACACCCAAAAATCAACCTTTTGCAAAAAGGAACCCAATAGTCCAAAATTAGTCTGGAAGCCTTGGGACCCAAACCAAAGGTTCCTTTAGCCCAAAGTCAACTTTTTGGAGCTAATAGCGCTGATGGAATTCTCATCCGAGGCCATCTTCTACAAAGGTTGACCAAAGTCTCTTTCAACTTTAGTAGTTTCAAATATGGAAATTGGCTTAAAAGAAAAATGAATTGCCTGGGAACCGAACTGTCAGTCCTGGTACTATATAGATAACATGTAGTCACTATGGTAAAGGTCAAAACACAAAAAACACAAAAGTCATAGATAACATCATTTATTTTGATGACATACTTATTTATAGTAGAATTATTTAGGAACATGTTGATCATTTGAAGCAAGTATTTGATGTTCTACTTCATAAGAGGCTCTTTTCAAATATCATGAATTATTCATTTTGTATGGAGAAGGTGGATTTCCTGGGGTTCATGGTGAGTGGTAATTGTTTAGAGGTGGATGAAGAAAAGGTTGAGTCTATTAGATCTTGGCCAACTCCTACTAATGCAACTGAAGTAAGGAGTTTCCATGGGTTTGAAAGTTTCTATCAACACTTTGTGAAAGGCTTTAGCATTATTGCTTCCCCTTTAACCGAATTGATCAAAAAGGGCACACCCTTTATTTGGGGAGATGTTCAAGTGAAAACCTTTCAAGAGTTGAAGTCTATGTTAAGCCCTTTCTTCTTTTCTACAATTGCCTGACTTTGATAAACCATTTGAAATTGAATGTGATGCTTCGGGTGTTGGTATTAGTGGAGTGTTGATGCAAGAAGGAAATCCTTTGGCCTACTTTAGTGAAAAACTAAAGGGGGCCTTATTGAACTACTCAACATATGATAAAGAGTTGTATGCACTTGTGTGGGTGTTGGCTCATTGGAAACACTATATATGGCACAAAGAGTTTGTGATAAGGACGGATCATGAGTCCTTGAAGCATATAAAAAGCCAATCAAAGTTAAACAAGCGCCATTCTGAGTGGGTGGCATACATTGAAACATTTCCTTATGTGATCCACTACAAGCAAGGAAATGAAAATTTGGTTACCGATGCTTTGTCTAGAAGGTTCGTATTGGTTAACACTTTGACTTCTATAATGATGGGCTTTGAAAGCTTGAAGGAATTCTACTCTAAGTACTCTGTCTTCAAGGAGGTTTATGATGAAATTTGCCAAGGGAATCATGTGGAACGTTTCCAAATAATTGATGGTTATTTGTTCAAGGATGGTAAGGTGTGTGTGCTTATAAGTTTGTAGAGGGAGATCTTCCTCAAAGAAGCTCATAGTGGTGGCATGATGGGACACTTTTGTGTCCATAAAACACTTGACATCCTCATGGAGCAATTCTATTGGCCAAAGATGAAGCATGATGTGGAGAAGTTATGTGGACAATGCCTCGAATGCAAGCAAGCCAAGTCTAAGACTCGGCCCCAAGGTGATGATATGTATTCGAGGATGAATCCTTTTCAAGAAGGGGAAGATGATACGTTATCACCCGACACAACTTCTACGAGGCCTTTCACTAGGAGCTCAGCTAAAGAACACCAAGCCTTAAAAGTTCTATTAATGGAGAAAGAGGCTTTGGAGACCATTGAAGAGCGTATATCAAGGATCTTCAACTTATGGATGATTTCATAGGAAGAAGAGACTACCATTGATTCTCCCTAGTGGTGCAAAGCAGTGGGTGGCATGCAAAATCAGTGGTGCCTTTTGCACAAAATTTGCATATGTTGCTCATACTTTCTCTGCCTAGTGATGCAGCACAGAGGGTGGCACGCACAAGGGGTGGTGCATTTTGCTCAAGCCTCCACACATGGCCCATCACGGGCCAAATTTAGAGTCTTCTTAGGTCACTTTTGGTCCTTTTATTGTACAAACAAAACACTATAAATAGAGCCTTATTTCTTTTCATTCCAAAGATATTGATAATTATTGAATGTTGATTTGAAACCTTGTAGTTGCTAATATAGCTTGTAGTATTGGGTGGATTACCAATTAGTTATTCTAGTTGTAAAAATCTATTGGGTGCATTCCTAATAGTCGATTAGGTGGATTCCTAATAGATAGTTGAGTGATTAGGGGTGGATTCCTTTGATTGCTTGTTAACTTCTTTGCTTAATTAATCATAGAGTCATACATTTGTGGATTCATTTATTTGTATCTTTGTTTGATTGAGGTATTATTATTTGTTGAACAAGTTCAATTGGGAGGTGAAGGCATAATGTCCTTTGTTTCCCATAAACTTGGTTAATTGACATTAATCCACATATCTTTTGTTTATTTAATTTTTGTATTTGGATTTTGATTAGTCTCCCTAATCGAGATCTTATCAGGTGTATAGGTGCTCATTGGTATTGTTGGTAGATTAATGTTACTTTCTCCTATTTTAGTTACCTACTTGTTTACTTTTCGATCATCCTTACCTTGTGAGTTGTATTGTTGGCATGTTAATGTTTAGTTTCCTTTCTTTCTCTCCCTTTGTTTGAGTTTACCGGTACACCACCCTGTTTGTTAAGCTTTCCTTATTTATTGTTATTGCAAGGACCCAAGTGAACTCTCTAATCTTACATCTGTCTTCTGTGATACATCTTTTGTGGATAGCTTAGTACTCTTATATTCTTTTATGCCTTCTATATGTTGCTAGATTCCTTGTACTTCAGTCTATTTGCGTCTGTGACCCTTTTCTTCCCTTATCTGCTATATACAGCTTTTACATTTTATATGTGCCCAGTCAGCCTATGATGTCTATTGGGTACATGTTGCTTATGCAATTGTTGCTCATACTACACTTATGCATCTTACTAATGCAGATCCTAATGTGGGCTATCATCATTGAAGTGGGGACTTTGTGCAGCTTTTGGGACATCCAAGACATAAGGTGAGATCCTAGCGACTGGGGCTTGGCTATATCTCTTCTTTTGGCACAGTTGACTCTTTTGTATATTTGAAGACAGTGGTATATTTTACTTTTGCACTCTCTTGTACTCTGTATCTTTAGTAGTGGATCCTGTACTTATTATACCAAGTAGTGGGATGGTGTAGTTATCTTTAGGCTGCTTTTCTTTTGCAATGCCTTCTTTACCTTCTTCCGCTTATTAGCCTATTTGTGCGTGCTTCACTTAGGTAATGGTCTATTACTAACTATTCTGAGCTACGGGGATTGGTTCGCCTATCAGAAGGTTATAGGTTCTATCATGACCCAAACAAAATTGGGTCATGACAGCTTGGTATTAGAGCATAGGTTCACCAGTGTCATTGATATAGAAGCTAATGTCTAGTAGAGTCTTGCAGATCTAGGGGGAGATGTATGTACCCTATCTTCGTGAGGCTACAGTGACATCTTAGGAAACGTGAGTCTTATCTTGCTTCTATATCATGCGTTTTATCCGAGATGGTTTCCTGGAATCTCATTTGTTCTAGTTCACTCTTCTATAGATGGTTCGTATGAGATCTTCAGTATAGGACGAGGGTGAGCCTTTATTACCAGCACCTCCATCTCCATCCAGGGGCCACGGTAGATGTAGAGTTAGAAGTCGAGGATGTGCCCGAGCAGCGGCACCAGTTAGAGCTCCTGAGGTCGAGGATGAGCTTGAGCTAGTTTTGAACTAGGAGCTCGTGGACCAAGGAGTTGCCCAGGTGCCACCAGTACTAGTAGAAGCATCGATATCAGCATCAACACCAGCCTCAGCTCTTACACCAGATATCCGGAGTGTGCTTCTCAGTTATTGAGCATGGTTGGGGGTGATCCTTCTAATATGGAATAAACATCCGCTCAAGGGGTAGCCCTGGGTGTTCAGAGTTTAAGAGTGCAGCCTTCTACCCATGCATAGGTCTTTTTAGTGCCTATAGTCGCTTAACTTCTCACTCCCTGCCTAGTTATGTCTGAGTCAGAGCAGAAGTCTTTAGGCCAGTTTCTAAGACAATACCCGCTGAGCTTCTACGGTGCTCATGGGAAGGATGCCTATGATTTTATTTCAACCTGTGAGGAGATGCTTTATCACCTTGGTCAGTTGGATGTCCACTGAGTGGATTATACCACATATCAGCTGAAGGGGAAAGCTAAGCTTTGGTGGAGGGCCCAGGTAGCTTGCAAGAACCCTGAGTCTCCTCAGTGGACATAGAGGGATTTCTACGAGACCTTTATGGTCGAGTTCTTGCTGCAGTATGACTGTGAACATCATAGGGATCAGTTTACTCGATTGATGAAGGGGTCTATGACAATGTCTGAGTACGATACCCGCTTTCACCAGTTGGATCTATTTGGGGCTAGGATCATTCCTACAAAGCCAGATCGGATTCATCGATTTATTTGGGGGATGAGATATGAGCTTCTTGAGACTACAATACTAGTTGCTATTGGGCGACCATTTCAGGCGATAGTGAACCATGCCCGCACTATGGAGGATTTGTATCGCCAAGACCCCAGGGCCAGAGATAAGACACCACACTATTAGGCAGTTAGAGTTGTTCCCGCTCTAGCAGTAGAGGTTCAGGTCAGTGGGGTAGAGGATATTAGCCACAGCAACATTCGGGCTAATCTAGTAAACCAGTTCAGGCATCACTTTAGGCTTTAGGTGGGCCTTAGTTTGATATCACGAAGATAGCCTTCAGGACTCGGTATGGTCATTATGAGTTTATCATCATGTCTTTTGGTCTAACGAATACTCCTGCAGCTTTTATGGATTTGATGAGCCGTGTGTTCAAATAGTATTTGGATATGTTTGTGATTGTTTTCATTGATGATATCCTCATCAACTCTCGGAGTGAGGAGGAGCATACGAATCACTTGAAGGTTGTGTTGCAAACTCTCAAGGATAGATAGTTGTTTGCAAAGTTTAGGGAGTGCGATTTTTGGATGCAGTCTGTTGCTTTTCTGGGTCATATTATGACTAAAGATGGTATTCGGGTTGACTCTCAAAAGATTGAGGCGGTAAAGAACTCGCCTAGACCCACTTCCCCATCCGATATTAGGAGTTTCTTGGGTTTGACTGGTTACTATAGGAGATTTGTGGAATGGTTTTCCTCCCTTGCTTCCCCATTGACCCGATTGACTAAGAAAAAGGTTAAGTTTCAGTGGTCCGACTATTGTGAGAAAAATTTTAAGGAATTAAAGACTCAATTTACTATAGCTCCAGTATTTACTCTACCCGAGGGCCTTGATGATTTTGTTGTGTATTGTGATGCCTCCAGAATTGGTTTGGGTTGAATTTTGATACAACGGGGCAAGGTGATTTCTTATGCCTCGAGACAGCTTAAGGTGCATGAGAAGAACTACCCTACTCATGATCTTGAGCTAGCGGCCATGGTTTTTGCTTTGAAGATTTGGAGATGTTATTTTTATGGTGTGCATGTGGATGTTTTCACCGATCATAAGAGTCTTCAATATGTGTTCAGTCAAAAGGAGTTGAATTTATGACAAATAAGATGGATTGAGCTCCTTAAAGATTATGATATGAGTGTGCTTTACAACCCGTGTAAAGCCAATGTTGTGGCGGATGCTTTGAGTAGATTGTCCATGGGTAGTGTGGCCTTAATTGAAGATGAAAGAAGGAATTGGTTAAAGAAGTTCATAGGCTTTCTTTGTTGGGAGTTCACCTTATAGACTCGATCGAAGGTGGTGTGATTGTGACTAATGGTGTCGAATCATCCTTGGTGGCTGAGGTGAAAGCTAAGCAAGACCAAGATTCTGTTCTACTTCAGCTTAAGGGTGCATTTCGTCAGCAAAGGGTCGAGGTTTTCTCCCAAGGGGGAGATGGTGTGCTTCCTTACCAGGGTCAGTTATGTATGCCAGATGTAGATGGATTGAGGCAGCAAATTTTGTTCGAGGCTCACAGTTCTAGATACTCCATTCATCCGGGTGCCACTAAGATGTATTGTGATCTACGGGAAGTATTTTGGTGGAATGGTATGAAGAAGGACATAGCCAGGTTTGTGTCTAAGTGTCCCAACTGTCAACAGGTAAAGGTGGAACATCAAAGCCCAGGTGGTATGCTTCAGGATGTTGATCTTCCCACTTGGAAATGGGAAGCAATCAATATGGACATTATTACGGGTTTGCCTCGTACTCAAAGGCAGCATGATTCCATTTGGGTGATCGTTGTTCGGATGACCAAGTCATCCCATTTCTTGGTTGTTAAGACTACAGATACAGCGGATGATTATGCCAGACACTACATTCGGGAGATAATCTGATTGCATGGTGTTCCCTTGTCTATCATTTCGGATAGAGGTCCCCAGTTTACATCTCAGTTTTGGTGATTGTTTCAAAAAAGTCTTGGTACTAAGGTGAAGCTTAGCATAGTTTTTCACCCTCAGACGGATGGTCAGGCCGAGCATACTATTCAGAATTTGGAGGATATGTTGAGGGCTTGTGTTATTGACTTCAAAGGAAATTGGGATGATCACTTACCTCTTATCGAGTTTGCCTACAACAATATTTTCCACTCTAGCATCCATATGAGGCACTTTATGGCCAAAGGTGTAGATCTCCTATTGGTTGGTTCAAGGTTTGTGAAGCATCCTTGATTGGTCAAGATTCTGTGCACGAAACCATGGAGAAAGTTCAGCTTATTTGGGAAAGGTTGATGACCGCTCAGAGTCGACAGAAATCTTATGCGGATGTGAGGAGAAGGGAGTTAGAATTTGAAGTTTATGATTGGGTTTTCCTTAAGGTGTCACACATGAAGGGTGTGATGAGGTTTGCAAGAAAGGAAAACTTAGTCCTCATTTTGTAGGTCCTTATCGGATTTCGAGGAGAGTTGGTAGTGTTGCTTATGAGTTGGAGTTACCAACGGAGTTGGAAGCGATTCACCCAGTTTTCAATGTTTCCTTGTTGAAGAAATGTGTTGGTGATCCTGCCTTGATTGTTCCCTTGGAGGATGTGGGAGTGAAGTATGGTCTCACTTATGAGGAGGTTCCCGTGGAAATCCTTGATCGTCAGGTTCAAAAATTGAGAAACAAAGAAGTAGCTTTAGTGAAAGTCCTATGGGGGAATCATCTTGTAGAAGGTGCTACTTGGGAAGCGAAAGAGGCCATGAAGGCCAAATATCTGCATCTCTTCCATTCTGATTCCGCTCCAGCTTGAGTTACTAGTTCCCTCCTTAATATGTTCCTCCGATCTTACTCTATCAGTTCCTCTCACGATCCTATCATGCACACATGTTTTATGAAGTTAGTTTATCATGTTTTCAAGTTACAAAGTTCAGTTTTCATGATTACCCCTTGATTCTATGTTATGATGTTTGGTTGGGATATTTTCTCCTCAGTTTTCCCTTGTTTAGTCTTCATTCGAGGACGAATGATCCCAAAGGGGAGATATTGTAACACCTCGTACGCGTATTTAGCTACCTAAGTTAAAATCCCAGAAATAATTCCAAGTTTCCAGGGATGACAGATCCAACGACGACTCGTCCTTCTGGACTACGGTTCATCATGTGCACTCGTCGTCCAACTTCCAGAGAGTCCCTCAAAGTTTCCCAGAGAAGATGGGTTGAAGGATGGTCTGTCCTTCTGGATGACGGACCGTTGTTCCCAACCGTAGTCCTTGAGTTCAGAGGACCAGATTTTCCCTAAGTCAAACTACGAGTCAACAAGAAGATCCATCATTTCAGAGAATGAACCGTCGTTGGACTCATGGAGTGCATTTCCAGTAGCTCAATTTTTGGGTCAAAGAGTTATAGATCCCTTTGACGGTCCGTCCTTCTAGACGACGGACCATCGTCCTAAGTCGTGGTCACTGACTTCGGAAATTTCCAGCTTTTTCTTAAGCTTAAGTTCAGGAGTATTTTAGTCTTTTTCCACCCTATTATGGATTAAGTGAAGTCGTTTTGACTACTTTTAGAAGGGTTTTCACCCATATTATCCTAAGTCTACCTTAAGTTCCTCATTCCTCCCTCAAAAGAGAAAGTTCTTCCTCTCAAGCTCAAGGTTCAAGCTCCAAGTCAAGTCTCCTTATTCTTTTCCATTCAAGTGGGTAATCTTCCACCAAGGTATGTAGGTCTGTAGCAATGGGTTTCTTCCACCCTTGTGCCCAAAATCCCCAAGTCTTATTTTGAGATCATGAAGCTATGAAATTAGAGTTTTAAACCAAAATTTGGGGAAAGTTTATGAAGTCAGTTCAATATGTTCAATTTCATGGTTTCTTATTGATCACTCATGATTTGATTATGATTTCCTTTTTGGTTTTGAAAGCCCAAGCATGAAAGTTGATTTCTAGCATGATTCCATGAATTTACATTTTTCAAGATAAAGATAGCATAATTAGATATCATGGCATTTGCGAACTTATGAAATTGCATGTATGATTCTTCAAGCACGAAGTTGGAACGAAAAGCATGTTTGAACTATGGCTAATCTAAGCCTTCAGATTATGACTTTGAATTGCATAGCATCCGATATGTCTTTTGCTTTTCAAAATAGCTTTAGAATTATATATGTCATTGGTTTTGTTTAGCTTTGGCATTAGATATGTCATTGGGTTTTAAACAGTTTTGACATTAGATATGTAACCAGTTTACGAACTAGCTTTGACTTCAGATATGTCATTGGTTATGAATCAGCTTTGGCATCATATATGTCATTGGTATTATATGAGCTATATGTATGTTTTGGGAGTAGTATTAGCATCGAGTTGGACGGATGAGAGTACCCATATGTCCCAGCACTACGTTGCCCTCGTAGGTTCTAAATCCCGTGATGGGCATCAGTTTTAGGTGATCACGTTACAGTCATGCCTTTGTACCCATGGCAAGTTACATTAGGTCCTCTTGATGGGGCTTATACATCGAATTCCATGTAGCTCACACGGTCTTTGTCAGTTATAGAACCTCCCATAGAAACAGTTTATGATTTACGTTGCATTTGACTTTTATGCAATTTTCAGACTTATTACTTATGTTTATGTTACAACTTATGATATATTAAGAGTCATTGCATTCAGTTATCTTTAAAAGCATTATTTTAGTTATTTATGTACACTTAGCATGTTTTCATCATGTTCATGCATTGCTCACATACTTAGTACATTCCATAGTACTAACGCATATTGCGTTGTATCCTTTGATAATGCAGATTCAGGTGTCCCTTCATAGCTTCGTGGCTAGAGTTCCCAGCCACTCACGCCCAGCTTTGGTGAGTCCTCATAGTGCAAGGACTAGTTATGCTTTTCTTTTGTTATCTTTCCTTCTATACTCTGAGTTAGCTAGGGTCTTGTCCTAGCAACTCTTTATGTTATGACTAGAGGCTTTCAGTCAAAGTTTTATTCGAATTCCCTTTTTGGATATTGTATGTTATGGTGCCCTTAGACCCTTATTGATGTTTCCTTATTGGGTTTCCGTATTATGCTTCCGCTTATATTTTGTTATGCTTGAGAATACTATGATCAAGGGTTAGCTTAGGGCACTTGTGGTCCCAAGTCCCGTGTTACGTCTAGGGGGTAACCTCGGGGCATGACATAAATAGAATTACTGGCAGCCTCTTCTGCCCACGTGATCATCCATAAGTTGTAGATCTTTTATTGACACTCCTCAATGGTCTCCAAAGCCTCTTTCTTCATGAATAGTGCTTGTAAGGCTTCGAGTTCTTTAGCTTGGATCCTAGTGAATGGCCTCGTAGGGGTTGTGTCGGGCTATATCATATCATCCTTCCCTTCTTGAAAAGGATTCATCCTCAAATCTATAGCTTCACCTACAACACAAGAAGATAGATCACTTACATTAAAAATATTGTGAACATCATACTCACATGAAAGATCGATCTTTTAGGGGTGTTGTCATTGATCCTTTCAAGCACTTTAAATGGTCCATCATCCTTTGGACTCAAATTTCTTTTGTGAAGTTGTGGGAATCGTTCCTTCTTAAAAATGGACCCAAACCCAATCTTTGGGTTGAAAGATCATTTTCTTTCTACCATGATTTTGGCGGAGAGCCACCTTGCAGTTGTTCTTCTCCATGGCTTCGTCACCTTTGTGTGAATCTTTACCATCTCTCTTACCCTTTTCTTTGCATCCAAGCTCTCAACAACACCACTAGACAAAGGGGTTAAGGATAATGGAATCAGTGGGTTGAACCCATAACACACTTCAAATAGAGTCATGCGAATAGATGAGTGAAGAGACCGATTGTATGCAAATTAAATCAAAGGTAAACGATCCTTCCAAGAAGTTGGGGATCCTTTAATCATACAATAACGCATGCTCTCAAGAGTCCTATTGACTACTTCAGTTTGACCATCCGTTGGAGGATGAAAAGAGGTAGAGAACATGAGTTTGGTGCCAAGTGTACTCCATAGAATCTTCCAAAAGTAGCTAAGAAACTTGGAGTCTATATAACTAACAACAGTGAGAGGTACTCCATGCAATTTAAGCACATGAATCACAAACAAAGATGCAGCATGGGATGCATTATCAAATTTACGGCATGGAATAAAATTAAACATTTTAGAGAATCTATCCACTACCACAAAGATACTATCATTCCCTCTTTTGGTTCTTAGAAGTCCTAACAAAAAATCCATAGAAATGTTCATCCAAGGACCAAGGGGGTGGGAAGAGAAGTGTACATACCTTGGGGATGAGTCTTGGACTTGGCTTGCTTGCATTCGAGGCATTGTCCACATAGATTCTCTACATCATGCTTCATCCTTGGACAATAGAATTTCTCCAAGAGAATGTCAAGTGTTTTGTGTACACCAAAGTGTCTCATCATTCCACCACTATGAGCTTCTTTGATGAAGATCTCCCTACATGAACTTATAGGTACATACACTTTTCCATCCTTGAACAAATACCCATCAATCATTTGGAAATGTTCCACACGATTCCCTTGACCAAGTTCATCACAAACTTCTTTGATGTCAGAGTCCTTAGAGTAGAACTCCTTCAGGCTTTCAAATCCCACCATTCTAGAAGTCAAGGTGTTAACTAATACGAACCTTCTATACAAAGCATCGGTAATAATGTTTTCTTTCCCTTGCTTATAGTGGATCACATAAGGAAATGTTTTAATAAACTCCACCCACTTATCATGGCGCTTGTTCAACTTTGATTTGCTCTTTAGATGCTTGAAGGACTCATGATCCATCGTTATCACAAACTCCTTGTGCCATAGATAGTGTTGCCAATGAGCCAACACCCACACAAGTGCATACAACTCCTTGTCATATGTTGAGCAGTTCAAAGAGGCCCCCTTTAGCTTTTCACTAAATTAGGCCAAAGGTTTCCCTTCTTGCATCAACACTCCACCAATTCCAACACCTTAAGCATCACACTCAATTTCAAAGGCTTTATCAAAGTCGGGCAATTATAACAAAAGAGAAGTACTCAAAACTGACATCAACTCTTGAAAGGCATTCTCTTGAACATTTCCCCAAATAAAGGGTGTGTCTTTTTCGATTAATTCGGTTAGAGTGGAAGCAATAGTGCTAATGCCTTTCACAAAGTGTCAATAGAAACTTGCCAACCTATGGAAACTCCTCCCTTTTGTTGCATTAGTTCAAGTTGGCCAAGATCTAATGGAATCTACTTTTTCCTGATCCACCTCTATACCATTGTCACTCACCACGAACCCTAAAAACACCACCTTCTCAAGAAAAAACAAACACTTCATGAGATTTGCTTTTGCAAATCTCATATAGTAGAACAACAAATAGTTGCCTGAAATGGACAACATGTTCCTCAATGGTTCTACTATATACAAGTATGCCATAAAAATAAATGACTACAAACTTGTTGATAAAGGGCTTCAACACATGGTTCATCAACCTCATGAAAGTTCTAGGGGCATAAGTCAAGCCAAAAGGCATAACTAGCCACTCATACAAACCAAACTTGGTTTTGAAGGTCGTCTTCCATTCATCACCTGGGTTCATTCGAATTTGGTATTATCCACTTTGATGGTCAATCTTCAAAAATATACTTGATCCACATAACTCATCCAATTATCATCAATCCTAGGAATAGGATATAGATACTTCACCATTATTTTGTTGACGGCTCTACAATCAATACACATCCTCCAAGTGCCATCCTTTTTAGGAACAAGGATCACCGATATGGGAAAAGGACTAAGACTTGCTTTAACAAGTCCCTTTTCAAGGAGTTCATCAATTTGATGTTGTAACTCCTTAGTCTCTTCCGGATTGCTTATATATGCTGGACGGTTTGGAATTTGAGATCTCCTTAAGGGTGGCAATCCATTAAGCATCTCCTCGAGAAATAAACCCTCATATTCCTACAAAAGAGAAGATATGATACTAGTCAAAGCTCTAGTATCTTGGTTAGGATGCAACAATATATCCGTGTTAACAAGGCACACTAGAAAGCGTTCCTCATCAACACCCTTCAAACATTAGCTTGGCTTAGCTATCATGCACCTCTTATTCTTCCTTTTAGCCAAGCCTTCTCCTTTTTCTTGTACACATGTGGAGCTTTCACTAACATCCTCCACTACTTTCATTTTCTCCCGAAGTTCCTTCATGATCCGGTAATCTTCACTCACTTGGTAGGGAGTTAAGGGAGCAAGAGAGAACTTTATACCACCAAATACAAATGAATACTTGTTGGTTCTCCCTTGATGTACAAAATTCCTATCGAATTCCCAAGGTCTTCCAAGCAATATATAGCATGCTAGCACAGGAAAAATATCACAAAGAACTTAACTTTGATATTTACCAATGCTAAATTTAATACTTACTTGCCTGAGGACCTTCATTTCTCCGCTTTCGTTGAGCCATTGGAGCTTGTAAGGATTAGTATGCTTCTTTGTAGGTAGTTGCATTCGTTTAACCAAAGTATCGCTGTCAACATTAGTGCAACTCCCACTATCAATCATCAAGGCATAAATCTTGTCTAGGATTTTGCATCTAGCATGAAACAAGTTTTCATGTTTATCAAGCTCCTCTTTAGAAATAGCTCCCATGATTTGCCTCACAACACAAGACAAGTTCGTGTTCAAGGGAAATGGCTCATCATCATCACACTATAGAGGCACCTTTGTATTCATAAGACAAGCAAAGTTGGGCCTCTCTTCTATCCTCTCATCATCATCATTCAAAAGTTTTTCATCATCATAACCTTTGGGTTCTTCATCTCCATTCTCTTCACCACACTCTTCGTCTTCTTTGGTATGGTATCCATCTTTGTAAGACACAATTGTCCTTTAGTTGGGGAACTCACTAGCAATGTGTCCCCATTTTTGACATCTAAAGCATTGAATAGTATAAGGAAAAGAAAAGCTAGGTTTTGATTGGTTACCTTCCTTATCCTTGTCATTCCACATTGGCTTGTGAATCTTCGCTTGGGTAGCTTTACCACTACCCTTTATGTAATCCCGAGTGGTAGAAGACTTCCACTTGTCATTGCTCCTTTTCCATGAGGAAGTTGTAGTACCCTTGGATTTGAATGCCTTTTCATCTTTCAAGTCAATATCTACCTTGGTAGCATCATGATAGGATTACTCAAAGCTAGCATAGTGTTTGAGTTGAATCATCTTTGAGATGTCTTGCTTCAAGTTTGTTACAAATTGTATCACCGTGTTCAACATTGGTTCATCAATATTAAACTTCATTCTTAAACTTTTTAACTCATCATAATACTCCTCAACACTTTTGGTTCCTTGTCGAAGAACGTACACCTTCTTAAGAATTTCTTGATGATAGGTAGGTGTCACATACCTAGATTCCATAAGTGCGAGAAACTCTTGCCATGTAGGCAAATCATGAATGATATCTCGGGCTTGTTCTCTAACCTTGGACTCCAACCATGTGGATGCATATCCCTATAATTGAGTAATGGCATACTTGGCTTTCAAAGCATCCAAATATTGTTGGTGAGAAAGATTCACTCACTTTGTAACCTCTATTCAAGGATTTTTTCTGGATCACTACTACCTTTGAAGGTGGGAAGAGCAACCTTGATGGTATTCAATCCTCTATCTTGGTCACCACAATCTCCTTGATGATAACCATATCTATTATCATAGTGACCACCATATCTATCACCTCAATTACCATAATGATCACCATGGTGATCATCATACCATTCACCTCGATCTCCATTGCCTTTCCATCTTTCACCTTGATTCTTACCATAACCTCCGGGTTGCACTCTATCTCTCGGTGCACCATAACTTTGTCTTTCACTATGTTGAGGTCCATCATAGTTCCTATTAGCATGCATTTTCTCATACTCTTCGTATAGTGGATTATGGTGGCTATCTTAGTAAGGCTCTTAGTTTTGGTTATATGGTACATGAAATTTAGCATGTGATGTATTTCAAAGTGGAGTTTGGTTTTTTTTTGCTACAAAAGGATGTTCCTCTTGTAGTGGGTAATTTTGATGAGTGGAGCTTTGTCTAACATTGTTTGGATAGTTAGACATTTGGAAAGAAGGTTGTTGGATTTGTGAAGTAGGGCTTGGATTGTTTCAAGGGTTGCATAACTAACATGCATTCCCCGGGGTAATTGACTTTGAGGAACTTGTGTTCCTATTTGATTCCGACCGATGAGTAGTATGAGGTGAGTCCTCCCGATTAGGAATCTCAACAATCATCATCCGATCCTCCATACGATCCATACTTCCATTTACATCCGCTATCGTTCCATTTATCTCCACTAGTTGTATTGTGATTGAGGCAAAGGCTGCCTCAACACTAAAATAACCATGTCCTTTATGAGCACAATCAAGTGCTTTTGACATTGTACCTGCAAAATCAGCAAACGAGATTAGTAGTAAAGGTTCCTCACACCTCTCGTATGTGAATGCCTAACTTACCTTTTACGCATCTTCCAAAGATTGATAGTGAACTCCCTTTACTCAACACAGTCACAAGGTCACCTATCCTTTATGGAGGAACTGATTCTTGTCATTCGAAAGAAGGATGACACAAAATCAAACGGACGGAGCCAAGAAGGTTTCCAATGAATGCTTAAACGATAAAAGCTCACAAGAAATTGGTACGAAATGAAAATGGACACAAGAGATCTAATGACAACTAAGTAGACCAATTAATTATTGTTAATTAACCTTAGGATTTCTAGATAATAGGAGAATCAAAAGCAGGAAACTAAGAATATAGAACGTGAGATTTATCGGAGAGAATCAGATTTGCAACTGTCTGTGGGTGCGGAGGATGATGCGAAATGCACCAAGCAATGTGCCCAACGCACCTCACTTCACAGAACAAAAAAAATTCAACTACCCTGGGGCGAAGTGCTGGTGTGAAATGCACCAGGCAAAGTGCCCAATGCACTCTTCTTCACACCTGCCCTAGGCAGAACACCTGAAGCTTCCAATTTGTACTCTTTCTCTGATTATTCTTGTACTTTTTCTCCTATTACTTGCCCTTTTTGGTAAATTCCTTTTTGTACTAACACAAGTACTCTTTTCCTTTACTTCTTCTTTGGATCAAACACCTTTAATACACCTTCTTCTTCAACAATACCTTGAATAATACCAAGAACAACTTATGAATTTCAAATTTCAAACTCTCTCAATTTAACTCGGATTGACTCAAAATTTGAAATGTAGTCTCCCCTCAATATAGAGAATAAAGACCGGTAGAGATTAGAATCAATTCAATCAAAATTTAAGAGACCCATTTTGTGTTCTTCAAGTTCTTCAAACTTCAAAAATAATAGATCCTTCAAACCTTAACTAAATTCTTCAAAATTTGATATTCAAGCTCCTTAAGATTAGGAGATCAAAGCCCAATAGGTTTGAAGTCTCAAATCAACCCAGATCTATGAAACCCTTGAACTTGTTCTTCAAGCTTCTTCACCCAACAATGGTGAAATTTTTAATTCAACTCCAAACAAGGTCAAATCCCAGATCTATACTCAATTGATACTAGAGAACACGATTCTAGTATCAAAAACTCAAACAAACACAAGATCAAATAATCTTTTTGGTCAAAATTTTCTAAGAATATTTTTCTCAATTTGTTTTTTGAAATTTTCAGGTTTATGAACCTAGGATTAAGAATTGGGGGAATAATCCTTTAGCTTAAGCTCTGTTACCAAATAATAATATCTTGATTAGAGAGACTAATCGAAATCCAAATGTTGAAATAAAATAAACAAAAGATATATGAATCAAAGCTAATTAATAAAATTTATGGATAAAAAAGGACTTTACACCTTCACCTACCAATTGAACCTAATCAACCAATAATAATTCTTCAATCAAACAATAGAGAAAACCAAATGAATCCATAAATTGATGACTCTATATGATTAATCAAGCAAAGAAGTTAACAAGCAATCAAAGGAATCCACCCTTAATCACTCAACTACAAATTAGGAATCCACCTAATAGACTATTAGAAATCCACCCAATAGATTTCTACAACTAGAGAACTAGATTGGGAATCCACCCAAAACTATAAGCTAACAATAGCAACTAGAAGCTTTCAAAGAAATTCAATATTCATCAAAATCTAAGAAATGAAAATGACTGAGGCATGTATTTAGAGTATTTGCCTTGTATAATTAAAGGCCCAAAAGTGACCTAAGAAGACTCTATATTTTGCCCATAATAGGCCTGGTGCGAGATGATGTTCCAGGAGTTGTGCCAGCAACACAAGGCAAAGTGCCCAATGCACCCTGGCTCACACAAGGTGTGCATACTTGTTGTGCAAAATACACCAGAGGTTGTGCATCTCACACCCTGGGCTGCACCTTTAAGCAAAATCATTGGCAGCCTCTTCTTCCCATGTGATCATTCATAAGTTGTACATCCTTGATTGACGCTCCTCGATGGTCTCCAAAGCCTCTTTTTTCATGAATAAAGCTTGTAAGGCTTGGAGTTCTTTAGCTTGGATCCTAGATATTGGCCGCGTAGGGATAGGGTCACTCGATATCATATCATGATATCAGTTCTATGTGGTCTTTGGTAAACTAAAGGCGGAGACCTCAGATGTAATGATCACAGTTATGATCTCTGTTTGTCGTTAGTCAGCCTTAGCATTGTTTGATCGTTGTTCTTCATATTGAAATGTTTCTTCCTACTTTGTTCCTTGCTTGGGGTTGGCTACTGAGCCATTATCTGTTCCCTTATTTGTTGCTACCCCAGTAGGCAATTCTTTAGTAGTGGATCAGATTGTTAGATATTGCTTGGTAGCTGTTTGTTGTCTTGAGACTTGGGATGATTTGATGATATTAGATCTGCTAGACTTTGATGTGATTCTGGGCATGGACTGGCTATCCTCTCATCGAGCAGATTTTTGATTGCTATGCTAAGATCGTTACCTTAGCCGTGCCTGGTGTATCCCCGATTGTGTGGTAGGGTTCTATTGGCTATGCACCATCTGGGATCATTTCTTGTCTTTAACTAGAAAGTTGATTTGTGTGGGTGTTTATCTTATCTAGCATATGTCTGGGATGCTAACACTAATATATCTTCCCCTGAGTCGGTCCCTGTGGTTAGAGAGTCTTTAGATGCATTCCAGACCGACCCGCCAGACTTCCACCTGAGCGTGATATAGACTTTGCCATTGAGTTAGAGCCGGGCACCAGGCATATTTCCATTACGTGCATCATATGGATCCAGCTTACTTGAGGGAGCTTAAGGTTCAGGTTCAGGATATGCTAGCTAAGGGTTTCATCAGACAGAGTGTGTCACCTTGTGGTGCTCCAATTGTGTTTGTGAAGAAGAAAGATGGCTTGATGTGGATGTGTATTGATTATCAGCAGTTAAATAAGGTGACTATAAAGAACAAGTATCAGATGCCGCGTATAGATAACTTGTTTGATCATCTCCAAGGTACAACAGTGTTCTCTGAGGTAGATTTGAGGTCAGGCTACCACCAATTGAGGATTAGGGTGGAGGACATCCCTAAGACAGTATTCAGGACATGTTTTGTCCATTTTGAGTTCCTAGTGATTTCTTTTGGGTTAACCAATGCCCCAGCAACTTTTATAGACTTGATGCACAGGGTGCTCAAGCCGTACTTAGATTCATTTGTGATAGTAATCATTGATGATGCATTGGTATACTCGTGGGGTAAGGAGGAGCATGATCAGCATTTGAGGATCGTGCTCCAGACTTTGAGAGATCATGAGCTTTATGCCAAGTTCTCAAAGTTCAAGTTTTGGCTTGAGTCAATAGCATTCTTAGGACACGTGGTGTCTAAGGATAGGATTAGGGTGGACCCAGCAAAGATTACAGTTGTTTGTGATTAGCTAATGCCTACTAATCGTATCGAGGTTTGCATTTTTGTGGGGTTAGTTGGTTACTACGGACAGTTTGTCGAGGGCTTTTCTTCCATAGCAGCACCTTTGACTAGGCTGACTAGAAAGAATGTCCTATTTTAGTGGTCTGATTAGTGTGAGAATAGCTTCCAGAGTCTTAAAGCCTTATGGACTTTAGATTTGGTGTTGACATTGATAGTTGAGGTTCAGAGCTTCTTATTGTATTGTGATGCTTTGTCAATTGGGCTTGGTTGTGTGTTGATGCAGTACGATCGGGTGATATCTTATGCTTTAATACAGCTAAAGATTCATGAGAACAATTACCCCACTCATGACTTGGATAGTCTTCATATACGACATTTGTACTTTCTTGTGATAGTCTTCAAAGACGACATTCTGATATACTCCCAGAGTAAAGATGAGCATGAGAAGCACTTGAGGACTGTACTACAGACGGTTCAGTGAGGTATTTTCTTCCATAGCAGCACGTCTGACTAGGCTGACTAGGAAGGATGTCCTAATTCAGTGGCCAGATTAGTGTCCGGATAGCTTCCAAAGGCTTAAGGTCTTGTTGACTTTAGCTCCTGTATTGGCTTTGCCGGTTGAGGGTCAGAGTTTCTCCGTGTATTGTGATACTTATGGGGTGTGTGTTAATGCAGCAGGGTCGAGTGATAGCATATGCACCGAGGCAGCTAAAGGTTCACGAGCAAAACTACCCCACTCATGACTTGGAGTTGGCGGTGGTAGTTTTTGCGCTCAAGATCTTGAGGCACTACTTATATGGAGTTCATTATGAGGTATTCATCGATCACCGTAGTATTCAGTACATTACAAGTCAGTGAGAATTGAACTCGAGGCAGAGGAGATGGATTGAGCTACGGAAGGACTATGATTTCACTATTCTATACCATCCGGGCAAGGCAAATGTGGTAGCGGATGCCTTGATTCGGAAGGTAGTAAGTATGGGCAGCCTAGCTTCACTTTCAGTTTCAGAGTGACCATTGGTCTTGGACATCCAGTCCTTGGCTAACCGCTTAGTTAGGCTTGATTTGTCGGATCCCAGCCGAGTTCTTGCCAGTGTTGAGGTTCGATCTACTCTTGATGATCAGATTCAGGGCTGTCAGTTTAAGGATCAGTGGTTCTTTGACCTTCGAGATCAGGTTGTTCGAGGTCAGCCAGGCTACTCTGGATTTAGATGTGGTTCTAAGGTTTGGTGGTTGACTTTGTGTTCCGGGGGTTGGTGATTTGATTCAGTTGATACTCCATGATGAACATTGTTCTAGATACTCCATTTATCCTGGTGCGGCGAAGATGTAGAGAGACTTGAGACAACTTTACTGGTGGAGTGGCATAAAGCGGGATGTAGCGGATTTTTTATCTCGGTGCTTGAACTGTCAGTAGGTACAGTTCGAGCACATGAGACCAGGTGGTTTGATGCAGGATTTTCCCATTCCTGAGTAAAAGTGGGAAGAGAATATTATGGATTTCGTAGTTGGTTTGCCTAAGGGTTTTGATTACATCTGGGTGGTTGTTGATAGGCTGACTAAGTCAGCATATTTCTTGCTGGTTCAGACTTCCTATAGAGCTGAGATGTTATCCCAGATCTACATTCGTGAGGTTATTCAATTGCACAGGATCCCAGCTTCAATCATTTCAGACCACGACACTCAGTTCACATCTCAGTTTTGGAGGGCTATTCAGCGAGATTTAGGTATAGAGGTTCAACTTTGTACTACTTTCCACCCTCAAATAGATGGCCAGTCTGAGAGGACTATTCAAGTCCTGGAAGACATGCTTTGGGCCTGTGTTCTTGATTTTGGAGGTTCTTGGGATCAGTTTGTGCCATTAGCCAAGTTTGCATATAATAATAGCTTCCATTCTAGCATTGGCACCCTTTGAGGCATTGTATGGTAGGCATTTCAGATCACCGATTGGTTCGTTTGATGGGTTAGAGTCTAGACCTCAGAGAATAGATTTGGTTCGAGATTCTTTCACGACCAGGTCTGGGTGATTCAGGATCGTCTTAGAGCAGCGCAGAGTAGGCAGAAGAGCTACGATGATTGTAGACTTCGTGCCTTAGAGTTCAGTGTTAGTGACTTGGTATTCCTTTGAGTATAGCCCATGAAGGGCGTGATGAGATTTGGTCGGTGGGGCAAGCTTATCCCCAGGTTTATTGGGCAGTTTGATATCCTCCAGAGAGTTGGTAGCATTGCATATCAACTAGACTTGCCTCTGATGTTTTCAGCTATGCATCCGGTGTTTCATGTTTAGATGTTGAGATGGTATGTTCCAAATGAGTCTCATGTGTTGCAGTGGGCCACGATTAAGTTAAATAAGAGGTTAGCTTATTTTGAGGAGCCGATTGCTATTGTAGCTAGAGATGTTAAAAGGTTCAGATCTAGGGAGATTCTGGTTGTGAAGGTTCAGTGGAAGCATCGTCTGGTCGAGGAGGCTACCTGGGAGACAGAGAGTGATATGCGGGCCCAGTATTTGCAGCTATTTGAGCCTTCAGGAACCATTTTCTTCTTGACTTTCAAGGGCAAACGTCCTTTTTAGTAGAGGATGATGTAATGACCCTTCTGGTTATTGTCGCATTTAAGCCTTCTTTGTACTGTTAGAGCTTTCCTGTATTGGCCCTAAGTTATTATGACCTGCTGGGACTGGTAGTTTAGTGCCCTGGTCATTCGTTTGGTCGTTTTGACTATTTGCCTATTTTAGAGCTTAAACATAGGATATCGTTGACTTTAGTCAACATTCTTATCAAACGTGCTCGGAAGTAAATTCTGATAGTTCTGTCAGCTCCGGAGCGTTGAGCTTGGTCTAGGTAGAGCTTTGGTTAAGTCCTGAGAACTTCTAATGTGGGTTTTTTGTTGCTTTCCTTATTTTCAGGCCATTTGGAGTTGAAAGCGTAACTTTGGTTACCGTTCGATGATCGGAGCATCAGATTCATAATCCGACAATTCCATCAGCTCCAGAATGATGAGTTTGGGTTAGGTTAGTGTTTGGTTTGGGTTTAGAGTGAGCGGGGATCATTTTGAGTGTTTGGTTGCTTGGTTGTTAGCGTTGACTTGGGTCAACATTTCTCCATAATGACCTCGTATGGAAGTTTCATCAATTTTGTTGAGTCTGGAATGTTGTTTCCACTTTGTTAGCATTATTGGTTTTTTAGTATCATTTCTGATCATACCTGAAATGCCCCGTAGAGTTCTAAAAATGTTAGAGGTTTTTGTTTTTTCACGTGCAGGCCTCAGGCCTTAATCGCGATCACGAGCCTCTTCCTTCACGACCGCGATGAAGCACCTGGTCTCTTGTTCTTCACGATTGCGACTATCACGACCCAATTTCTTGGTCATGATAGCACCTACAACCCCAGGTAGGTGAACCGATCCCCGTAGCCCAGAACAGTTAGTAATGAGCTACAATCTAGCACCTAAGGTAACCAGACGAATAAAATAGATAACAGGGATACAAATACATACATATGCGGAAACTAAACCAAACCCCAAGACCTGGTATCATAGTACAGAGCCAAACTACATACATGGAGTGCAAACTATCCAAAAGAATATATACAGATGTCTCTGAATGGTAATAGAGTACATAAAGCAAAAGATAAACTAAAGCTAAGCTCCGATCGCCAAGAGCTCACCCTCAGTCTGAAGTAGTCCCCAACAGATCTCCAAGCACGAATCACAGCGATCTAACGGCGATGGCCCACGCTAGGATCTGCACCCAAAGATGCAGGAGGGTAGGGGTGAGCACCAAATGCGAAGCATAAGGTACCCAGTAGGTATCATAGGCCGACTGGGCACATATAAGATAAAAGCGTAGTAATAGACGGAATAGAAGCAAGTAGTCACGGAAATCAATGAAAGGTACACAGGAACTAGCCCAGAGGGAAAACAACAGGACCACATGTGAGGCTAGTAAGTAGAATATACACACCATAGGCACAGGTGAAAGTAAGAAACAACGCACCTGGGGTCCTTGCAACAACAGTGTATACAAAATAAGTTTACGAAATGGACGGTATACCGGTAACCTCAAGTGTAAGAAGAAGAGAGAAAGAGTAATAATAGGCATGCTCAGAGACATGAATCAAACTCAACTAGTCATACCAATCTCATACTTATCCATAATAGAGAACAATTCTGCAAGTAAAAAGCAAAAGTCTACCTACAGTCCCCCGGCCGCCCATACAACCGAGGAACACAACAAGTGAAAACAAACCCTCCGGCATCCTATACTACCGGAGCGTACAATCAAGAAACAACAAACAAGGGTGGAGCCTCAAACAATGAATGATATGATGCATGAAGATCTCAAGTGAAATGGTATCTCTGTATGTACCTCCTCCGGCGCCGACCCGGCCCAGCAGGTAGGTTCCATGGAAGGACACTGCCCGTATACCTCTACTCCACCGTATACCCCTCCTTCGGCACACGCAGCCCGTAGCCCCTGGCCCGGATGGCAAGGTCCATGGAGGTCGCAGACCCCATACTAAAACTCAGTAAGTCAGAACATGTCTGTCCGAAGCAAGTCCGGTATCAAGGATGGATACCCAGTCTCGAATATGCAATTCCCAGACCCGTTCAGGACTAACAGTAGTAGGAAAATTCTCACAAAACCCTCCAAGGGTGCCCGGGCTCGTAACCGGGCTAAACAGCTAAAGTCATCTCAGGTGCTCGTCCGACCGAGGCTAAAAATCATCTCAGATAGCAAGAAAACTCAACTAGCACTCCGGCCCTGCCGAGTTCTAGTGTAGTAGTAAAACTGGTGTCTTTAAACATAATTTTTCTTCTATTTTTTTTATTAACGCCAGAATACTCACAAGTCAAATCTAACCATTTCAAAGTCATTCATCAAAATGGGCCCCCCGGCCATGCAAGGTTTAGAAAATAGTGCCAGTAGGCCCGAAGCCAAAACCATAGTAAAACATGGATAAAACCTCTTTATATGCATGGAAATGGTATGATCACACACAATAGCTGCCCAGCAGCTCACAATCAACCTATCGACCCTGCACAGGCCCACAGCTACTCAGCAAGCATAACCAGCCTAGAAGGATAATTCTATGCCCGGGACTCGCGGACATTCCCAAAATCCCACCTTCTATGTTCCAGAGTCAACAAGGCCTCACAGGACCACAAGGGTAAATAAAATATAACGACAAATACTACAAGCAACGGAGGAACAAAAGTAGGCGGACATGAATAACGCGGTCGAGGTCTGTGGTGCCAACCTAATAATCCAACCCAAGGATGCCCATTAATACAATTTTATTCTATATATGCGGAGTCTAGGGAAAATAAACCATAACCTACCTGTCGTCCGATGACAAGATGCTAGAACGATGTCCAAGCTCGAACCACTCCGAGAAAATCCAAAACTAGATCAGAATCGGATTTGGGCTTGAATAACTTGACGTAGATAATTGATTTACTTTATCAAATATATTTTTCTCACAACAAAACCTCAACGTGAAGGAGTATTTAAGAATGTGCATAGTTGTATGTAATAGTAATATACATATATATATATACTGCATATTCATTTTGCAAATAAAGCAGCGATATGTATAGAAAACATACATATGACATTATTCAAGCTTAGCATTAAATGCTATGCTGTTGAGTGGCAACAATTTAAGCCTTTCAAAAGCCTTGTCATCAATCCCTCCACTTCCACGTGGAAGTGGTGGTGCTACCAAAATGATTTTTATCCCGTTAAATAAATATTCGGGTATTGCATAAATTCGTGGTAAAATAAATATAATATTTTAAATATACCATAATTCATAGAAAATCATTTCCAATAAAACCTACTAGATTATAATAATAATTTTCAACGCACTAATTTTACTATCTCCGTTAAAATATTACAATGTATACAAACTTTATAAAATAAACACATATACAATTATATTGTAACAAAATATTTTTCATAAACCTTTAGAATATTTTGAAAAGGAAATAATAATAAAATTTTTACCAAATTCAATTTTTAAATAAAATATTTTTAAATACACGCACGATGCTAATACAATTCTTAAGTTTAGGCTCGTAATTCGCCAACGCACGATTTTGATACTCAAGAATTCTCTCGGGATCCTCCCTTATGTTTTATCACTGTTTCGGAACTGAAATGGTGTTTTAAAACGTGAAGTCGAGGCTTAAATCGAGTTTAACCCGACCCGGTTCGCGACCCGGTTCGCAACCCATTTTCTGCCATACAGTCCACGGTAAAACAGTCATAACTTTTTACTCCGAGATCAGTTGGACGTGAGGTTTTGTGCGTTGGAAACTAGACTCGTAGACCTTCAATTTGGTATTTCGGAGGACTTCTAACTCCTTATATATATGGAGAAAAGCCCTGAGACATTTGACCCAAAGTTCAGAAAATTTGTTAAAGATCTTACGATATCTTTTGTCGATTTGCTTGACTTCAAAACTTATACGTGGAAATGACCGGAAGGGTCATTACATTTTCGTAGCCCAGAATGGTTAGTAATGGGCTACTACCTAATCAAAACGCACCAGCAAGCAGAAATAAGCGAAAGCAAAACTCGAATATAAATACATAAACGAAACTACACCAACTCCAAGACTTGGTATCAATAGTACAGAAGCTTCTAATAGGATACAAGTGCTAGTAGTAACAAAATACAACATAAATTGCCTCCGAAAGTACAAGGAGCAACAGTACAACAGATGAGATGTAGACAAGCCCCGACCATCAGACGCTTACCCTAGTCTCAAAGATCCAAAAGCTGCATGAGTCTCCAACGTGATCAACGGCGAAAGCTCAGCTAATATCTGCACAAAAAAGTGCAGAAGTGTAGTATGAGCACCAAAACCACGGGTACTCAGTAGGTATCATAGGCCGACTGAGCGCATATAAGATATAAAAGCAGTAAGTAACAGATAGCAAGAAAGCAGTCACTGAGGCAATAAGCAAGGCAAAAGGAGCTAGCACAGATCATCAATAACCAAGAGCTTCAAGTAACACATGCTAGCACAGAGATACAATTATTTAGAATCACAGGTGAAGGAAAGGAGAACACACCTGGAGTCCTTCCACAATAATATAAGTAAGTAGAGAGAGAGTTGAGAAAATGGCGGTATACCGGTAACCTCAAGTAAAAGGAAAAGACAGATAACAGTCAAACATACTCAAAATGGAATCAGCGAGTATAAGGAAGTCATAACACCAATCCAATCACATGATAGCATAAACAGGGAATCACCTCACAAGTGCAACCCTAGGATGAAATGAACTAGGCCAAAATATACGAGAGATACCACTCAACTTCCCACAAGGATAGAGCCAGAGTCTCACACTCTGCTCAGAAGGCCACACAAAAGTGCCTCAATAATATAGGACTCTAAAGCCCTCTCAATAATAAAAAATCCCACAACCAAAGCCTCAACATGCTAGCCATCACTAATCTTTTAAGAACCGGGTGCCAAGACAAGCTCTAAATAAAGACAGGAGTAAATATATTCTACCTACAGTCCCAACGGCTGCCCACACAACCGAGGAACATAATCAAGTGAAAGAAAACCCTCCGGCATCCCATACTACCGGACCGTACACTGAACACACAGCAAACAAGGGTGGAATCTAATGCATAATATGATATGATATGATATGATGTGTGAAATAGAACCTCTGTATGTACCTCCTCCGGTGCTAATCAGGCCCAGCAGGCAGGTTCCATGGAAGGACTCAACCTGTATACCTCTACTCCACCGTATAGCCTTCCCTCCGGTGCACGCATCCCGAAGCCCCAGGCTAGAGTGGCAAGGTCCATGGAGGTCCCCGACCCCATACTAAAACTTAGTATCAAGACATGTCATTCGGAAGATAGTCTCGGATCAAGATAGAGAACCAGTCTCGAATATGCATGCCCAGACCCTGTCCAGGACTAAAGTAGTAGAAAATGCCTCAAAAACCCCTCCAAGGGTGCCCAGGCATAACCGGGTCTAAAACTGTAGTAAATCAAGTCTAGTGCTCCGCCCTGCAGAGACTAGTATCAGTAATAAAATCAAGTCTTGTGCTCTGCCCCGCAGAGACTAGTATCAGTAATAAAATTAAGCCTGGTTCTCACCCCGTAGAGACTAGTACCAGTAATAAAATCAGTGCGAAAAAATCCAAAAATCCCCTTTTCTATCACCAACAGTACCAAAAAAGGGCCCAGGGCCATGCAGATTTAGGAAAACTGTTAGTAATGGCTCACAACCAAAACTATAGTAAAACATGCAGGGGAAAACCTTTTTCATGGATGATATGCTCGCACACAAATATAAAAGTAGCCCAATGGCTCACAACAATTCCTATCAGCCCTGCACAGGCCCAATTGCTACTCAGCAGACATAACCATCCTAAAAGGATAATCTCTATGTACGGGATTCGTGGACATTCCCAAATAGCCGACCATCTATGTTCCAGAGTCAATACAAGGCCACACAGGACCACAAAGGTAATATAAATTACTATGCGAATACTACAAACAACGTATGAAATAGACGGACGAAAGGCGGACAAGGTCTGGGGTACCAACCTATAACAACTCATCCAAGGATGCTAATTAATGCAGTTATAGACTATATACGCAGAGTCTAGATAGGGGAAAACCATAACCTACCTATCATCCGATGACTAGCTGCGGGAACGGCATCGTCCAGACTCGAACAGCTCCGTGAAGCTTTGAATCACATAAAACAAATACTTTCAACTGAATCCCCAAAGGCGTCTCTATGAAGCCTGAAAAATGGGGCCAACTCCAAAGCATAAAAATGAGTCCAATAACAATAACAAATGGCAGCTAAATCCAACAACAATACGTTAACGACATCTCAAAGGAGCGACGAGCTCCCGAGGCACTATTTCAAGGCGTACTTCATGTCATTCAATCCAATAACTATCGTACGTGACTCCAATAAGAATCACACCAACTCCCAGTACCTCCAACACCCTAACACCATCAACATACAACAATAATAACCCAATTTAATATGACAAAGGGGCTGCCTAGAGCCACTGATCCAAAATACCACTTCGTGGCTCAGAAATCCATAAAACAATACTAGAACATATAATAACGAAGGAGGGTCATAGGAGGAAGGTTACCTCCACAAAAATCTTTGAAATACCAAGCTAAACATGCTGTTATAAGGACCCACCACGAGCTGTAACAATATACGGCAGGAAAACACGACAAACATGCCGATAAAGATAAGTTCTCCTCGGAATTGATTCTAAAGCTCAAATTAAGAATGAGTCGAGGATTTAGAACCCTTACCTTCCGATAATCAAATGATAATAGCATAAAAATATCAGTTCCACGAACTGCCTCCTTGCAGTAGCAACAAACATATCCAAATCCAACAAGAAACTACTACAAGTTATCAAAAAATACAACTTTTCGTGACTAGAAGCTTAGAATCTTGATTCAACAAATAGATAAGTTTACGGGATCCATACCTCGCCAATATAACTCCGTAGCTACTTCCAAATACTCAGAAAACATCTTCTGGATTGCTGCATCAACACCAACAAAGATACGCCATGAAATCGACGAGGAAAACTATACCAAAGGGACGAGCTCGCAACGTAGAGCAACTTCCGTTAAACTTCCGAATTGAAAGGATCAAAGTCCATGGATTATTTATGGACACTCCCTATGATTTTATAAGAATTTTGGGTTAAAATATGGGTTAAAATGAAGGACAAATCAGCTTTTATAAGCTGAACCGACTTAGGACGTAGGCCCCACCTTGACGTGTCTGCTTGTGCAGTCATACAAAAATGTGAATATCTCTCTATTATGAAGTTGTATGGATGAAAGGTTTAGTGCGTTGGAAACTATACTCGTAGACCTTAGATTTGGTATATTGGGGGCCCACTAACTATTTATAGATAGGGAGAAACACTCCAAGACATTTAACCCAAATTTGAAGAGAATTCCTTAAAGAAATTTACAATAACTTTTTCCGACTTTTGTTACGCAACTTGCTTGACTTCAAAACTTAACATATGACCATTTTGCGATTATAATACCTCATAACACATCCTTCTTAGTGTATTATACACTATTAATCTTACCTCGAAAGTACGGGTTACTTTAAACCTTCAAACGGGCGAGATGTTACACGAGGCATTTCTTTAACTCGAACTTTTGAGTAAGGGATTCCTTTGACCTAGAACCTTGGTTTAATTCTTTGATATTACCAAGAATATTGTCGGAAGTCAACGATTTCCAAAGTTGAAGCTCTAAAATGAGGAACGACCATAAAGACCAAACAAATGGCCCGGGCACCGAACTACCGGTCCCGACAAGCCATAAATGACTTGGGCCGCTACAAGTAAGCTCTAATGGTACAAGAAAGGCGAAAACGTGTAAATGACTGGAAGGGTCATTACACTTTAACGTCCCAATGGGACAATATGAGTGAAATGTTATGCCTTTTGGGTTAAAAAATGCCCCTTCTGAATTTCAAAAAATTATGAATGATATTTTTAACCCTTTTAACAATTTTATTATTGTTTATATAGATGATATTTTGGTATTCTCAAAAACCTTAGAAATGCATTTTAAGCATCATGACCTATTTAAGAAAATTATAATTCAAAATGGTTTGGTTATATCTAGACCAAAAATGCATATTTTCCAAACCAATGTTAGATTCTTGGGTCATAATATTGAAAAAGGAAAAATTATTCCAATTCAGAGAAGTATTGGGTTTGCGTCTAAATTTCCTGATGTTATTACTGATAAAACTCAGCTTCAACGTTTCTTAGGAAGTTTAAATTACCTTTCTCCTTTTATAAAGGATCTAGCTAAAGACACAACTATATTATATGATAGGTTAAGAAAAAGCCCTAAAGCTTGGACTGATGATCATACAAAAGCAGTCAAGCATATTAAGGCAAAGATTAATAACCTACCATGTCTCACTCTGGCTAATCCAAATTGGAAAAAAATAGTGGAGACATATGCCTCTGATATTGGTTATGGGGGAATTTTAAAACAAATTTCTCCGGCTGAAAAACAAGAATACCTTATACAATTCTATTCAGGGAAATGGAATAATAGTCAAAAAAATTATGCTACTGTAGCTAAAGAAATTCTAGCCATAGTCAAAAGTGTTTTAAAATTCCAAGGAGATTTATATAATCAAAAGTTTATCATTAAAACTGATTGTCAAACAGCTAAATTCATCTTTAATAAAGATGTAAAACATGATGTTTCTAAACAAATGTTTGCAAGGTGGCAAGCTTTATTAGCACCATTTGATTTTGAGATACATTATAAGAAGGGAACAGATAATAGTCTTCCCGATTTCCTTACTAGAGAATATTTTAGTTAATAATTCTTTATTTTCTGAATACAGGATAATGCGGCCATCGGGAAGTTCTTCCTCTAATAGAGGAAGAGGAAGAGGAAGAGCATCCATGAGCAGAAATAATATTCTGGGTCAATTTGGAAACTAGAGGCTAATAGCCTCTAACATAGCAGGTACTTCTACATGTACTTCTACAGGTATCTCGGGAATTAGTACCGAACAACCAATGTATAGAGAATTCATGAATTTTGTACAATCAAGGCAACCTCAGAACAATGCACCACCATCATATTCAGCTGTCGTCAATGACGAAGTAGGTGAAAATATTGAGATATATGATAAAAATGAGAAAGATGAAGTAATACTTCTTCTTAAGCCAAGGGATTTACAATGGAGAGAGGATCCTTGGCAAATCATGTCAAGATATTTTGATACTGCATCATATGCTGTCCCAACATATAAATATAGAATGCATTATGAGATTATACTCGCATCTATTGGGTCTTCTGAATTTCAGCATTTTTTCCCAGCAAATACCAAGAAAGTTTATAACTTTTCAAAAATTATTATAAAAAAGATATTTACCCCAGAGGAATGGGGAATCTGTACGATGAAGGAAAAGGAATACACCCATCCGGAACAAAGATGTAATGACCCTTTCGGTTATTTCCACGAATACATTTTCCTTGTACCGTTAGAGCTTTTTTGTAGCGGTCCCAAGTCATTTAAGGATTGTCGGGACCGGTAGTTTGGTGCCAGGGCCATTTGTTTGGTTGTGTGATAAGTTTTGAAGTCAAGCAAGTCGGCAAAAGTTATCGTAAGTTTCTTTAATAAATTTTCTGAACTTTGGGTAAAATGTCTCAGAGCTTTTCTCTCAATATATAAAGAGTTAGAAGTCACCCAAAATACCAAATCGAAGGTCTACGAGTCTAGTTTCCAACGCACAAAACCTCACATCCAACTGATCTCAGAGTAAAAAGTTATGACCTTTTTACCGCGGACTGTCTGGCAGAAACTGGGTCGCGAATCGGGTCGCGAACCGGGTCGGGTCAAAATTGATTTAAAGCCTCAACTTCACGTTTTAAAACGCCATTTCAGTTCTGAAACAGTGAGAAAACATAAGGGAGGGTTCCAAGAGAGTTCTTGAGTATCAAAATCGTGCGTACTTGAAAATATTTAATTTAAAAGTTGAACGTGGTAGAAAGTTATATTTTTATTGTCTTCCTAAAATACTTTTTTTACGAGATATTCGTGTATGTATCTATTTTACAAGAGACTTATAATTTATTAGTATTTTAACGAAGATAGTAGACTTAGTTATGTTGGAAATTATTATTATAATATATTAGGTTTCATTTGGAATGATTTTCTATTAATTATGATATATTTAAAAAGCTATATTTATTTTATGACGAACCTATATAATACCCGATTGCGTGCATAGTAGGATAACAATATTTTATTAGAGTTGCCACCTCCACTCCACGTGGAAGGAAGGGAGGTGGACAAAAAGTTGGGTTAATGCATAGTCATTTCTAACATTTATAATATAGTCACACCTGTAGCATCTATCCAATTTTTTAAAGTTATTACTTATGCTTGACTTTTGGTAAACACCTTCATTACATTATACATCTATACAGACTCTTCATTAACACATTTTCAGCCACCTTTAGTGTAGTATAGGCAGTTCTTATATATATATTGCACGTTGAAGGATAATTTTGTGGGAAAGTATCTTGACAATTTATGTAACCATCAAAGCAAATCAATTATCTACGTCAAGTTATTCAAGCCCGAGTTCGAGTTTGATTTCGTGTTGGAGCTTTTTCGGAGAGGTTCAAGCTTGTCATCGGACGATGGGTAGGTTATGGTTTAAAATCCCTAGACTTAGCATATATCGGATAAAATTGTACTAGTTGGCATCCTTGGGTTGGGTTATTAGGTTGGTACCACAGACCTCGACCGCTTTATTCATGTCCGCCTACTTTTGTTCCTCCGTTGCTTGTAGTACTTGCCGATATATTTTATTTACCCTTGTGGTCCCGTGAGACCTTGTTGACTCTGGAACATAGAAGGTGGGATTTTGGGAATGTCCGCGAGTTCCGGGCATAGAATTATCCTTCTAGGCTGGTTATGCTTACTCAGTAGATGTGGGCCTGTGCAGGGTCGATAGGTTGATTGTGAGCTGCTGGGCAGCTATTGGGTGTGATCATACCATTTCCATGCATATAAAGAGGTTTTATCCATGTTTTACTATGATTTGGGCTTCGGGCCTACTGACACTATTTTCTAAACCTTGCATGGCCCCGGGGGCCCATTTTTGATGAAAATGAATTGGAAATGGTTTGATTTAACTTGTGAATATTCTTGGGTAAAAGAAGGTAAAATTATGATTTATATTACGATTAACGCTAGACTCGGCAGGGCCGGGGTGCTAGTTGAGTTTTCTTGCTACCTGAGATAATTTTAGCCTCGGTCGGACCAAGCACCCGAGATGACTTTCTACTATTTAGACCCGATTATGCCCGGGCACCCTTGGAGGGGTTTTTGAGATATTTTCCTACTACTTTAGTCCTGGACAGGGTCTGGGTATGCATATTAGAGACTGGGTCTCTATCTTGAACCCGGACTTGCTTCCGGACGACATGTTTTGATACTGAGTTTTAGTATGGGGTCAGGGACCTCCATGGACCTTGCCATCCAGGCCTGGGGCTACGGGCTGCGTGTGCCGGAGGAAGGGTATACGGTGGAGTAGAGGTATACAAGCAATGTTCTTCCATGGGACCTACCTGCTGGGCCGGATCGGCACCGGAGGAGGTACATACAGAGATACCATTTCACTTGAGATCTTCATGCATCATATCATTCATTATTTGAGGCTCCACCCTTGTTTGTTATTTGTTGATTGTACACTCCAGTAGTATGGGATGCCGGAGGGTTTGTTTTCACTTGTTTGTGTTCCTCGGTTGTATGGGCGGTCGGGGGACTGTAGGTAGACTCTGGCTATTTACTTGTAGAATTTTTCCCTGTTACGGTTAATTGTGAAATTGGTTACTACTAGACTGTTAGTTTCTGGATTTGAGATTGATATGATTAGTTGGGCTTGATTCATGTCTCTAAGCATGCCTATCATTACTCTTTCTCTCTTCTTCTTACATTGAGGTTACCGGTATACCGTCCATTTCATAGACTTATTATGTATACACTGTTATTGCAAGGACCCCAGGTGCATTGTTTCTTACTTTCACCTGTGCCTATGGTGTGTATATTCTGCTTACTGGCCTCACATGTGGTTCTGTTGACTTCCCTCTAAGCTAGTTTCTGTGTACCTTTCGTTGAATTCTGTGACTGCTTGCTTCTATTCTGTCTGCTACTACGCTTTTATCTTATATGTGCCCAGTCGGCCTATGATACCTACGGGGTACCTTATGCTTCACATTTGGTGCTCACCGTACCCCCCTGCATCTTTGGGTGCAGATCCTAGCGTGGGCCTTCGCCGTTAGATCGCTGTGATTCATGCTCGGAGATCTGTTGGGGACTACTTCAGACTGAGGGTGAGCTCTTGGCGATCAGAGCTTAGCTTTAGTTTATCTTTTGCTTTATGTACTCTATTACCATTCAGAGACATCTGTATATATTGTTCTGGATCGTTTGCACTCTATGTATGTAGTTTCAGCTCTATACTATGATACCAGGTCTTGGGGTTTGGTTTAGTTTCCGCATCTGTATATATATATTCCTGTTATCTATTCTCTTCATCTTGTTCCCTCACTTTTGCTTATTAAACTACTCTCCCGCTTATTTGTTAGATAGTAGCCCATTACTAACTGTCCTGGGCTACGGGAATTGGTTCGCCTACTGGGGGGTTGTAGGTGCCATCATGACCGAGAAATCGGGTCGTGACAACTTGGTATCAGAGCTCTAGGTTCACCGGTGTCATCGGTATAGGAGCCAATGTCTAGTAGAGTCCTGCGGATCGGGGCGGAGACGTCCGTACTCAATCTTTTGGAGGCTACAGTGGCATTTTTAGGAAATTTGACTCTTTCATTGCTTCTGTGTCGTGTGTAGAACCCTTGAAGTTTCTGGAAATCTCATTTGTTCTACTTCATCCTTCCGCAGATGGTTCGTACGAGATCATCGGAATCACGTGAAGACGAGCCTCCCACTCCAGCTAAGGGTCGAGGACGCCCTCAAGCAGCGGCACCTGCTAGAGCTGCTAGAGTTGAGATAGAGCCCGACAAGCCTATGGATCAGGGGGCAGCCCAGGTACCACCAGCTCCAGTACCAGCTCCAGTGCCCATTTCTGTGCCTGCTCTAGTCGCAGCTCAGTCTCCAGATATTCGGGGATTACTATTACAACTTTTGGGTATGATTGGAGAGCGGCCTTTTGAGGTAGCGCAGACATCTGCTAAGGGGGCAGCCCTGTGTGCACAGATTTTAGGAGAGCAGCTTGCTACTACGGCTTCTCGTGTGGAGGTCATTCCGGTTCCATCAGTTGCACAGCCTCTTGCTCCTCGCCCAGCTATGACAGAGTCAGAGCAGAAGGCGTTGGGTAGGTTTTTGAGGATAGCACCTCCGAGTTTTGCTGGTACTTCTGGACAGGATCCACATGACTTTATTACTACATGTGAGGAGATGTTGCATCATTTGGGTTTGTTAGAGACTCACGGGGTTGGTTATACTACCTATCAGTTAGGGGGCCCAGCGAGGTTATGGTGGAGGGCTCATGTTGCTTGTAGACCACCATCGTCACCTCCTTTGACCTGGTCTGAGTTTTATGAGGCCTTTATGGCCAAGTTCCTACCTCAGAGTGATCGTGAGCATCGCAGGGAGCAGTTTACTCACCTTATGCAGGGGTCTACGACTGTCTCAGAGTATGAGACCCGTTTTCATCAGCTAGCACCATTCGGAGCTATGATCATTCCTACCGAGGAAGATAGGATTCACAAATTTGTATGGGGTTTGAGATATTGATTGCCGGTGGTCGGTCATTTTAGGCTATCGTAGACTATGCCCGCACTGTGGAGGACTTACAATGACATGATCAGGGGTCCAGAGATAAGAGGCCTCGATATCAGGGTGTCTACAGTGGTTCCAGATATGGTGGTAGAGGTCCTGGCCAGTGGAGCCGGATTTATCAGCCACAGCAGCACCAGGGTCAGTCCAGCCGACCGGTTCAGGCTTCCCTTCAGACTTTCGGTAGTACCCAGTTCGAGCAGGGTTAGAGCAGCCATCATAAATATGGAGGCCAGTCTTCGAGGGGTACAGTTTCTGGGGCATCAGGACGTGGTGGTTATACGGGATCTGCTAGTTCATCTTGACCGAGTAGGCCGCCAGGGGCTTGTTTTACTTGTGGTGTGATTGGTCATTTTGCTAGAGATTGCCCTCAGCAGGGTATAGTTCAGTTGGCCGATCCTTTACGAGCAGTTCAGCCCCCGGCTAGAGGGGGTGGTCATCAGAGTAGAGGTGGTGCTCCGCACGGCAGAGAAGGTGGTAGGGATGGCGGTCGGGCAGGTGGAGGTCGTCGTCAGTTTTACGCGGTCCCTAGGAGACTAGAGGCAGAGGCCTCAGATGCTATGATTACAGGTACGATTTTTGTCTGCCATCAGTCTTCTATGGCTTTATTTGATCCTGGATCCACTTGTTCATACGTATCTGCCTACTTTGTACCTTGTTTGGGGTTGGCTAGTGAGCCATTATCTGTTCATGTTTCTGTTTCGACCCCAGTAGGAGATTCTTTAGTAGTGGATCGGATTATGAGATCATGTATGCTATCTATTGGTGATTCAGAGACTTGGTGTGATTCGATGATTCTTGATATGCTAGACTTTGATGTGATACTGGGCATGGACTGGTTATCCCCTCACTATGTGGTTTTGGATTGTTATGCCAAGACCATTACCATAGATGTGCCCGGTGTATCCCCGATTGTATGGCAGGGTTCTGTTAGCTATGCACCATCTGGGATCATCTCTTGTCTTCGAGCTAGGAAGTTGATTTCCCGTGGGTGTTTAGCTTATCTAGCATATGTGCGAGATGTTAGTGCTGACCCTACTTCTCCTGAGTCTGTTCCTGTGGTTAGAGACTTCCTCGACGTGTTTCCTACCGACCTGCCAGGCCTTCCACCTGAGAGAGATATTGATTTCGCTATTGAGCTAGAGTTGGGCACCAGGCCCATTTCTATTTCTCCTTACTGTATGGCTCCTGTTGAGTTGAGGGAGCTTAAGGAGCAGCTCTAGGATCTGTTAGCTAAGGGGTTTATTAGACCTAGTGTGTCACCTTGGGGTGCTCTTGTTCTCTTCGTGAAGAAGAAGGATGGGTTGATGAGCATGTGTATTGATTATCGACAGCTGAATAGGGTGACAGTGAAAAATAGGTATCCGATGCCGAGGATTGATGATTTGTTTGACCAGCTTCAGGGTTCAGTCGTGTTTTCGAAGATTGATTTGAGGTCTGGCTACCATCAGTTGAGGATTAGGGCGGAGGACATCCCTAAGACAGCATTCAGGACACGTTATGGCTATTATGAGTTCCTAACTGCCCCCGCAGCCTTTATGAACTTGATGCACAGGGTTCTTGGCCTGTATTTAGACTTATTTGTGATAGTTTTTATAGACGACATCTTGGTATACTCGCGTAGTAGAGCTGAGCATGAGCAACACTTGAGGGTTATACTCCAGACTTTGAGAGATCATCGGCTTTATGCCAAGTTCTCAAAGTGCGAGTTTTGGCTTGAGTCAGTTGCATTCCTAGGGCACGTGGTGTCTAAGGATGGGATTAGGGTTGACCCGGGAAAGATTTCTGCGGTTTGTGATTGGCCTAGACTTACTACTGCTAGTGAGGTCCGCAGCTTAATTGGGTTAGCAGGTTACTACAGACGGTTCATTGAGGGATTTTCTTCCATAGCAGCACCCTTGACTATGCTGACTAGGAAGGATGTCCCATTTCAGTGGTCGGACCAGTGTGAGGATAGCTTCCAGAGGCTTAAGGCCTTATTGACTTCAGCTCCAGTTTTGACTTTGCCGGTTGAGGGTCAGAGCTTCTCCATGTATTGTGATGCTTGTGGGGTTGGTCTTGGTTGTGTGTTGATGCAGCAGGGTCGAGTAATATCATATGCATCGAGGCAGCTGAAGGTTCATGAGCGCAACTTGCATATGTTCAAATGTTTTCAGACAACATATACCAAATTGGTTCTGTCAGTGGTGGACTTTATATGGCCCAACCTTGAATATCCTTCCAGAGGATTATAAAAAATTATATGCTGAATGGGTTGATGTTTCGCCCAAAATAATAAGATTACAACAAGAAGACATATATTTTAAGGGAATATCCTTAATGTATTTCTTTATACAATTTTCTATCCCATGGATAATGAAATGGACCATAGAAGTTCATACAAATGAAGAAGGATTTCCTTGCTTAAAAAGGAAATTTCATACAAAATTTTGGACTAAATTACTCCAGAGAGATATGGAGGGAAAACTTCATGCACGCGAGATAATAGACTCAATCAATGTGGCTATTGAGACTAGAAAAAACCAAACAGAAGTTATACAGGAAAAGGATAATATTAGTCCTTTTAAACATATAACCAGAAAATTACATATGAAACAAGGGACTATTTCTAAATCGGAACTTCTTGCCTCATAAATGGAAGAAGTTAAAAAAGATTTAGCAAAAAATATGGGTATAGAATTCTGTGTGCCAGAGTATAAATCTGTTTGTCAGTAAAATAATCAATATTCCATTCATAAATTTCTGTCCCACTAAAACTGTTAGAGACATAATATTCTTGTTCTTCAAGAAGGATATCTTGAGGAGTCGGTCTAGGATAATAGTACATCCTTTGAACTGGTTTTCTAGCATGTTTTTCTGAGATTTTATTGATCTCATTTGGAGTATTCCTATCAGTGGCCTCATTTTCACTTAGTTGAAGGGGATTAATATTTAATCCTTTAAACCTTTCTTGAAGCAACCTTTCAATATTATCAAGCTTTGATAATTTAAAATTCTCAGTCTCTGGAGGGGGTTGGATAGTAGGAGTAGCCTCCTCCTTCCCTTTATCAGGGATTTTGGACTTCTGTAATTCAGAACATAAATGACTAATTTTATCATGTAAAGAAAGAATATGTTCTCCTAAAATGCTCACATAAACATTCGTATAATTGTTTTGTCTTATTAACATTTTAACATGCTTAGACGTAATAAGAGCAGTGTCGTTATCATCAAATAATTCTGCAAATGCAGTAAAATAAACAGTTTTATTATCTTTTTCAATTTGAAAAGATTGTTGAGGAGGAAGGAGAGATTTGGTAATTGTACCATCAGATAATTTATAATCTTGTTCTAACATAGAGATATAGTTATAAACATATTTCATCATGAACCATGGTACAAAAGCTATAGCTTTATTTACTTTAGAAAGATCGTTATAAAAGTCTTCTTGAAAATAAATTTGTTGCTTATTATTAAAATTCTTAAAAAACCATTTTCTAAATGATTCCCATTTGGGCTGGAAAAATTCATTTGAAATTTTCTTTCTTACTGGTGTCCCCGGTCTAAAATCAATAGGTTCGGATTTATCCATGTAAACCATTTGGAAAGTCCATTTCGGACAAAGTAGGATCCATATCAGGGGTAACTATATGATTTTCAATTTTGATACTATCAACTCTTTTTCCCTCTCTCATAGAAGAGGTAGCTACTCGAGAATTATCTTCTTCTCTAATCTGAGAAGTAGACGCTCTGGAAGGCATATCAACAATATAATCAGCAGGAGATATATAAGATGAGTTAGATCTAAACATTCTAGCTAGAAGCCTTTTTACTTTCGTTTGGGCCATGGCAGCCAGTGCTCCTAAGATCATAGAAGCAATGCTGCAAGCCTATATTATCAGCATAACTCATTAACAAATTTTGGTCAGCAAATTTGATTCTCACCGTCCCATCAGGAATTTGCTCAATGTCAGAAATATCAGGATTTATATTATTTTTGGGTGGAACAGCCTCTTCAATCACCCACTCTTTATGAAAATTAATTTCATCCCATTTAATAGGCCTTCTAATTATAATTTTAGACTTACTAAAATTTGTTTCTATAAGAATCGTTTCATTTTTAAAATCCATAATTTTACACATAGGGTTCAAAGTGTATAATGATTTATAGTAAATTATATAACAAATACATATAACTTCAGTACCTGGCAAATAATCATAACCATGTAATTTTATACTTAATATTAAAGTATTCAGAGAATTCTCATCATTCAAAGAAATTTGCAAATTAGGATAGGCGTTAAAATAAACAGGGCCATAGGCTAAACTGGTTTGAACCGTCCCTATAAGGGATTTTTTCCAGTTCTGATTTCTGCCATCCCTTAGAGCTGCTATGAAGCTCTCAGGTAAACCTCTAATAGTGAGTGGATTAAAGGCAACTTGTACCAAACCAATATGCATAAATCTATGAGTTTCCCTATAAGGGGCAAAATCACCTTCAGACAGCAATCTAAAAGTACCATGATCAGAGTCCACCGTAATAGTTTCCTCTGTGGTTTTTACAATTTGTTTAAATCCTATTTTTTCAAAAGTATCCATTTGGTATATAACCTTGGGTTGGATTTTTGGAATCGTCCATTTATTAAGAAGATCCAGTTGTTGAGACATATCATATTCCTCTTTTCTACCGTTTTTAACAGTAGTATGCTTCTTAATGATGTTCATAATAATAAGATGTGTTAGACTACCAACACCTACTACTATCAATAACATGGCTCTGATACCATAAGAGTGGCAGGATCGCTTCGATGTAACTACAGGTTCGTTTACTACTCATATAATCTAGGAATGGAAAGAACTTTTACGGTTCCAATCTAGCCCAAATAAACGCCTCCACATGGCTGACATGGGGCTAACTAGGAACTCCGGACTAAGCCAAGTTCTTTCTATCCCTTGATTATATTACCTCGACCTCAGAGACATCGGAACAGTCTTTTTCTCACCATGTCTTAATAGTTGTAGTTGCTGTTAGTCCAACAAGGGTTATTTAGCCTATCATGTAGGCTATAAAACCTTAAAATGATTAAAAAAAATGGAGAAAAAATACCTTAACTTGGGATCAGTGATTCTTAACTGGGGATCAGTCATTCTTCAAATTATAAAATATCAATAATAATTTTATTTCAGTACTACAGAGAGAGTAATATTCGAAGGGTTGACTGAAGTCTGCCTTCTATATATAATAAGTAACCCTTTTACAGAAGGGATTGACAGAAAAATTTAAACTTCATGACGTAAGTGCTTACGTCATATTACATTATTTGACCTATATCGGGGTCCTCTACTTTATAAAAGTTTTACAATAATTCAAATAATTTCAACTTTAATAAAGTTGACATCTGACGTCTTGTCCTCTACTCTTTAGCAATCTCCTTTACTTTGGACTTGTCCGAGCTAGAAGATTCTTCTATCTGGTTCTTGAAATGTTGTAGAAACATCTCAATGTCCATTTCTTCTGTGCTATGAATACTCTGAGATTCTTCTGCTACACAGTTGTCTTCTTCTTCATTAGAAGTGGTCATGGATATATTATTTGAGAATTATATACCCATATTTTTTACTAAATCTTTTTTAACTTCTTCCATATATGAGGCAATAAGTTCCGATTTAGAAATAGTCCCTTGTTTCATCTGTAATTTTCTGGTTATATGTTTAAAAGGACTAATATTATCCTTTTCCTGTATAACTTCTGTTTGGTTTTTGCTAGTATCAATAGCAACATTGATTGAGTCTATTATCTCGCGTCCATGAAGTTTTCCCTCCATATCTCTCTGGAGTAATTTACTCTAAAATTTTGTATGAAATTTCCTTTTTAAGCAAGGAAATCCTTCTTCATTTGTATGAACTTCTATGGTCCATTTCATTATCCATGGGATAGAAAATTGTATAAAGAAATACATTAAGGATATTCCCTTAAAATATATGTCTTCTTGTTGTAATCTTATTATTTTGGGCGAAACATCAACCCATTCAGCATATAATTTTTTATAATCCTCTAGAAGGATATTCAAGGTTGGGCCATATAAAGTCCACCACTGACAGAACCAATTTGGTATATGTTGTCTGAAAACATTTGAACATATTTTGATGAACCATGAATGCTTCTTATTAGCATTCTCATATAATAAGGCTTTATTAAAGCTCTCAATGTAGTCCCAGTAATTAAACTTAACAGCTATTCTTTGTTCCGGATGGGTGTATTCCTTTTCCTTCATCGTACTGATTCCCCATTCCTCTGGGGTAAATATCTTTTTTATAATAATTTTTGAAAAGTTATAAACTTTCATGGTCTTTGCTAGGAAAAAATGCTGAAATTCAACAGACCCAATAGATGAGAGTATAATCTCATAATGCATTCTATATTTATATGTTGGGACAACATATGATGCCGTATCAAAATATCTTGACATGATTTGCCAAGGATCCTCTCTCCATTGTAAATCCCTTGGCTAAAAAAGAAGTATTACTTCATTTTTCTCATTTTTATCATATATCTCAATATTTTCACCTACTTCGTCATTGACGACAACTGAATATGATGGTGGTGCATTGTTCTGAGGTTGCCTTGATTGTATAAAATTCATGAATTCTCTATACATTGGATGGTCGGTACTAATTCCCGAGATACCTGTAGAAGTACCTGCTATGTTTGAGGCTATTAGCCTCTGGTTTCCAAATTGAAATAGAATATTATTTCTGCTCATGGATGCTCTTCCTCTTCCTCTATTAGAGGAAGAAATTCCCGATGGCCGCATTATCCTGTATTCAGAAAATAAAGAATTATTAACTCAACTATTCTCTAGTAAGGAAATCGGGAAGACTATTATTTGTTCCCTTCTTATAATGTATCTCAAAATCAAATGGTGCTAATAAAACTTGCCACCTTGCAAACATTTGTTTAGAAACATCATGTTTTACATCTTTATTAAAGATGAATTTAACTGTTTGACAATCAGTTTTTATGATAAACTTTTGATTATATAAATCTCCTTGGAATTTTAAAACACTTTTGACTATGGCTAGAATTTCTTTAGCTACAATAGCATAATTTTTTTGACTATTATTCCATTTCCCTGAATAGAATTGTATAAGGTATTCTTGTTTTTCGGCCGGAGAGATTTGTTTTAAAATTCCCCAATAACCAATATCAGAGGCATCTGTCTCCACTATTTTTTGCCAATTTGGATTAGCCAGAGTGAGACATGGTAGGTTATTAACCTTTGCCTTAATATGCTTGACTGCTTTTGTATGATTATCAGTCCAAGCTTTAGAGTTTTTTTCTTAACCTATCATATAATATAGTTGTGTCTTTAGCTAGATCCTTTATAAAAGGAGAAATGTAATTTAAACTTCCTAAGAAACGTTGAAGTTGAGTTTTATCAGTAATAACATCAGGAAATTTAGACGCAAACTCAATACTTCTCTTAATTGGAATAATTTTTCCTTTTTCAATATTATGACCCAAGAATCTAACATTGGTTTGGAAAATATGCATTTTTGGTCTAGATATAACCAAACCATTTTGAATTATAATTTTCTTAAATAGGTCAAGATGCTTAAAATGCATTTCTAAGGTTTTTGAGAATACCAAAATATCATCTATATAAACAATGATAAAATTGCTAAAAGGGTTAAAAATATCATTCATATTTTTTTGAAATTCAGAAGGGGCATTTTTTAACCAAAAAGGCATAACATTCCACTCATATTGTCCCATTGGGACGTTAAAGGCTGTTTTATATTTATCATTTTCAGAAATTTGAATTTGCCAATATCCTGATTTTAAATCAAATTTTGAAAATATTATAGCTTCATGAAGTCTATCTAATAAATCTTTTTATTAGGAATAGGATATCTAATCCTTTTCAAAACTTTATTTAGGGGTTTATAATTTATGACCAGTCTGGGTACCCCTCTTTCTTGCTCTGCGTGCTTATTAACATAGAAAGCATTGCAAGACCATGGAGATTTTGAGGGCCTTATTAATTCCTTTTGAAGAAGAGTATCAATCTCTCTTTTACATAAATCCAAATATTCTGAATTCATTTGGCAAGGTCTTGCCTTAGTGAGAATATTATCCTCAGAAAATTCTTCCTCATAAGGAAGACTTACCACATATTTTTTCCTTTCCCAAAATACATTTGGGTGATCTCCACATATCTGTAGGGAGAATTGATTTTTTAAAATTTCAATTTTTCCTTGGATCTTAGGATTTTGTAAAGTCTCTTCTATAGTAAGACTACAAATCTCACTCTTAAAAAAATTGATTTGTTTATTTTTTAATGAAATCATGTCTTTAACTTCATTAACGAATTTTGAGAATGGTTGAGATATAAAATCTATTCTCATTTTTCTTCCTTCAAAGGTACCTGTTATTCCAGTCTCATCCCAGAGAGTTATGGGATAAATATGCCAGAAAAAAGGCATTCCTAAAATAATTTTGTTAGAAATGTTTTTTATTAAAACAAAACTTTCAAGCATACATATATTATTTATACAAATATATGCTTTAGAAATTTTATATTCAATATCCATTTTATGACTGCTAGCATCTCGAAGACTATGAGTAGTTTTCTTAAAATATTTTGATGGAATTAATCCTTTCTGAATACAATTCAAATCAGCTCCGCTATCAATAAGAGCAACAAAATCTTTTTTTAAGTTATAATCAATAAAAAGTGTTATTTTTTCCAAAGGTTTATGAGCCATAAGTGGCAGGATCGTTTCGATGTAACTACAGGTTCGTTTACAACTCACATAATCTAGGAATGGAAAGAACTTTTACTGTTCCAATCTAGCCCAAATAAACGCCTCCACATGGCTGACATGGACCTAACCAGGAACTCCGGACTAAGCCAAGTTCTTTCTATACCTTGATTATATTACCTCGACCTCAGAGACAACAGAAACAGTCTTTTTCTCACCATGTCTTAATAGTTGTAGTTGATGTTAGTCCAACACGGGTTATTTAGCCCATCATATAGGCTATAAAACCTTAAAATGATTAAAAAAAATGGAAGAAAAATACCTTAACTGGGGATCAGTGATTCTTCAAATTATAAAATATCAACAATAATTTTATTTCAGTACTACAGAGAGAGTAATATTCGAAGTGTTGGCTGATGTAATGACTCTTCCGGTCATTTCCACGTATACGTTTTTCTTGTGCCGTTAGAGCTTGTTTGTAACGGCCCCAAGTCATTTAAGGCTTGTCGGGACCGGTAGTTCGGTGCTGGGTCCATTTGTTTGGTCGTATGATAAGTGTTGAAGACAAGCAAGTCGGCAAAAGTTATCGTAAGTTCTTTAATAAATTTTCTGAACTTTGGGTAAAATATCTCAGAGCTCTTCTCTCAATATATAAAGATTTAGAAGTCCCCCAAAATACTAAATCGAAGGTCTACGAGTCTAGTTTCCAACGCATAAAACCTCACGTCCAACTGATCTCGGAGTAAAAAGTTATGACTGTTTTACCGTGGACTGTCTGGCAGAAACCGGGTCGCGAACCGGGTCGGGTCAAAATCGATTTAAAGCCTCAACTTCACGTTTTAAAACGCCATTTCAGTTCTGAAATAGTGAGAAAACATAAGGGAGGGTTCCAAGAGAGTTCTTGAGTATCAAAATCGTACGATGGTGAATTGCGAACCTAAATTTAAGAAGTTTATTAGCATCGCGCGTATATTTGAAAATATTTTTATTACTTTCCTAAAATATTTTTTAAATGTCTATGAAAAATACTTTTGTTATGATATAATTGTGTATATACTTATTTTATAAGGTTTTTATACATTGTAATACTTTAACGGAGATAGTAAATTTAGTTATGTTGAAAATTATTATTATAATATAGTAGGTTTTATTTGAAATAATTTCCTATTTATTATGGTATATTCAAAAAGTTATATTTATTTTACCATGAATTTATGCAATACCCGAGTACTTATATAATGTGATAAGGAAAAAGGTGGAGGTTGTCACATGGAAGTGAAGGATAAATCCAACACTAAAGGTTGTTGATTATGTGGCAACATAAGAATTTTCCTACCAACTCACATTATGATTTTGGCAGCTATAAATAAGTCAATGATTTATTTTCACCCTTTAAAAAGTGATATGCAACCTGTACACATATAGGTATACTACGATTATTTTCATTCACTTTTCATAGGGAGAGTAGATTTGAACACTGCCTATATGTATCTTTATACGTTGAAGAAATTAGGTGTGGAAAAATATTTTGATGCGATATTAAGAAAAATCAATTATCTATGTCAAGTTATTCAAGCCCGAGTTCGAGTTTGATATCGTGTTGGAGCTTTTTTGGAGAGGTTCAAGCTTGTCATTGGACGACAGGTAGGTTACGGTTTATTTTCCCTAGACTCCGCATATATAGGATAAAATTGTATTAATGGGCATCCTTGGGTTGGTTTATTAGGTTGGTACCACAGACCTCGATCGCTTTATTCATGTCTGCCTACTTTTGTTCCTCCGTTGCTTGTAGTACTTGCCGATATATTTTATTTACCCTTGTGGTCCTGTGAGACCTTGTTGACTCTGGAACATAGAAGGTGGGATTTTGGGAATGTCCGCGAGTCCCGGGCATAGAATTAACCTTCTAGGCCGGTTATGCTTGCTGAGTAGCTGTGGGCCTGTGCAGGGTCGATAGGTTGATTGGGAGTTGCTGGGAAGCTATTGTGTTTTATCATACCATTTCCATGCATATAAAGAAGTTTTATCCATGTTTTACTACGGTTTAGGCTTCGGGCCTACTGACACTATTTTCTAAACCGTGCATGGCCCCGGGGGCCTGTTTTTCATGGAAATGATTTGAAAATGGTTTGATTTAACTTGTGAATATTCCTGGGTAAAAGAAAGTAAAATTATGATTTAAATCACCAGTTTTACGGTTAATGCTAGACTCGGCAGGGCCGGGTGCTAGTTGAGTTTTCTTGCTACTTGATATAATTTTAGCCTCGGTCGGACCGAGCACCTGAGATTACTTTCTACTGTTTAGACCCGGTTATGCCCGGGCACCCTTGGAGGGGTTTTTGAGATATTTTCCTACTACTTTAGTCTTGGACAGGGTCTGGGCATGCATATTAGAGACTGGGTCTCTATCTTGAACCCGGACTTGCTTCCGCACGACATGTTTTGATACTGAGTTTTAGTATGGGGTTAGGGACCTCCATGGACCTTGCCATCCGGGCCTGGAGCTGCGGGCTGCGTGTGCCGGAGGAACGGTATACGGTGGAGTAGAGGTATACAGGCAGTGTCCTTCCATGGGACCTACCTGCTGGGCCGGATCGGCACCGAAGGAGGTACATACAGAGATACCATTTCACTTGAGATCATCATGTATCATATCATTCATTGTTTGAGGCTCCACCCTTGTTAGTTGATTGTTGATTGTATGCTCCGGTAGTATGGGATGCCGGAAGGTTTGTTTTCACTTGCTTGTGTTCCTCGGTTGTATGGGCGGCCGGGGGACTGTAGGTAGACTCTTGCTATTTACTTACAGAATTGTTCCCTGTTACAATTAAGTATGAAATTGGTTACTGCTAAACTGTTAGTTTCTGGATTTGAGATTGATATGATTAGTTGAGTTTGATTCATGTCTCTGAGAATGCCTATCATTACTCTTTCCCTCTTCTTACACTTGAGGTTACCAGTAAAACGTCCATTTCGTAAACTTACTATGTATACACTGTTATTGCAAGGACCCCAGGTGCGTTATTTCTTACTTTCTCCTATGCCTATGGTGTGTATATTCTGCTTACTGGCCTCACATGTGGTTCTGTTGATTTCCCTCTGGGCTAGTTCCTGTGTACCTTTCGTTGAATTCTGTGACTGCTTGCTTCTATTCTTTCTGTTACTACGCTTTTATCTTATATGTGCCCAGTCGGCCTATGATACCTACTGGGTACCTTATGCTTCGCATTTGGTGCTCACCCTACCCCCCCGCATCTTTGGGTGCAGATCCTAGCGTGGGCCATCATTGTTAGATCACTGTGATTCGTGCTTAGAGATCTGTTGGGGACTACTTCAGACTGAGTGTGAGCTCTTGGCGATCAGAGCTTAGCTTTAGTTTATCTTTTGCTTCATGTACTCTATTACCATTCAGAGACATCGATATATATTATTTTGGATCATTTGCACTCCATGTATGTAGTTTTGGCTCTATACTATCACACCAGGTCTTGGGGTTTGGTTTAGTTTCCGCATATGTATATATATATTCCTGTTATCGATTCTCTTCATCTTGTTCCCTTACTTTTGCTTATTAAACTACCCTTCCGCTTATTGGTTAGATAGTAGCCCATTACTAACTGTCCTGGGCTACGGGAATTGGTTCGCCTACTGGGGGGTTGTAGGTGCCATCATGACCGAGAAATCGGGTCGTGACAACTTGGTATGAGAGCTTTAGGTTCACTGATGTCATCGGTATAGGAGCCAATGTTTAGTAGAGTCCTGCGGATCGGGGTGGAGACGTCCGTACTCAATCTTTGGTAGGCTACAGTGACATTTTAGGAAATTTTACTCTTTCATTGCTTATGTGTCGTGCGTGGAACCCTTGAAATTTCTGGAAATCTCATTTGTTCTACTCCATTCTTCCACAGATGGTTCGTACGAGATCATTGGCATCATGCGGAGATGAGCCTCCCACTCCAGCTAAGGGTCGAGGACGCCCTCGAGTAGTGGCACCTGCTAGAGCTGCTAGAGTGGAGATAGAGCTCGAGCAGCATGTGGATCAGGGGGAAGCCCAGGTACCACCAGCTCCAGCACCAGCTCCAGTACCAGCTCCAGTGCCCATTTCTGTGCCAGCTCCAGCCGCAGCTCAGTCTCCAGTTATTCGGGGATTACTATTACAGCTTTTGGGTATGATTGGAGAGCGGCCTTCTGAGGTAGCGCAGACATCCGCTCAGGGGGAAGCCCTGGGTGCACAGAGTTCAGGAGCGCAGCCTGCTACTATGGCTCCCCGTGCGGAGGTCATTCCGGTCCCATCAAGTGCACAGCCTCTTGCTCCTTGCCCAGCTATGACAGAGTCAGAGCAGAAGGCTTTGGGTAGGTTTCTGAGGTTAGCACCTCCGAGGTTTTCTGGTACTTCTGGACAGGATCCACATGACTTTATTACTACCTGTGAGGAGATGTTGCATCATTTGGGTTTGTTGGAGACTCACGGGGTTGGTTATACTACCTATCAGTTAGAGGGCCCAGCGAAGTTATGGTGGAGGGCCCATGTTGCTTGTAGACCAACATCGTCACCTCCTTTGACCTGGTCTGAGTTTTATGAGGCCTTTATGGCCAAGTTCCTACCTCAGAGTGATCGTGAGGGTCGCAGGGAGCAGCTTACTCACCTTATGCAGCAGTTTACGACGGTCTCGGAGTATGAGACCCGTTTTCATCAGCTAGCACCATTTGGAGATATGATTATTTCTACCGAGGCAGATAGGATTCGCAGATTTGTATGGGGTTTGAGGCCAGAGATCAGGCAGCCAGCAGAGATATTGATTGCCTGTGGTCGGTCATTTCAGGCCATCGTAGACTATGCCCGCATTGTAGAGGACTTACAGCGACATGATTAGGGGTCCAGATATAAGAAGCCTCGACATCAGGGTGTCTACAGTGGTTCCAGATATGGTAGTAGAGGTCCTGGCCAGTGGAGCCAGAGTTATCAGCCACAGCAGCACCAGGGTCAGTCCAGCCGATCGGTTCAGGCTTCCCTTCAGACTTTCGGTAGTACCCAGTTCGAGCAGGGTCAGAGCAGCCATCAGGGCTATGACGGCCAGTCTTCGAGGGGTACAGTTTCTGGGGCATCAGGCCGTGGTGGTTATACGGGATCTGCTGGTTCATCTTGACTGAGTAGGCCGCCAAGGGCTTGTTTAACTTGTGGTGTGATTGGTCATTTTGCTAGAGATTGCCCTCAGCAGGGTACAGTTCAGTTGGCCAAGCCTTTACGAGCAGTTCAGCCCCCGGCTAGAGGGGGTGGTCGTCAGGGTAGAGGTGGTGCTCCACGCGGCAGATCAGGTGGTAGGGATGGCGATCGGGCAGGTGGAGGTCGTCGTCAATTTTACACGGTCCCTAGGAGACCAAAGGCAGATGCCTCAGATGCTGTGATTACAGGTACGATTTTTGTGTGCCATCAGTCTTCTATGGCTTTATTTGATCCCGGATCCACTTGTTCTTTTGTATCTGCCTACTTTGTACCTTGTTTGGGGTTGGCTAGTGAGCCATTATCTGTTCCTGTTTCTATTTCGACCCCAGTAGGAGATTCTTTAGTAGTGGATCAGATTGTGAGATCTTGTATGCTGTCTATTGGTGATTCAGAGACTTGGGGTGATTTGATGATTCTTGATATGCTAGATTTTGATGTGATACTGGGCATGGATTGGTTATCCCCTCACCGTGTGGTTTTGGATTGTTATGCCAAGACCATTACCATAGCTGTGCCCGGTGTATCCCCGGTTGTGTGGCAGGGTTTTATTAGCCATGCACCATTTGGGATCATCTCTTGTCTTCGAGCTAGGAAGTTGATTTCCCGTGGGTGTTTAGCTTATCTAGCATATGTCTGAGATGTTAGTGCTGACCCTACTTCTCCTGATTCTGTTCCTGTGGTTAGAGACTTCCTCGATGTGTTTCCTACCAACCTGCCAGGCCTTCCACCTGAGAGATATATTGATTTCTCTATTGAGCTAGAGCCGGGCACCAGACCCATTTCTATTTCTCTTTTCCGTATGGCTCCTGCTGAGTTGAGGGAGCTTAAGGAGCAGCTCCAGGATCTGTTAGCTAAGGGGTTTAATAGACCTAGTGTGTCACCTTGGGGTGCTCCTGTTCTCTTCGGCAGCTGAATAGGGTGACAGTGAAGAATAGGTATCCGATGCCGATGATTGATGACTTGTTTGACCAGCTTCAGGGTTCAGTCATATTTTTGAAGATTGATTTGAGGTCCAGTTACCATCAGTTGAGGATTAGGGCGGAGGACATCCCTAAGACAGCATTCAGGACACGTTATGGCCATTACGAGTTCCTGGTGATGTCTTTTGGGTTGACTAATGCCCCCGCAGCCTTTATGAACTTGATGCACAGGGTTCTTGGCCCGTATTTGGACTCATTTGTGATAGTTTTTATAGATGACATCTTGGTATACTCGCGTAGTAGAGATGAGCATGAGCAGCACTTGAGGGTTATACTCCAGACTTTGAGAGATCATCGGCTTTATGCCAAGTTCTCAAAGTGCGAGTTTTGGCTTGAGTCAGTTGCATTCCTAGGGCACGTGGTGTCTAAGGATGGGATTAGGGTTGACCCGGGAAAGATTTCTGCGATTTGTGATTGGCCTATACTTACTACTGCTACTGAGGTCCGCAGCTTTATTAGGTTAGCAGGTTACTACAGACGGTTCGTTGAGGGATTTTCTTCCATAACAGTACCCTTGACTATGCTGACTAGGAAGTATGTCCCATTTCAGTGGTCGAATCAGTGTGAGGATAGCTTCCAGAGGCTTAAGGCCTTATTGACTTCAGCTCTAGTTTTTACTTTGCCGGTTGAGGGTCAGATCTTCTCCGTGTACCGTGATGCTTCTGGGGTTGGTCTTGGTTGTGTGTTGATGCAGCAGGGTCGAGTAATAACATATGCGTCGAGGCAGCTGAAGGTTCACGAGCGCAATTACCCCACTCATGACTTAGAGTTGGCAGCCGTAGTTTTCGCGCTCAAGATCTGGAGGCATTACCTATATGGAGTTCACTGTGAGATCTTCACCGATCATCGTAGTCTTCAGTATATCATGATTCAGCGAGAGTTGAACTCGAGACAGAGGAGATGGGTCGAGTTACTGAAGGACTATGACTTTACTATTCTGTATCATCGGGGCAAGGCAAACGTGGTAGCGGATGCCTTGAGTCAAAAGACAATGAGTATGGGTAGCCTAGCTTCTCTTTCAGTTTTAGAGCGACCGTTGGCCTTGGACATTCAGTCCTTAGCTAACCGTTTTGTTAGGCTTGACTTGTCGGATCCTAGCAGAGTTCTCGCTAGAATTGAGGTTCGTTCTACTTTGATTGATCAGATTCAGAGCCGTCCGTTTGAGGATCAATAGTTGTGTGACCTTCGTGATTGGGTTGTTCAGGGTGAGACCAGCCAGTCTACTCTAGATTCAGATGGGGTTCTAAGGTTTGATAGTCGCCTTTGTGTTCCGAGGATTAGTGATTTGATTCAGTTGATACTTCATGAGGCACATTGTACTAGATACTCCATTCACCCTGGCACATCAAAGATGTATAGAGACTTGAGACAACTTTACTGGTGGAGTGGTATGAAGCGGCATATAGCGGAGTTCATATCTCGGTGCTTGAACTGTCAGCAGTTTAAGTTCGAGCACATGAGACATGATGGTTTGATGCAGCGACTTCCCATTCCTGAGTGGAAGTGGGAAGGGATTACTATCGACTTCGTTGTTGGTTTGCCTCGTACTTCTCATGGGTTTGATTCCATATGGGTGATTGTTGATAGGCTGACTAAGTCAGCACATTTCTTGCCGGTTCAGACTTCTTATGGTGCAGAGAGGTTAGCTCAGATCTACCTTCGTGAGATTGTTCGGCTGCATAGGGTCCCAACTTCTATTATTTCAGACCACGACACTCAGTTCACATCTCAGTTCTGGAGGGCTATTCAGCGAGATTTGGGTACAGAGGTTCATCTTAGTACCCCTTCCACCCTCAGATAGATGGCCAGTCTGAGAGGACCATTTAGATTCTGGAGGACATGCTTTGGGCCTGTGTTCTTGACTTTGGAGGTTCTTGGGATCAGTTTGTTCCCTTGGTAGAGTTTGCTTATAATAACTGCTTCTATTCGAGTATTGGCATGGCACCTTTTGAGGCTTTGTATGGCAGGCATTGCAGATCACTGGTAGGTTGGTTTGATGGTTTTAGTTCTAGGCCAAAGAGCACAGATTTTCTTCGAGATTTCTTAGATCAGGTTCGAGCGATTCAGGACAGACTTCGGGCAGCTCAGAGCAGGCAGAAGAGTTATGCTGATCATAGGCTTCGTGCCTTGGAGTTAGTGTCGGTGACTTGGTGTTTCTCCGTGTATCGCCCATCAAGGGCATGATGAGATTTGGTAGGCGGGGCAAGCTTAGCCCCAGGTACATTGGGCCGTTTGAGATTCTTCAGAGGGTTGGTAGCGTTGCCTATTAGCTAGCCTTGCATCCGATGTTTTCAGCTATACATCCTGTATTTCATGTTTCGATGTTGCGTCGGTATGTCCCAGATGAGTCTCATGTGTTGCAGTGGGATTCAGTTTAGTTGGGTGAGGGTTTAGCCTTTGTTGAGGAGCCGGCAACTATTTTGGCCAGAGATGTCAGGAGATTGAGGTCCCGAGAGATCCCGGTTGTTAAGGTTTAGTGGAGGCACCGTCCAGTCAAGGAGGCTACCTGGGAGACCGAGAGAGATATGCAGGCTCAGTATCCGCAGCTGTTTGAGCCTTCAGGTACCCCCTTGACCTTGACTTTCGAGGACGAAAGTCCTTTTTAGTAGTGGATGATGTAATGACTCTTCCGGTCATTTCCACGTATACATTTTCCTTGTGCCGTTAGAGCTTGTTTGTAGTGGCCCCAAGTCATTTAAGGCTTGTCGGAACTGGAAGTTCGGTGCCGGGTCCATTTGTTTGGTCGTATGATAAGTGTTGAAGTCAGGCAAGTCGGCAAAAGTTATCGTAAGTTCTTTAATAAATTTTCTGAACTTTGGGTAAAATGTCTCAGAGCTTTTCTCTCAATATATAAAGAGTTAGAAGTCCTCCAAAATACCAAATCGAAGGTATACGAGTCTAGTTTCCATCGCACAAAACTTCACGTCCAACTGATCTCGGAGGAAAAAGTTATGACTGTTTTTCCGCGGACTGTCTGGCAGAAAACGGGTCGGGTCAAAATCGATTTAAAGCCTCAACTTCACGTTTTAAAATGCCATTTCTGTTCTGAAACATTGAGAAAACATAAGGGAGGGTTCCAAGAGAGTTCTTGAGTATCAAAATCGTGCGATGGTGAATTGCGAACCTAAATTTAAGAAGTTTATTAGCATCGCGCGTATATTTGAAAATATTTTTATTGCTTTCCTAAAATATTTTAAATGTCTATGAAAAATACTTTTGTTATGATATAATTGTGTATGTACTTATTTTATAAGGTTTTTATATATTGTAATACTTTAACGGAGATAGTAAATTTAGTTATGTTGAAAATTATTATTATAATATAGTAGATTTTATTTGTAATAATTTCCTATTTATTATGGTATATTCAAAAAGTTATATTTATTTTACCATAAATTTATGCAATACCCGAGTACTTACATAATGTGATAAGGAAAAAGTTGGAGGTTGTCACGTGGAAGTGAAGGATAAATCCAACACTAAAGGTTGTTGATTATGTGGCAACATAAGAATTTTCCTACCAACTCACATTATGATTTTGGCAGCTATCAATAAGTCAATGATTTATTTTCACCCTTTAAAAAGTGATATGCAACCTGTACACATATAGGTATACTACGATTATTTTCATTCACTTTTCATAGGGAGAGTAGATTTGAACACTGCCTACATGTATCTTTATACGTTGAAGAAATTAGGTGTGGAAAAATATTTTGATGAGATATTAAGAAAAATCAATTATCTATGTCAAGTTATTCAAGCCCGAGTTCGAGTTTGATGTTGTGTTGGAGCTTTTTCGGAGAGGTTCAAGCTTGTCATCGGACGACAGGTAGGTTATGGTTTATTTTTCCTAGACTCCGCATATATAGGATAAAATTTTATTAATGGTCATCCTTGGGTTGGTTTATTAGGTTGGTACCACAGACCTCGACCGCTTTATTCATGTCCGCCTACTTTTGTTCCTCCGTTGCTTGTAGTACTTGCCGATATATTTTATTTACCCTTGTGGTCCTGTGAGACCTTGTTGACTCTGGAACATAGAAGGTGGGATTTTGGGAATGTTCGCGAGTCCCGGGCATAGAATTATCCTTCTAGGCTGGTTATGCTTGCTGAGTAACTGTGGGCCTGTGCAGGGTCGATAGGTTGATTGTGAGATGCTGGGCAACTATTGTGTTAGATCATACCATTTCTATGCATATAAAGAGGTTTTATCCATGTTTTACTACGGTTTGGGCTTCGGGCCTACTGACACTATTTTCTAAACCTTGCATGACCCCGGGGGCCTGTTTTTTATGGAAATGATTTGGAAATGGTTTGATTTAACTTGTGAATATTCCTGGGTAAAAGAAAGTAAAATTAATATTTAAATCACCAGTTTTACGATTAACGCTAGACTCGGCAGGGCCGGGGTGCTAGTTGAGTTTTCTTGCTACTTGATATAATTTTAGTCTCGGTCGGACCGAGCACCTGAGATGACTTTCTACTGTTTTGACCTGGTTATGCTCGGGCACCCTTGGAGGGGTTTTTGAGATATTTTCCTACTACTTTAGTCCTAGACAGGGTCTGGGCATGCATATTAGAGACTGGGTCTCTATCTTGAATCCGGACTTGCTTCCGGACGACATGTTTTGATACTGAGTTTTAGTATGGGGTCAGGGACCTCCGTGGACCTTGCCATCAGGGCCTGGGGCTGCGGGCTGCATGTGCCGGAGGAAGGGTATACGGTGGAGTAGAGGTATACGGGCAGTGTCCTTCCATGGGACCTACCTGCTGGGCCGTATCGGCACCGGAGGAGGTACATACAGAGATACCATTTCACTTGAGATCTTCACGCATCATATCATTCATTGTTTGAGGCTCCACCCTTGTTTGTTGTTTGTTGATTATACGCTCCGGTAGTATGGAATGACACTGGGTTTGTTTTCACTTGTTTGTGTTCCTCGGTTGTATGGGCGGCCGGGGGACTGTAGGTAGACTCTTGCTATTTACTTACAGAATTGTTCCCTGTTACGGTTAAGTATGAAATTGGTTACTGCTAAACTGTTAGTTTCTGGATTTGAGATTGATATGATTAGTTGAGTTTGATTCATGTCTCTGAGCATGCCTATCATTACTCTTTCCCTCTTCTTACACTTGAGGTTACCCGTATACCATCCATTTCGTAAACTTATTATGTATACACTGTTATTGCAAGGACCCTAGGTGCATTATTTCTTACTTTCACCTGTGCCTATGGTGTGTATATTCTGCTTACTGGCCTCACATGTGGTTCTGTTGATTTCCCTCTGGGCTAGTTCCTGTGTACCTTTCGTTGAATTCTGTGACTGCTTGCTTCTATTCTGTCTGTTACTACGCTTTTATCTTATATGTGCCAAGTCGGCCTATGATACCTACTGGGTACCTTATGCTTCGCATTTGGTGCTCACCCTACCCCTCCTGCATCTTTGGGTGCAGATCCTAGCGTGGGCCATCATCGTTAGATCGCTGTGATTCGTGCTTAGAGATCTGTTGGGGACTACTTCAGACTGAGGGTGAGCTCTTGGCGATCGGAGCTTAGCTTTAGTTTATCCTTTGCTTCATGTACTGTATTACCATTCAGAGACATCGATATATATTGTTTTGGAGCGTTTGCACTCCATGTATGTTGTTTTGGCTCTATACTATCACACCAGGTCTTGGGGTTTGGTTTTGTTTCCGCATATGTATATATATTCCTGTTATCTATTCTCTTCATCTTGTTCCCTTACTTTTGCTTTTTAAACTACCCTCCCGCTTATTTGTTAGATAGTAGCCCATTACTAACTGTCCTGGGCTACGGGAATTGGTTCACCTACTGGGGGGTTGTAGGTGCCATCATGACCGAGAAATCGGGTCATGACAGAAGCCTGCCTTCTATATACAATAAGTAACCCTTTTATTGAAGGGATTGACAGAAAAATTTAAATTTCATGACGTAAGTGCTTACGTCATATTACATTATTGGACCTATATCGGGGCCCTCTACTTTATAAAAGTTTTACAATAATTCAAATAATTTCAACTTTAATAAAGTTGACATCTGACGTTTTGTCCTCTACTCTTTAGCAATCTCCTTTCCTTTGGACTTGTCCGAGCTAGAAGATTTTCTATCTGGTTCTTGAACTGTTGTAGAAACATTTCAATGTCCATTTCTTCTGTGCTATGAATACTCTGAGATTCCCCTGCTACACAGTTGTCTTCTTCTTAATTAGAAGTGGTCATGGATATATTATCTGAGAATTCTATACCCATATTTTTTGCTAAATCTTTTTTAACTTCTTCCATATATGAGGCAAGAAGTTCCGATTTAGAAATAGTCCCTTGTTTCATCTGTAATTTTCTGGTTGTATGTTTAAAAGGACTAATATTATCCTTTTCCTGTATAACTTCTTTTTGGTTTTTGCTAGTCTCAATAGCCACATTGATTGAGTTTATTATCTCGCGTGCATGAAGTTTTCCCTCCATATTTCTCTGGAGTAATTTACTCTAAAATTTTGTATGAAATTTCCTTTTTAAGCAAGGAAATCCTTCTTCATTTGTATGAACTTCTATGGTCCATTTCATTATCCATGGGATAGAAAATTGTATAAAGAAATACATTAAGGATATTCCCTTAAAATATATGTCTTCTTGTTGTAATCTTATTATTTTGGGCGAAACATCAACCCATTCAGCATATAATTTTTTATAATCCTCTGGAAGGATATTCAAGGTTGGGCCATATAAAGTCAGCCACTGACAGAACCAATTTGGTATATGTTGTCTGAAAATATTTGAACATATTTTGATGAACCATGAATGCTTCTTATTAGCATTCTCATATAATAAGGCTTTATTAAAGCTCTCAATGTAGTCCCAGTAATTAAACTTAACATCTATTCTTTGTTCCGGATGGGTGTATTCCTTTTCCTTCATCGTACTGATTCTCCATTCCGCTGGGGTAAATATCTTTTTTATAATAATTTTTGAAAAGTTATAAACTTTTTTGGTATTTGCTGGGAAAAAATGCTGAAATTCAACAGACCCAATAGATGAGAGTATAATCTCATAATGCATTCTATATTTATATGTTGGGACAGCATATGATGCCGTATCAAAATATCTTGACATGATTTGCCAAGGATCCTCTCTCCATTGTAAATCCCTTGGATCAAGAAGAAGTATTACTTCATCTTTCTCATTTTAATCATATATCTCAATATTTTCACCTACTTCGTCATTGACGACAACTGAATATGATGGTGGTGCATTATTCTGAGGTTGCCTTGATTGTATAAAATTCATGAATTCTGTATACATTGGATGTTCGGTACTAATTCCCGAGATACCTGTAGAAGTACCTGCTATGTTTGAGGCTAAGAACTTCCCGATGGCCGCATTATCCTGTATTCAGAAAATAAAGAATTATTAACTCAAATATTCACTAGTAAGGAAATCGGGAAGACTATTATCTGTTCCCTTCTTATAATGTATCTCTAAATCAAATGGTGCTAATAAAGCTTGCCACCTTGCAAATATTTGTTTAGAAACATCATGTTTTACATCTTTATTAAAGATGAATTTAGCTGTTTGACAATCAATTTTTATGATAAACTTTTTATTATATAAATCTCCTTGGAATTTTAAAACACTTTTGACTATGGCTAGAATTTCTTTAGCTACAGTAGCATAATTTTTTTGACTATTATTCCATTTCCCTAAATAGAATTGTATAAGGTATTCTTGTTTTTCAGCCGGAGAAATTTGTTTTAAAATTCCCCCATAACCAATATCAGAGGCATCTGTCTCCACTATTTTTTTCCAATTTGGATTAGCCAGAGTGAGACATGGTAGGTTATTAACCTTTGCCTTAATATGTTTGACTGCTTTTGTATGATTATCAGACCAAGCTTTAGGGCTTTTTCTTAACCTATCATATAATATAGCTGTGTCTTTAGCTAGATCCTTTATAAAAGGAGAAATGTAATTTAAACTTCCTAAGAAACGTTGAAGTTGAGTTTTATCAGTAATAACGTCAGGAAATTTAGACGCAAACTCAATACTTCTCTGAATTGGAATAATTTTTCCTTTTTCAATATTATGACCCAAGAATCTAACATTGGTTTGGAAAATATGCATTTTTGGTCTAGATATAACCAAACCATTTTGAATTGTAATTTTCTTAAATAGGTCAAGATGCTTAAAATGCATTTCTAAGGTTTTTGAGAATACCAAAATATCATCTATATAAACAATGATAAAATTGCTAAAAGGGTTAAAAATATCATTCATAATTTTTTGAAATTCAGAAGGGGCATTTTTTAACCCAAAAGACATAACATTCCACTCATATTGTCCCATTGGGACGTTAAAGACTGTTTTATATTTATCTTTTTCAGAAATTTGAATTTGCCAATATCCTTATTTTAAATCAAATTTTGAAAATATTATAGCTTCATGAAGTCTATCTAATAAATCTTTTTTATTAGGAATGTCACGACCCGATTTCTCGGTCATGATGGCACCTACAACCCCCCAGTAGGCGAACCAACCAATTCCCGTAGCCCAGGACAGTTAGTAATGGGCTACTATCTAACAAATAAGCGAAAGAATAGTTTAATAAGCAAAAGTAAGGGGGCAAGATGAAGAGAATAGATAACAGGAATGTATATATACATATGCGGAAACTAAGCCAAACCCCAAGACCTGGTATCATAGTATAGAGCCAAAACTACATACATGGAGTGCAAACGATCCAAACAATATATACAGATGTCTTTGAATGGTAATAGAGTACATAAAGCAAAAGATAACTAAAGCTAAGCTCCGATCGCCAAGAGCTCACCCTCAGTCTGAAGTAGTCCCCAATAGATCTCCAAGCATGAATCACAACGATCTAACGGTGATGGCCCACGCTAGGATCTGCACCCAAAGATGCAGGGGGTAGGGTGAGCACCAAATGCAAAGCATAAGGTACCCAGTAGGTATCATAGGCCGACTGGGCACATATAAGATAAAAGCATAGTAAAAGACAGAACACAAGCACGTAGTCACAGAAATCAACGAAAGGTACACAGGAACTAGCCCAGAGGGAAATCAACAAAACCACATGTGAGGCCAGCAAGCATAATATATACACCATAGGCATAGGTGAAAGTAAGAAACAACGCACCTGGGGTCCTTGCAAAAACAGTGTATACATAATAAGTTTACGAAATGGACGGTATACCGGTAACCTCAAGTGTAAGAAGAAGAGAGAAAGAGTAATGATAGGCATGCTTAGAAACATGAATCAAACTCAACTAATCATATCAATCTCTAATCCAGAAACTAACAGTCTAGCAGTAACCAATTTCATACTTAACCGTAACAGGGAACAATTATGTAAGTAAATAGCAAGTGTTTACCTACAGTCCCCCGGCCGCCCATACAACCGAGGAACACAAACAAGTGAAAACAAACCCTCCGGAATCCCATACTACCGGAGCGTACAATCAACAAACAACAAAAAAGGGTGGAGCCTCAAATAATGAATGATATGATGCATGAAGATCTCAAGTGAAATGGTATCTCTGTATGTACCTCATCCGGTGCCGATCCGGCCCAGCAGGTAGGTTCCATGGAAGGACACTGCCCGTATACCTCTACTCCGTTGTTTACCCTTCCTCCGGCACATGCAGCCCGAAGCCCCAGGCCCAGATGGCAAGGTCCATGGAGGTCCCCGACCCCATACTAAAACTCAGTATCAAAACATGTCTTCCGAAAGCAAGTCCGATTTCAAGATGGAGACTCAGTCTCGAATATGCATACCCAGACCCTGTCCAGGACTAAAGTAGTGGGAAAATATCTCAAAAACCCTCCAAGGGTGCCCGGGCATAACCGGGACTAAATAGTAGAAAGTCATCTCGACTGCTCGGTCCGACCGAGGCTAAAATTATCTCAGGTAGCAAGAAAACTCAACTAGCACCCCGGCCCCGCCGAGTCTAGCGTTAATCGTAAAACTGGTAATTAAATCATAATTTACTTTCTTTTACCCAAGAATATTCACAAGTTAAATCAAACCATTTCCAATTCATTTCCATAAAAAAGGCCCCCCGGGGCCATGCAAGGTTTAGAAAATAGTGCCAGTAGGCCCGAAGCCAAAACCGTATTAAAACATGGATAAAACCTCTTTATATGCATGGAAATAGCATGATCAAACACAATAGCTGCCCAGCAGCTCACAATCAACCTATTGACCCTGCACAGGCTCATAGCTACTCAGCAAGCATAACCAGCCTAGAAGGATAATTCTATGCCCGGGACTCGCGGACATTCCCAGTATCCCACCTTCTATGTTCCATAGTCAACAAGGCCTCACAGGACCACAAGGGTAAATAAAATATATTGGCAAGTACTACAAGCATCGGAGGAACAAAAGTAGGCGGGCATGAATAAAGTGGTCAAGGTCTGTGGTACCGACCTAATAAACCCAACCCAAGGATGCCCATTAATACAATTTTATCCTATATATGCGGAGTCTAGGGAAAATAAACCGTAACCTACCTGTCATTCTATGACAAGCTACTAGAATGACGATGTTCGAGAAGCTCTGAAACGAAATCAAACTCGAATTTGGGCTTGAATAACTTGACGTAAATAATCTATTTCTTTCGGGGATCAAATAAACTCCAACAAATTTTCTTTCACGAAAATATTTCACGTGCCATACCTATATACGTATATAGTACGGAAGCTACACATATGCTGAAGCAATAATGGTTGCATATATGTTGAAGCTACTCTTTTCTTTTCTTTTATTCTAATCCCAAAATTAAATGCTACATATATACACACACATAAATTGTAAAGAAAATGGTTGGCAGGTTGTTGAAAAGGATTAGTGGCTATCCAGGTGGCATCACTTAATGAAAATAACTTTTGGGCACTTCTCTACCACTTCCACGTGGAAGTGGTGGTGCCACCATATAATTTTTATCTCGTTATATATATTCGGATATTGCATAAGTTCGTGGTAAAATATAAATAACTTTTTGAATATGTCATAATTAATAGAAAATCATATCAAATAAAACCTACTATATTATAATAATAATTTTTAACATAACTAAGTTCGCTATCTCCATTAAAATATTAATAACTTACAAAATTCTTATAAAATAAATACAGATGCAAATGTATCATACCAAAAATATTTTTCATAGACATTTAAAATATTTTAGGAAAGCAATAAAAATATAACTTTCTACCACATTCAACTTTTAAATTAAATATTTTCAAATACGCACGATTTTGATACTCAGCTTCTAAGACAGGGAATTGATCATAACGACCAATCGAACGGCCAGGGCACCGAACCACCAGTCCCAGCAAGCCATTAAGGACTTGGGGCCGCTACAGGAAAGTTGTAACAGTACAAGAAAAAAGAATACGCAGAAATGACCGGAAGAGTCATTACATCATCCACTACTAAAAAGACTTTTGTCCTGGAAAGTCAAGAACAATAAAGTACCTGAATGCTCAAACAACTGCGGATACTGAGTCCGCATGTCTCTCTCGGTCTCCCAGGTAGCCTCCTCGATTGGACGGTGCCTCCACTGAACCTTAACAACCGGGATCTCTCGAGACCTCAATCTCCTGACATCTCTGGCCAAAATAGTTGCCGACTCCACAACAAAGGCTAAACCCTCACCCAACTGAACTGAATCCCACTGCAACACATGAGACTTATCTGGGACATACCGACGCAACATCAAAACATGAAATACATGATGTATAGCTGAGAACATCGGAGGCAAGAGGCAACGCTACCAACCCTATGAAGAATCTCAAATGGCCCAATGTACCTGGGGCTAAGCTTGCCCCGCCAACCAAAATCTCATCACGCCCTTCATGGGCGATACACGGAGAAACACCAAGTCACCGACACTAAACTCCAAGGTACGAAGCCTAAGATTGGCATAACTCTTCTGCATGCTCTAAGCTGCCCAAAGTCTGTCCTGAATCACTCGGACTCGGTCTAAGGAATCTCGAAGAAAATATGTACTCTGTGGCCTAGATTCAGAGCAATCAAACCAGCCAATCAGCGATCTGCAACGCCTACCATACAAGGCCTCAAAAGGTGCCGTGCCAATGCTCGAGTGGAAACTATTATTATAAGCAAACTCAGCCAAAGGCACAAACTGGTCCCACGAACCTCCAAAGTCAAGAACACAGGCCCGAAGCATGTCCTCCAGAACCTGAATGGTCCTCTCGGACTGACCATCTGTCTGAGGGTGGATAGCAGTACTAAGCTGAACATCTGTACCCAAATCTCGCTGAATAGCCCTCCAGAACTGAGATGTGAACTGAGTGTCGCGGTCTGAAATGATAGAAGCTGGGACCCCGTGCAACCGAACAATCTCACGAAGGTAGATCTGAGCTAACCTCTTTGCACAATAAGAAGTCTGAACTGGAAAGAAATGTGCTGACTTAGTCAGCCTATCAACAATCACCCTTATGGAATCAAACCCATGGGAAGTACGAGGAAAACCAACAACAAAGTCCATAGTAATCCCTTCCCACTTCCACTCAGGAATGGGAAGTCGCTACATCAAACCACCAGGTCTCATGTGCTCGAACTTAACCTGCTGACAGTTCAAGCACCGAGATACGAAATCTGCTGACTTGTCTTTGCTGTGCCAGGGTGAATGGAGTATCTAGTACAATGTGCCTCATGAAGTATCAACTGAATCAAATCACTAATCCTCGGAACACAAAGGCGACTATCAAACCTCAGAACCCCATCTGAATCTAGAGTAGCCCGACTGGTCTCACCCTGAACAACCTGATCACGAAGGTCACACAACTGCTGATCTTCAAACTGATGACTCTGAATCTGATCAATCAAAGTAGAACGAACCTCAACACTGGCGAGGACTCTGCTAGGATCTGACAAGTCAAGCCTAACCAAACGGTTAGCCAAGGACTGGATGTCTAAGGCCAACGGTCGCTCTGAAACTTACAGAGAGGCTAGGCTACCCATACTCATTGCCTTCCGGCTCAAGGCATCCGCTACCACGTTTGCCTTGCCCGGATGATACAGGATAGTGAAGTCATAGTCCTTTAGTATCTCGACCCATCTCCTCTGCCTCGAGTTCAGCTCTCGCTGACTCGTGATATACTGAAGACTACAGTGATCAGTGAAGATCTCACAGTGAACTCCATATAGGTAATGCCTCCAGATCTTGAGCGCAAAAACTACCGCCGCCAACTCTAAGTCATGAGTAAGGTAGTTGCGCTCATGAACCTTCAGCTGCCTCGACACATATGCTATTCCTAGACCCTGCTGCATCAACACACAACCAAGACCAACCCCAGAAGCATCACAATACACGGAGAAGCTCTGGCCCTCAATCGGCAAAGTCAAAACTGGAGCTGAAGTCAATATGGCCTTAAGCCTCTGAAAGCTATCCTCGCACTGATCCGACCACTGAAATGGGACATCCTTCCTAGTCAGCATAGTCAGGGGTGCTGCTATGGAAGAGAATCCCCAAACGAACCGTCTGTAGTAACCTGGTAACCCAATAAATCTGCGAATCTCAGTAACAGTAGTAGGTCTAGGCCACTCACAAACCGCTAAAATCTTTCCCGGATCAACCCTAATCCCATCTTTAGACACCACATGCCCTAGGAGTGCAACTGACTCAAGCCAAAACTCGCACTTTGAGAACTTGGCATAAAGCCGATGATCTCTCAAAGTCTGGAGTATAACCCTCAAGTGCTGCTCATGCTCATCTCTACTACGCGAATATACCAAGATGTCATCTATAAAAACTATCACAAACGAGTCCAAATACGGGCCAAGAACCCTGTGCATCAAGTTCATAAAGGCTGCGGGGGCATTAGTCAACCCAAAAGACATCACCAGGAACTCATAATGGCCATAACATGTCCTGAATGCTGTCTTAGGGATGTCCTCCGCCCTAATCCTCAACTGATGGTAGCCGGACCTCAAATCAATCTTCAAAAACACAACTGAACCCTGAAGCTGGTCAAACAAGTCATCAATCCTCGGCATCGGATACCTATTCTTCACTGTCACCCTATTCAGTTGCCGATAATCAATACACATGCGCATCGACCCATCCTTCTTCTTCACGAAGAGAACAGGAGCACCCCAAGGTGACACACTCGGTCTAATAAACCCCTTAGCTAACAGATCCTGGAGCTGCTCCTTAAGCTCCCTCAACTCAGCCGGAGCCATACGGTAAGGAGAAATAGAAATGGGTCTGGTGCCCGGCTCTAACTCAATAGCAAAATCAATTTCTCTCTCAGGTGGAAGGCCTGGCAGGTCGGTAGGAAACACATCAAGGAAGTCTCTAACCACAGGAACAGACTCAGGAGAAGTAGGGTCAGCACTAGCATCTCGTACATATGCTAGATAAGCTAAACACCCACGGGAAATCAACTTTCTAGCTCGAAGACAAGAGATGATCCCAAAGGGTGCATGGCTAACAGAACCCTGCCACACAATCGGGGATACACCGGGCATGGCTATGGTAATGGTCTTGGCATAAAAATCCAAGACCACACGGTGAGGGGATAACTAGTCCATGCCCAGTATCACATCAAAATCTAGCATATCAAGGATCATCAAATCACCCCAAGTCTCGGAATCACCAATAGATAACATACAAGATCTCATAATCTGATCCACTACTAAAGAATCTCCTACTGGGGTCGAAACAGAAACAGGAACAGATAATGGCTCACTAGCCAACCCTAAACAAGGCACAAAGTAGGCAGATACATATGAACAAGTGGATCCAGGATCAAATAAATCCATAGCAGACTGATGGCACACATAAATCATGCCTGTAATCACAGCATCTGAGGCCTCTACCTCTGGTCTCCTAGGGACCACGTAAAACTGACGATGACCTCCACCTGCCCGACCGCCATCCCTACCACCTGCTCTACCACGCGGAGCACCACCTCTACTCTGATGACCACCCCCTCTAGCCGGGGGCTGAACTGCTCGTAAAGGCTCGGCCAACTGAATTGTACCTTGCTGAGGGCAATCTCTAGCAAAATGACCAATCACACGACAAGTAAAACAAGCCCCTGGCGGCCTACTCGGTCGAGATGAACCAGCAGATCCCGTATAACCACCACGGCCTGATGCCCCAGAAACTGTACCCCTCGAAGACTGGACGTCATAGCCCTGATGGCTGCTCTGACCCTGCTTGAATTGGGTACTACCGAAAGTCTGAAGGGAAGCCTGAACAGGTTGGCTGGACTGAACCTGGTGCTGATGTGGCTGATAACTCCAGCTCCACTGGCCAGAACCTCTACCACCATATCTGGAACCACTGTAGACACCCTGATGTCGAGGCCTCTTATCACTGGACCCCTGATCATGTCGATGTAAGTCCTCCACAGTGCGGGCATAGTCTACGATAGCCTGAAATGACCGACCACCGGCAATCATTATCTCAGCTGGCTGCCTGATATCTGGCCTCAAACCCCATACAAATCAGTGAATCCTATTTGCCTTGGTAGGAATGATCATAGCTCTAAACGGTGCTAGCTGATGAAAACGGGTCTCATACTCCGAGACAGTCATAGACTCCTGCATAAGGTGAGTAAACTGCTCCCTGCTATGCTCACGATCACTCTGAGGTAGGAACTTGGCCATAAAGGCCTCATAAAACTCAGACCAGGATAAAAGAGGTAACGATGGTGGTCTACAAGCAACATGGGCCCTCCACCATAACTTCGCAGGGCCCTCCTGCCGATAGGTAGTATAACCAACCCAATGAGTCTCCAACAAACCCAAATGATGTAACATATCCTCACAGGTAGTAATAAAGTCATGTGGATCCTGTCGAGAAGTACCAGCAAACCTCGGAGGTGCTAACCTCAAAAACCTACCCAACACCTTCTGCTCTGACTCTATCATAGCTGGGCGAAGAGCAAGAGGCTGTGCAACAGATGGGACCGGAATGACCTCCGCACAAGGAGATGTAGTAGCAGGCTGCGCTCCTGAACTCTGTGCACCCAGGGCTACCCCCTGAGCGGATGTCTACGCTACCTCAGAAGGCCGCTCTTCAATCATACCAAAAAGCTATAATAGTAATCCCTGAATATCTGGAGACTGAGCTGCGACTGGAGCTGGAACAGAAATGGGCGCTGAAGTTGGTACTGAAGCTGGTGGTACCTGGGCTGCCCCCTGATCCACAGGCTGCTCAGGCTCTATCTCAACTCTAGCAGCTCTAGCAGGTGTTGTTGCTCGAGGGCGTCCTCGACCCTTAGCTGGAGTGGGAGGCTCATCTCCGTGTGATGCCGATGATCTCGTACGAACCATCTGCGGAAGAATGAAGTAGAACAAATGAGATTTCCAGAAACTTCAAGGGTTCTACACACGACACAGAAGCAATAAAAGAGTCAAATTTCCTAAAATGTCACTGTCGCCTCCCAAAGATTGAGTACGGACATCTCTGCCCCGATCCGCAGGACTCTACTAGACATTGGCTCCTATACCGATGATACAGGTAACCTAGGGCTCTGATACCAAGCTGTCACGACTCGATTTCTCGATCATGATGGCACCTACAACCCTCCAGTAGGTGAACCAATTCCCGTAGCCCAGGGCTTTTAGTAATGGGCTACTATCTAACAAATAAGCAAAAAAATAGTTTAATAAGCAAAAGTAAGGGGGAAGATGAAGAGAATAGATAACAGGAATGTATATATACATATGCGGAAACTAAGCCAAACCCCAAGACCTGGTATCATAGTATAGAGCCAAAACTACATATATGGAGTGCACACGATCCAAAACAATATATACAGATGTCTCTGAATGGTAATAGAGTACATAAAGCAAAAGATAACTAAAGCTAAGCTCCGATCGCCAAGAGCTCACCCTCAGTTTGAAGTAGTCTCCAACAGATCTCCAAGCACGAATCACAGCGATCTAACGGCGATGGCCCACGCTAGGATCTGCACTCAAAGATGCAGGGGGTAGGGTGAGCACCAAATGCGAAGCATAAGGTACCCAGTAGGTATCATAGGCCGACTGGGCACATATAAGATAAAAGCGTAGTAACAGACAGAACAGAAGTAAGCAGTCACAGAAATCAACGAAAGGTACACAGGAACTAGCCCAGAGGGAAATCAACAGAACAACATGTGAGGCCAGCAAGCAAAATACATACACCATAGGCACAGGTGAAAGTAAGAAACAACGCACCTGGGGTTCTTGCAATAACAGTGTATACATAATAAGTTTATGAAATGGACGGTATACCGGTAACCTCAAGTGTAAGAAGAAGAGAGAGAGTAATGATAGGCATGCTTAGAGACATGAATCAAACTCAACTAATCATATCAATCTCAAATCTAGAAACTAACATTCTAGCAGTAACCAATTTCATACTTAACCGTAACGGGGAACAATTCTGTAAGTAAATAGAAAGTGTCTACCTATAGTCCCCCGGCCGCCCATACAACCGAGGAACACAAGCAAGTGAAAACAAACCCTCCGGCATCCCATACTACCGGAGCGTACAATCAACAAATAACAAACAGGGGTGGAGCCTCAAACAATGAATGATATGATGCATGAAGATCTCAAGTGAAATGGTATCTCTGTATGTACCTCCTCCGGTGCCGATCTGGCCCAGCAAGTAGGTTCCATGGAAGGATACTTCCCGTATACCTCTACTCCGCCGTATACCCTTCCTCCGGCATATGCAACCCGAAGCCCTAGGCCCAGATGGCAAGGTCCATGGAGGTCCCCAACCCCATACTAAGACTCAGTATCACAACATGTCATCCGGAAGCAAGTCCGATTTCAAGATAGAGACCCAGTCTCGAATATGCATGTCCAGACAGGGAATTGATCATAACGACCAATCGAACGGCCAGGGCACCGAACCACCGGTCCCAGCAAGCCATAAATGACTTGGGGCCGCTACAGGAAAGCTCTAACAGTACAAGAAAAAAGAATACGCAGAAATGACCGGAAGAGTCATTACAATTTTTCCGCTATTTTCTTTTAAGAAAACTGACAAAATATGGTTGATTTTGTTCTTAAAAAAAATAATCACTAAAACCGACCACATTTGATCAAAAATTACCGACCACGAATTTGTGGTCGATTTTCTGTGGTGGGTTTTCCTATTTTTTTTAGTAGTGGCGGTGATTGTTATAAATTGTGTTAATTATTGATATTGAACTGCTGAGACTTTTCTACGTGCAGGTTTAGATTTTAGTATTCTTTATTCGATATAGTAACTGCTTAAGCTCAGTCAGCCTATGATGCCTATTGAGTACTAGTGGATTAAACTCACTCCTACTTTCTGCATCTTTTTGATGTAGATCCAGGTACGAGGGATCCTCGCTCATAATCGTGTATTTCATGTGGTTCTCCCTGACTTGAAGTTGTGGTGAGCTCTTACTTTGGAAACCGTCCTGGTTTCTCTATCTTTTATTTCTATTGCTCATACTTTGGAGACCGTCCTGGTTTCTCTATCTTTTATTTCTATCTTTTCTTTCTTAGACAGGATTGTATTTCAGTTATGACATTTTATATTAGATTAACTCTTGTACTTGTGAAAGTAGAGTCGTGGGATTTATGATATTTTGTTTCCTTGATTTCGTTTGAGGATTTCTTTTGTATTATTATATATATGTATTTTCGTCTTACTAGTATCTTCTTTCTGAGTTGATTGAGTTTGTTGAGTTTGTCTTACCTACCATGGTTCAGTTGGGGTACGTGTCATCACAACCCATAAAATTTTGTGTCGTGATAAGTTGGTATGAGAGTGCTAAGTTCACCAATCTCATGAATATAAGAGCAAATATTCAGTAGCGTCTCATGGATTGGTACATTGACGTCCATATCTATCTTCAAGAGCATATGGGACATACTTAGGAATAACTCCACTCTTTCATTCCATATCGTGTGTATTATTCACTTTTGGAATTCTAAACTTGGTATTTCACTCTTTCAGCAGATGGTCAAGACGGGATCTGGTGCTACTGCGAGTGATGAGCTAGACCTATTGTTGAGGCCTCAGCTAAGGGTCGAGGCAAGGGTCTCAACCATGGTAAATATAAAGGTAAAGCTTGTGGAGCAGCTCCAGCTAGGGGACGTGCCAGGGCGGTATCCCCTGAGCCAGAGGTTTAGTTTGATGATACAGCTTATCAGACTAAGGACATTGGACCATCTCAAGTTCCTCGGGGTTTTATCATTACCCTCGTGCTACAATATACCATGGTTTGACTATTGAGTTATTTAAAGGATATGGCCCAGACAGAAGCTCTACTTGTCACTCTCAATGTATCTCAAATAATAGATGGTGTTCAGCCTCTAGAACATGCACTGATTTAGGGTTTTCAAACTCTTGGGGCACTACTTACTGCTGTTGTGACTCCTTGCATTGATGCTTTACTAGTCAGACTTATTGCTCCATCAGTTTTGCCTAAACCAGTGATGATAGTTGATGAGCAAAAGATGCTTGATAGATTTGTGAGATTGGATTCTCCTAAGTTCAGTGGTGCACCTGAGGAGGATTCTTATGAGTTCTTAGTTAGCTGTTAGGAGAGGTTGCATAACCTTGATTTGGTTGAGTCATATGGCATAGACTACGCTACCTTTCAGTTGGTTCGGGCAACAAAGCAATGGTGGAGGTCTTATCTTGGTTGTAATCAAATGGGCTCACCTCTCATGACATGGATATAGTTTTCTGAGACTTTTCTTAAGAACTATATTCCTCACAGTTTGAGGGAAAGGCTGAGAGATGAGTTTGATGCCTTGGAACAAGGTTCTATGACTGTTATCGAGTACAAGACTTATTTTTATGCCTTGTCTAGGCATGCCTTGATGAGTATTTTGACAGAGGGAGAACGGGTCAAACAATTTGTAAAGAGATTGATTACCCTTTTTAGTAGGCTATAACACAGTTGGTGACTACTGGGGGTACATTTTAGTATATAGTTGATCATGCTCAAAGGATTGAGGGTATTCATCGTGGAGCCTAGGAGAGTAGCGGCAAGATATTTCGCAGACAGGGTGGTTTTAGTGGATCTTTATCCTAAGGTGAGAATTTCTCAGGTAGAGGTTCTTATTTTTAAAATAGTAGGCTTGTTCACGTAGCATTGAAGAGTTTTGACAATAGATATTTTTGTTCTGGTACTTCGAGTGGTTAGGTTTTGGGTCAAATGGTTAGAGGGTCTCATTTTAGGCTATCAGGCCATGAAAGTCATTCTAGTTTATCCGAGACATTCCATCAGCCTATCATAGCTCGTGGGTGCTTTGTTTGTGGAGAGTTGGGTCTCTATGCTATATATTACCCTAGGCAAGGGCGGGATCATTCACAGTAGGGTTCTCAAATACAGACTTATCAAACACCGATACTATCGATTAGAGAAAGTGCACAAAGTGATAGAGGTGGTTCTTAGGATGCTAGGGGTGGATCCTAGGTGTCTTGTGAAGGTGGTCGTGGAGTTACATAATCTGGGGGATAGATATGGTCATTGTTATGCATTTCTAGATAGACCCAAGGCAGAGGCCTCTGATTCGGTTATTATAGGTGTCATCTCAATTTGCCATCGCATGCTTTAGTACTATTTGACCCTGGTTCTACTTATTTGTATGTGTTGGCAAATTTCACTTTGGGTATTGATATGATGTGTGAGTCCTTTGCTATACCTATTCATGGTGCTACCCCATTAAGTGATTTTTTAGTAGTGGATCGAGTGTACCAACCCTGTGTTGTGACTCTTTTAGGGATACTTGGGCAGATTTAATTATTCTAGAAATAGTAGATTTAGATGTTATTTTGGGTATGGATTGGATTTTTCCACATCATGCTATTACTATTATCGTACCAAGACAATTACTTTGGTTATGTCGAGTGTACTGAGATTTAAGTAAAAGGCTACTCAGGGTTCGTACCCTAGGAGAGTTATTTCCTTTCTTTGGGCTCAACGGATAGTTGAGAAGGGGTTCCTTTCTTACTTGGCATATGTGTGTGATACTAGTGCTGACTCGTCTCCTTTAGAGTCATTGAGGGTGGTGAGAGAGTTCTAGGATGTGGTCCTTACGGACCTTCCAGGTGTACCTCATGATAGAGACATTAATTTTGCTATTGATTTGGAGCGAGGCACCAAGCCCATCTCCATTCCTTCTTATAGGATGGCTCCGACAGAGTTGAAGGACCAGCTTCAGGATTTGTTGATTAAGGATTTAGACCTACTTTTTCTCCTTGGGGTACTTCAACATTGTTTGTGAAGAAGAATAATTGGTCCATACACATGTTTATTGATTATCGATAATTGAACAAGGTGACTATCAAGAATAAGTATGCTCTTTTGTGCATCAATCATTTGTTTGATCAGCTTTAGGGTGCTTTGGTGTTTTTGAAGATTGACTTGAGGTCGAGGTACCATCAATTGAGGACTAGGGCTTCGAATATCTCTAAGACAACTTTCAGAACACAATGTGGTCATTATGAGTTCTTAGTGATGTCCTTTGGTGTGGTCATTATGAGTTCTTAGTGATGTCCTTTGGGTTGACTAATGCCCCGATGACATTTATGGAGTTGATGAATGGGGTGTTTCAGCTATATCTTGACTTCTTTGTGATTGTGTTTATCGATGATATCTTGGTGTATTGCAAGAGTAAGGAGGATCATGTGAGGCATTTGAGGATTGTGCTCCAAAGGTTGAGGAATGAGAAGTTCTATGCTAAGTTCTCGAAGAATGAGTTTTGGCTTAGTTTCATGGAATTTTTGGGACATGTGGTGTCTAAGAATGGTATTATGGTCGATTCGGCCAAGGTTGAGGCAGTTCAGGATTAGACTAGGCCTACTTCACCTACTGAGATTAGGAGTTTTATTGGGTTGACTGGTTACTACAGGTGTTTCGTGCAGGGCTTCTTTTTCATTGCAACGCCTTTGACTAAATTGACTCAGACAAATATTACTTTTCAGTTGTCTAATGAGTATAAGGAGAGATTTTAAAAGATCAATACTTTGTTGACATCAAGACCTATCTTGACCTTACCTATGGAAGGTGAAGATTTTACCGTGTATTGTGATGCTTTTTTTTTTTAATGACCCTTGGGTGGGTCAGGGGCTGAGCAACACCCCTAGGCCTTAACATAAATAAAAAAAAGAAGAAAATACAAAGAGGGTGACATAAACCTTACCTCCGATCCTATGGTGGTTCATAAGTCAGCTAGCCTACTAAGGCCGGCCAACTCATCCCCGATACTAGAAAGGAAACCTAGAAACTATGCACCTACGAGAGGACTCCTCTCAATACAAAGTATCTAGGAAAGCAATAAATAAGGGAGACTCTCCCCTTACAAAGTAAGAAGAAAATCAAAATAAACTAAGACTTTCTTCAAAAAAAGCTATAACTAAAAAGAAATAGCCTAGCCGAAGAAAATTTAGTAACACCAAAATAATACAAGTGATCACCTGTACGAATAGTAAATAATAAAGAAGCTCAAGGTGGTTGCTTTATCCTTTTCAACTTCCTCCTTCTAAAGTTTGGTATTCTGAGCTTGTCAAGTTTGAAGTAGCCCCTTGCTTCCTCCGGTAAGTGATCATGAGTGTAGAAATGTTGCGGAGTGTCCAACTGATGACTATGTTTCGAAAGCTTGTCCGCCACATAATTTGCTTCCATGTAGGTATGATTGCATTGAAAATTCTCAAGCATGTTGGTTAAGTTTAGAAGAGTTGCCAGATACTCTTGGATATTCCATGGAGGTTTACTAGTATGATTGGGCAATTTAGTGAGCAACTCAGAGTCAACCTCAAGGTTTACATTGCTATAACCATGTTGAATGCACCAAGTGAGACCGTAGATAATCACTTGGATCTCCGCTTGGTTGTTGGTACCAATTCCCAGTGGTGTAGCAAATGTAAAAATAAAATTGCCTTGGTGATCTCTAACTATGCCACCAGCTCCAATGCTTCTCGGATTATCAATAGCACTCCCATCCGTATTATGTTTGATCATAGTAGGCGGGGGTTTATTCCAACAGACTCTAACCACTTTAGTATCATGTTTACAATTTTCCACTAGTAAAACCAAATCTGCCCAGTGAGCAGGCCATTTAATATAAGGGAAGGCAACATTGAGAAGGTTGGTGATGTCTTTAATAATGGAGAACTTAACTCTAGCTGAATTGGATTGCTTCCCTCCGTACTTACTTGCACATCTATTCTTCCATAGATTCCAACAAATAAAGATTGGAATAGCATGAAGAACAAGCTTGTGAATTTCATTGTTATGTTTGGAGATCCACCACCTCATAAGAAGGTTCCTTAACGGAGTATGAGCAAAATAAATACCCAAAGAATCCGAGAAACCTTTCCAAATATTCCTAGCAAAATGACCATCTACAAAAATGTTCTCGATAGTGTCGGGACCAGGTCTGTAGCAGCATGAGCAATCAGCAGGTTCATATCCAAAAGATGTAATTTTCTTGTTTGTTGGCAGTTTGGCTCTAAGAGCTCTCCACAAGAGAAACGAGACTTTAAACGGAATATGCTTGTGCCAAGTGAGCATATTGGTCATAGTCTTATTTTTATTTTGTCTCACTATCTCCCATGCTGAAGAACAAGTAAATAGTCCATTAGCATTAGGTTTCCAAACAGGTTGTCTGGAACCCCTTCCTGTAATTGCAAATGAGTGTTGAGAATCATGGGGATTAATTGAGGAGGCGCAATCTGTCTCACTAGCTCTTCATTCCAGTGGCCATTAATTAAGAGCTTCAAGATCTTGATGTTATTGGGTCTAGAATTGTCTCTTTTATAGCTAGCAATAGGACCCACTCCCAACCAGTCATCCCACCAGAAGAAACATGAACCGGAGTGAATAATCCACTTGATGCGTGTCTCAGCAACTAACCTGTTCTTCGTCATGTGTTTCCACATAAGGGATTGTCTAGTGTCCCATTTCTTAGCAACTGGGTTGGCTCTTTGACAATATTTAGCTTTAAGAAATTGCCCCCAAAGAGTATTTTTGGTTCTGAATGTCCACCATTGTTTGTATTGGAAAGAAAGACAAACATCATGTAATGATCTTACTCCTATTACCCCCTTCATCATAAGGAAAGCTCAGAGTTTCCTAAGAAGCCCAGTGATACTTTCTTTTCTCTTTATCCCAACCCCAAAAAAATTGGCAGTAAGACATTTGATTTACTTGAGAGTAGTCTTGGTAGGTGATATAGTCGAGAGAATATGAATTGGGATGGATTGAAGCACAATTTTAACAAGAGTAGCTCTTCCTCCAAAGCTAAGCATCTTAGTTTGCCAACCTCTGATTCTAGCCGCCACCTTGGAGACCATATCTAAAAAATATATCACTCTTGGGCATCCAATGTATAGTGGACAACCTAAATAAGTGATAGGAATATCTTTCTGAGAGAAGCCAGTGGTGACTTTAATAGTATCAATAATATCTTGCGGAGTATCAGAAGGAATCATGAAATGACTTTTGTTCTGGTTAATACGCTGGCCGGATACATTCTCATAAAGTAGACACAACACCCATAATAAGCTTTACGGAACTTTCCTTAACCGAGGAGAATATAATCACATCATCCGCAAAGCTCAGATAATTAATATGAGGCCCATTCTTCTCCATATAGAAACCTTGGTACAAGTGGTGGTTGTGGAGGTTGTTAAGCATCCTAGAAAGCATTTCAGCACCAAGGATGAATAGAGCCGGGGAAAGTGGGTCACCTTGCTTGAGACCCCTAGTCGAATGAAAGAAACTATGTCTTGAACCATTTATAATGACCGAGTACCAGTTGTTTGCCATGATTCTCCATACCATATAAATGAAGATCTCCCCGAATCCCATTCTTCTCAAAATAAGACAAATAAAGGACCAGGAAACTCTGTCGTACGCTTTTGCCATGTCAAGCTTGATGACAACATTGTCACCCTCATTTGGTTTCTAATGTTGCAAGTAATTTCATGGGAAAGCATAATGTTTTTTGAGATTCTTCTACCTTTAACAAATCCCAACTGGTTGTCCGAGATAAGTAGAGGAAGTATAGGGGCAAGTCTTAAACAAAGAAGTTTGGAAATGATTTTGTTGGTGAAATTGCTAAGACTTATTGGTCTAAAATCTGAGAGCTTTTTTGGATGATCTATGTTTGGGAGTAAAACCAAACATGCATGTGAAAAATATTTGGGCATGGTGTGACCACAAAAGAAGGATTGAACAACATCTAGAAGATCTAAGCAAATAATATCCCAGCAAGCTTGGAAAAATCTACCATTCATTCCATCTGGTCCAGCCGCAGAATTGGGATTCATGGAAAACATAACTTGATTAATTTCCTCCATTATAGGCATAGCTTGAAGACTCATGTTCTATTCACCGGTAACCATTCTGGGGATACAACTAAGAGCCTCTTCATTAATCACTTTCTCTTCCCCGGAAAAAATCTTTTGGAAATGATCACAGGCAGCAGTAGCAATAACATCATCACCTTGAATATATTCACCCTGATCATCAAAAATCTTGTGGATAAAGAGCCTTCTTCTTCTACCTCTCATTAAAGCGTGGAAGTATTTGGAAGTGGAATCTCCCTCCTTGAACCACTGAAGTTGGGTTTTTTTCTTAAGAATAGCCTCCTCCAATTTCATGTATCTTATATATTCAGCAGTCACCCAATTGAGTTTGGTTCTATTCTCATCAGTATTGTTGTTGATAATCTCTTCTTCAGCAATTCTGACCCTTTTCTCATACTCTTTCACAGTAGCATATATATCTCCATGTTCAGCTTTGGACCAATTGCTAAGGGTAGAAGATACTCGTTTCATTTTCATGTGAAATCTCCACATAGGATTGCCTTCAATATATCTGTTCCAGCAGGTTCTAACAGTCTCCATAAAGCTCTGATTATCAACCCAACAGTGAATAAATTTGAAGTACTTAGTGGTATTCTCATGATTCACAGTAAGCTCCAGAAGTAATGGGCAATGGTATAACCCAACAGTATGAAGGTGAGTAATGGAAGTGTGAGGCATGATTTCCAACCATTTGTCATTGACCATAGCTCTGTCTAATCTTTACCAGATTCTAGAGTTTAAGGATCGCAAATTGCACCAGGTGAATTTCTGACCATGGTAACCAAGATCAGTAAGACCACATGCTTCAATAACCCCTATAAACTCAAAGCTCTTGTTCATGTTGTAAGGAAGACCTCCCAGCTTTTCCTCCGGATCAGTAATAACATTAAAATCCCCTATAGTGCACCAAGGTTTATCAGTGTTAGCATAATGTAGAAGTCTGTCCCAGAGAGGTCTTCTCAAATGATCTTTGCACTTAGCATTGATGAAGGTGTTGATGAAGGTAGTAGGATGTTCTACATGCTTGATTTCACAAGTAATCTGTTGATCATCAGCTTCTAAAACATTGCAGTCAATATCTTTAGTACAAAAAATCCATATTTTTCCATTAGCATTACATGTAGCATTATCCATGGAAAGTTGCACTCTACTGATGTTGAGCTGAGACTTGTCAGAAAAAGGTTCAAGGATGGCTATCAAAAATATCGTATGAATATGTTTGAGGTATTGAATTCTTTCCATAGCTCCCAGGGTATTAATACCCCTTGCATTCCAAATGATTGTACTAATCATTGGAAACCCTTGCTTTGAGATCTGGTCTGAGGTCTGCCAGTGCTGGCAGATGTACTAAAAGTAGATTGCTTGTTGAAATGAACCTTCTGTTGTTGACCCCTAGGAGATAATCCATTTCTTTTTGAAACTTGTTGGATTTTTTCTTGCATATCACTATCAAAAGTACAGCCAAAAGCTTTGATAAGTTGTTCACTATTTTCTTCTTCATCATCTGTTCTTCAATAGACTAAGTATCTTGGTCGAACTCATCTTCAGAATGTAAAACTCTATACGCATCTTTATGTCAGGAAGTGAACTTGGAACTGTGGTGAGAGTACATTGGTTCTTTGGATTATCAGGAGCATTCTCATGGATCTGGAGAGGGGGAATAACTAGACTAGCTTGTTCATTAACCAAGACAAAATTCTTTTTTCCCTTTTTTAGTTTCTCCTCCTTCTCTTTTTCCTCTCTTTCTTGTCTTCTCTTAAGAGATTTTCTTTTTTTATTGCTAAGTTAAAGAGTGGATTTATTATTTGGAGCTTGTGATCCTTCTTCAGATACACCTTTCCCAGTGATAGCATTATAAAGAGCCTGATTAGAGTGATCCAGAACCTGATTACCCGACATTTGCACACTGTTTTGACCCACAAAAATACCATGTTCAGCACCTTGAGTAGCACCAAGAACCTGAGTATGATGTGCAGTATTATCCTTAGGCCAACTTGAGTTAGGATGGACCAAGTTATTTTGTTTTGAGGATAGATTCTGGTCATGAGCAATAGAAGAATTTTTTCCATCTTCCTTGCTTGGAATTGAACCCAAATTCGCACCTACTTCATGAACTAAATCAGACCCCAAACATTGAGACAACCCCAACCTCTGAACCTGATCCGAGCAACTGTTATGGACCCCAGTAGAACCTAATTTTTGAGCAATATCTGAACCCTCAAGAGTTTGAACATGAACCTATGGACTCAGCCCTGTACCAGCATGTTGGGTCAACTTTTGCAACTGAGTGTATTGTGATGCTTCAGGATTAGACTTGGTGGTGTTTAGATGAAGAAAGTAAAGGTGATAGCTTATGCTTTGAGTCAGTTGAATACCTATGAGAAAAACTACCCCACTCACAACTTGGATTTGGAAGTGATAGTGTTTGTTTTGAAGTTATGGCAGCATTACTTGTATGGCATTTATTGCAAGGTGTACACCAATCATTGTAGTCTATAATATATCTTCAACGAGAAGGATTTGAATTTGAGATAGCACAGGTGGTTGTAGTTGTTGAAGGATTATGACATGACTATTCTCTATCATCCAGGCAAGGCCAATATAGTGGCGGATGCCCTAAGTAGGAGGGTGGTGAGTATGGGTAGTCTTGTTATGTTGGTGGATGAGGAACGACCTTTGGCCATAGATTTCAGTGTTTGGCCAATAGCTTTGTGAGACTTGATATTTTTGAGATAGGAAGAGTGTTTGCTTGTGAAGAGGCATGGTCTTTGTTATGGAAACAGATTAAGAATAGGCAGTTTGAGGATGGGAAGTTATGTATGATTAGGGATGAGGTGTTGAGTGGTGAAGATAAGGAAGAAATTTTTGATCCAGATGGTGTTTTGAGGATCAAGGGTCAGATATGTATTCCTAGAGTTGGTGGCTTGACTAGATTGATCATTGAAGAGGCTTACAGTTTGAGGTATTTTGTTCATCCCGGGGCAGCTAAGATGTATCATGATTTGAAACAGCATTATTGGTGGTGTAGGATGAAGAGAGAAATCATAGAGTTCGTGGCTAAGTGTTTGAACAGTAAGAAAGTGAAGTATGAGCACCAGAAACCAGGTGGTATAACTACGAGGATGCCTATGCCTGAGTGGAAGTGGAAACGTATCACTAAGGACATTGTAGTCGGGTTGCCTCAGACTTTGGGGAAGTTTGATTCTATTTGGGTCATTGTAGATAGATTGACCAAATCAGTTTATCTGGTTCCAGTGAAGGTGACCTACAATGCAAAGAAATTGACAAAGATCTAAATTTGAGAGATAGTTTAATTACATAGTGTGCCCATTTCCATTATTTCAAATAAAAGCATTCAGTTCACATCGCACTTTTGGAGTTCTATGCAGCGTGAGTTGGGTACTCAGTTGGAGATGAGTACAAATTTTCACGCACAGAGGGATGGTCAGTAGGAGTGAACTATTAAGGTGTTGAAGGATATGCTTCGGGCTTTTGTCATTGATTTTGGTGGTCATTGGGACCAGTTCTTACCCTTGGTGGAGTTTGTCTACTACAACAGTTACCATTCCATCATTCAGATGGAATAATTCGAGGCTTTGTGTCATGACCCAGACCACCGTGAGTGGCACTCACCCAACCCCCGAGTGAGAGAACCATCACTGCCCCGAACTTAACCGTTCTAACAGCTCAAAACCAAGTGCGAAAAGTAAACTAGCATTCAATAATTTTGGAAAAATACTTCATTAACATTAACCTGCGGAAATTATCCCCTAGAACCTGAAAGTCGTAGTACCAAACAATCTACCAATGTCTAGAGTACGGGGATGCAACCCCAAAACCTGAAGGAAATAGTTTAAGCCCGAAACAAATGAGCTACAACTCTAAAGATAGATCCAAGGCACCTTGATCGAACAGCTCACCCTTGAAGTCTGGAACGCTGGTACTACAGATGAGGTCGCATCTCAGCCGCCGGAAGATTTCCTGTACTCACAAGAAAGACAAGCAAGTGCAGTATCAGTAGACCACCACTGTGTACTGGTAGGATCATCAGCCAGTTTCCAAATATACAGTGTATAAGCAGTACAATAATATCAAGTAAAATGTATGGAAGACATGCAACAATACTAACCGGCTCCCTTAGATTACAAGCCTCTTCCTAACTTGTTCCCGCATGAAATCCACCCTTAATAACCATAAGCAACAGTCACATACACATAACCATCCTTTCTGCCTTGCCCAGACCCACCCTGGGATCCCCTCTAGACAACACCTAAATGTTAACAGACAACTCGACCTAAACCAAGACCAATTCAACAGATACAACAGAATTCCCGGTCACTCAAGGACCACCAGTCAATATCATAATTCAACAAACATCCCGGTTCACTCACGGAACCAATACCAGTCAATGTAATGCAACTAATAACAATGCAATGATACAGAAAAGTAAACCCATACCAGGTGTGGTACTCGAGCCAACTGTTAGTAATTTGTACCAGGCGTGGTACCCGTGCCAATCATTTGTTATACCCATACTAGGCGTGGTACCCGTGCCAACCGTTAGTATACCTGTACCAGGCGTGGTACCGGTGCCAACCATTAGTATACCTATACCAGGCATGGTACCCGTGCCAACCGTTAGTATACCTGTACCAGGCGTGGTACCCGTGCCAACTGTTAGTATACCTGTACCAGGCGTGGTACCCGTGCCAACCGTTAGTATACATGTACCAGGCATGGTACCCGAGCCAACTGAATGTCAACAATCGATAGTCAATATATTTACATGCAACTTGTAAACCAATAAGTACACACCGTTCAACTCACAGACTATAAAGAAGGACCCTTAGACATTCTACACAATCCCTCTAAGCAATGCAATTCATACAACCACTTAGATAAGAGTACAAGCACATATAATATTCATAGAAATCGTAAGCCATCACCTACCTCGAAATGATCCAAGCTCTATTTAACCCGAGCTTTCCCGTGTTTTGGATTCCTTTCTCATTCTTGCTCTAAAATAACATACAAGTACATGAAATTAACAAACAAGGCCTGCACATTACCCGGATTATAGCGAATCCCAAAACACCGGGCCACCCATGATCATCCCACCCTTTTCCCAGGCTTTCCACTGTTAATTTCCCTAGTTCCAAAATTTTTACGGATAAAAATGGGAATTTAACAACCTATGATCATAATATCTTACTTTTAACAACACCCAAGAATATTCAAGTCTATAATCCCCCTTCTTCCCCGGATTCTACCATTCCTAGGTTATTTCAACCTTCCCCCAAGTTCCCTCCTAGCATTTCTACCGCATAGGAAAAGTATTACGAAGACTGGGGAGTAGAAACCTTACCTTAGGGAAGAAAACAATGGAAAAATGGAGGAAAAATGCCTGGAATCACCTTGCCCTTCTCCCAAAATGAAATTGTGAAAACTGAATGTTTTGGGGAATGTTTCAACTTTAATTCCCATCGAACCCGCTATAGCGGTCCGCTCTACTATAGCGGTTCCGCTGTAGCGGAGTCACCCGCTATGGCAGAGGCTGACCAACCTTGACCTCTGTTATAGTGGTAATATTTCCGCTATGGCAGAGGCTGCTATGGCAAAGTATCAACCGCTATAGCGGTTGACACGGGACAGAAAGTCGTAAAACCTCCAAAATCAGTCCATTTTACAACACACTTATTTTCCTGACATCTCAAAACAACCCCTTCATGTTGACCTCGATTCTGGGAGTTCTACTAACCCAAATTTGATTTTGTAAAGTCTTTCGAACTCCTTTATGTGTTAGCTATGAGGAAAACTATCTCAACATAAGACATCCGACCCTATCCTTACCCGGATGTCCCTAGACCATGCCTCGCTCCTAAACTGACCGAGACTAGTCTAGCCCAGAATTTCAAACCCCCAGATCTGGAGTTTTCTAACTCTAAAACTTGGCACGATTAGACTACCCATAACGACAGGCCCGATCATTACAAGAGATACCAATTTACCCATCGTTCATCCTCGAATGATCAAACCCAAATTTACGGAAATAAAAGAAGGAAAGTGTAGTACCTGAATTCTCAAACATTTGAGTGTACTTGTCCCGCATGTCCTTCTCGGTTTCCCAAGTGGCTTCCTCAACCAGACGATGCTTCCACTGAACCTTTACCATATCAATTACCTTTGTCCTCAATCTCTAAACACCCCGAGCAAGAATCAAGATTGGTTCCTCTTCATAACGAAGATCTTTATCTAAAAGTACCTCATCCTACTTGATGATGTAGTCCCCATCTCTATGGTATTTCTTAAGCATGGATACATGGAATACCAGATAGACGCCCGATAAATTGGGTGGCAGTGCTAATTGGTAAACCACTAGCCCAACAATCTCAAGAACTTCAAACGGACCGATGAACCGAGGACTAAATTTTCCCTTCTTACCAAACCGCATAACTCCCTTCATTGGTGACACCTTCAACAATACCTGTTCACCAACTTGAAATTCCATGTGCCAGACCTTGTGATATGCATATTCCTTCTGCCTGCTTTGGGAAGCCAGTAACTTGGCTTTAATGCCCCTTACCTTTTCCTGCGCTTCCCTTACCAGTTCCATTCCTAAAGGCTTTACATCGCCTTTCTCAAACCACCCAACCGGTGATCTACAGATCCTCCCATACAATACCTTGAATGGTGCCATGTCAATACTGGAGTGATAGCTATTGTTGTATAAGAATTCACACAATGGTAGAAGCTGGTCCAATGACCCCCGAAGTCCATCACGCATGCTCCCAGAATATCCTCCAATACCTGGATCGTCCTCTCCGACTGACCATCAGTCTGAGATGGAAAGTTATGCTAAAAGTGAGTTTTGTACCCAATTCTTCATGTAGCTTGCCCCAGAACTTGGAAGTAAACTGTGTACCCCTGTCTGAAATGATGGACATTGGCACCCCATGCAATCTCACAATCTCTTTCACGTAGATCTTAGCCAATTGCTGCGAATTGTAATCTACCCTGACTAGAATGAAATGAGAAGAATTGATCAGCCTGTCAACAATGACCCAAATTGAGTCATACTTCCCCAGTGTCTTGGGAAGACCCACCACAAAATTCATGGCTATCCTTTTCCACTTCCACTCTGGAATTGGCATTCTCTAAAGTAGTCATGCAGGTCTTTGATGTTCATACTTTACCTGCTGGCAGTTCTGACACTTGGACACAAAATCAACTATGTCCCCTTTCATCCCGAGCAACCAATAACGCTGCCTCAAGTTCCTGTACATTTTAGTCACACCCGAATGAATTGAGTATCGCAAACCATGAGCTTCTGTCATGATTTTCTGAATTATATCATCAACTCGAGGAACACAAATCCTTCCCCTGAAATTTAACACTCTGCCAGAGTCTAGCATGATGTCTTTAGATTCCCCGAATATTACCTTACCTCGAAGCTTACTCAGTTTTGGATCCTGAAACTATTTGGCCCTTATTTCCTCTATGAAAGTGGCTTTGACCTCATTACTGGCCAACAACCCACCCTGATATGAAACACCCAAGTGCCTGAACTTGGCCTCCAAAGCCTGAAATTTCCTTAGCTAGTGGTTGTTTGAACATCCCCAAACAAGCTAAGCTACCCATGCTAACTGTTTTCTAGCTTAATGCGTCTGCCACCATATTAGCCTTACCCGGATGGTATTGAATAATCACATCATAGTCTTTCAATAACTCCATCCACCTCCTCTGCCTCAGATTCAAATCCTTCTGAGTGAACACATGTTGCAGACTGCGATAATCAGTGAACACTTCACACCTGACACCATAAAGATAGTGTCTCCAAATCTTTAGTGCAAAAACCACCGCTGCCAACTCTAAGTCGTGAGTCAAGTAATTCCTCTCATGCACCTTCAACTGCCTGGATGCATAGGCTATCACATTCTTATCCTGCATCAACATAGAACCCAAAAAAGAATGTGAAGCATCACAGTAAACAATAAAGTCTTTACCTTCAACCGACAAGGACAATATAGGAGCCGTGGTCAAAAGTGCCTTGAGCTTTTGAAAGATCTCCTCGCACTTGTCGGACACATGAACGGTACATCGTTATGTGTCATCCTGGTCAGGTGAGTAGCAATAGACATACCTCCGGTAGTACCCTGCGAGCCCAACAAAACTCCTCACCTCAGTCACAGAGCTAGGCCGGGCCTAACTCTTGACTGCTTTAATTTTCTAGGGATCCACCATCACCCCCTGTTCTGACACTACATGCCCCAAAAATGCAACTGAAGTCAACCAAAACTCACACTTAGTGAACTTCGCAAAAAGCTTCTGGCATCTCAAGATATCTAAAACAATACGGAGATGACTAGCATGCTCCTCCCTACTCTTAGAGTAGCTCAAAATATCATCGATAAACACAATCATGAAGGAATCCAAATACGACTTGAATACCCCATTCATCAAACTCATGAATGTTGCCAGCGCATTGGTCAAACCAAACGACATTACTAGAAACTCGTACTGCCCATAACGAGTCCAAAAAGTAGTTTTCAGAATTTCCTTAGGCCTAATCTTTAACTGATGGTACCTTGATCTCAAGTCAATTTTCGAAAATATCAATGCACCCTAAAGCTGGTCAAACAAATCATCTATACGGGGTAGGGGTTACTTATTTTGGATGGTCACCTTGTTCAGCTGCCTATAGTCTATGTACATCCGCATACTACCATCCTTTTTCTTTACGAATAAAATCGGAGCACCCCAAGGCAAAGCACTGGGACGTATAAATCCCTTATCTAGGAGTTCCTACAGCTGAGTCTTAAGTTCCCTTAACTCCGTCGGAGCCATACGATATGGAGGAATGGAAATAGGATGAGTCCCTGTCCAGAAGCATACCAGGCAGGTCCGCTGGAAATACCTCTAAAAATTCACAAACTACCGGAACTGACTCAATAGACGGGGACTCCACGCTATCATCCCAGAGATGATCCAAGAAGGATAGACACCTCCTCCCCACTAGCTTCCTAGCCCGAACGAACAATATTATCTTAACTGGCTTAGGCCTATACGCACCTTCCCACTCTAGTCTATCCTTACCCAGAATCTCTAGAGCCACAGTCTTGGTGTTACAGTTCAACACAGCATGATAAGGAGATAGCCAGGTCATACCCAAGATAATGTCAAAATCAGTCATATCCAGAATTACCAAGTCTACCCAAATATGCAACCCCACAAACACCACAGAACAGCCACGATAAACATGAGTCACAATCACAGACTCTCCAACCAAGGTAGAAACATGGATAGGGGAATCAAGGATATCATAAATTAGGTCCATACCCAACGTAAAACTCACAGATACATAAGAATATGTAGAACCTGGGTCAAATAATACTGAAGCTATTTTATCGCAAACAAGAATGGTACCTGTGATCACCATATCTAAGGCTTCCACCTCGATCCTCCCTGGAAAAGCATAGCAATGAGCCCGATCATCAATCCGGGAAACTTCCCAGGCCGGCTAGCTGCAGCCCTGCCTGCACTGTTGTTCCCTCTATCTCCCTGGCCTCCCTAAAAATTACCTCGCCCACCCTGTGGACGACCCCTAGCATTACTGCCTCTGCCTGCCAGGACCACTACTCTAAACGGCTGTTGACCCTAATTACCTGTCTGCCTATGTGGACACTCCCTCTTAAAGTGGCCCAGATCACCATAATAGAAGCAACCACGGTCAAGTGTAGGTCTGTTGGCTGATGTATAAGATGCTCCCTGGCCTCTAGGAGCTGAAGACTGAGCCCCCTGACGACCACATGTAGTAGCTGGCAAGGCTGACTGAATAGGACGGGTCGAGTAAGCCTACTGATTCTGGCCCTTGGAGTATGAACCACCATAGTTTCCCTCATTCCGGGGCTTCTTGGCTAAAACCTGAGCCTGTCCCGCTTGCCTAACTCCCTCTAAATTCTTCACATAATCCACCACATCATTAAAGCCCTTTCCTGAAGAAGTCATATGCACTGACAGTACCTGCAGTTCAGTATTCAGACCCTTGACAAACAACCGGACCCGTGCCTACTCGAACCCCAACATCTGTGTAGCAAAATGAGACAATGCATGGAACTTGGCCTCATAAGTCGAGACTGACATGCCACCATGTTCTAAGTTCAATAACTCATCTTTCTTTCGGTCCCTCGAAGTACGGGGTATGTACTTCTCCAAGAACAAGGCATGGAACTATTCCCAATTCAGTGGAGGTAGAACAGAAGACCGACACTCAACATGAGACCTCCACCACTGCTTGGCATCACCCTGTAGCTGAAAAGTGACAAATTCAACCCCATGCCGACGTATATTACCCAACTTGTGCAACCTCTCATAGCAATCCAATATGAACTCATAAGCATCCTCCCTATCTGCACCCTGAAACGTAGGGGGTTTCAGCTTGAGAAACTTGGTCAGCATCTCATGCTCATTCCCTGTCATCACTAGGCCTAGCATTGGCCTGAAGAAATCATTCATGCCTGAAGCTGCATCCATCCTAGGTGCTGTAGTAATCGCTGGCAGAATATCCAAGGCCTGATTTGCATAAGCTGCGAGTATGGCTCCAGCACCAACCAACCCACTCAGAATGTTCCAAGCCTGTTGAAAGGCTTCTGGTGTCATAGCAGGAAGGCCTGCACCCCTAACCGGTGCCGCCTCCGTCTGCGCCCCTTTATCCTCTACAACCACTTCTTCTACATCCTCAGTAACATGCTCCTGAGGTGAGGGAGGGTTTACCTCGCGTGCATCAGCAGTAGTTCGAGCCTCACCCCTAGCGGGTGTTGCTCTACCTCGTCCTCTGCCCCTTCCCCTGCCTCAACCATGAGCAGTCGGGCCCGCTGCTGGGACTGCTGCTCTAGCTCCATTATTACTTGAGTTAACCATCTGCGAACAGAAGAGTGAATGAGGTTAGATACCAATTTGTATCACTAGATACCAATTGGAATCAAGTTATAGCACGAAGGAAAGAAGGAAGAAATAGTTTTTTCTAAAGCCCCATAGCCTCCCGAAGAAAAGTACGGACGTCTCCGCACCATTCTGCAGGACTCTATTAGACCTGTTTGGTATGATGAGATCAACAAACCCTGGATCTGATAACATCTTTGTCATGACCCATACCACCGTGAGTGGCACTCACCCAACCCCCGAGTGAGAGAACCATCACTTCCCCAAACTTAACTGTTCTAACATCTCAAAACCAAGTGTGGAAAGTAAACTAGAATTCAATAATTTAGGAAAAATACTTCATTAACATTAACCTGTGGAAATTATCCCATAGAACCTGAAAGTCACAGTACCAAACAATCTACCAATGTCTAGACTACAGGTATGCAACCCCAAAACATGAAGGAAATAGTTTAAGCTCGAAACAAATGGGCTACAACTCTAAAGATAGATCCAAGGCAACTTGATCGAATAGCTCACCCTTGAAGTCTGGAACGCTGGTACTACAGATGAGGTTGCATTTTAGCCGCCGGAAGATTTCCTGTACTCACAAGAAAGACAAGCAAGTGCAATATCAGTACACCACCACTGTGTACTGGTAGGATCATCAGCCAATTTCCAAATAAATAGTGTATAAGCAGTACAACAATATCAAGTAAAATGTATGGAAGACATGCAACAATACTAACAGGCTCCCTTAGACTGCAAGCCTCTACCTAACTTGTTCCCGCATGAAATCCACCCTTAATAACCATAAGCAATAGTCACATACACATAACCATCCTTTTTGCCTAGCCCAGACCCACCCTAGGATCCCCTCTAGACAACACCTAAGTGTTAACAGACAACCCGGCCTAAACCAAGCCCATTTCAATAGATACAACAGAATTCTCGGTCACTCAAGGACCACCAGTCAATATCATAATTCAACAAACAGCCCGGTTCACTCACGGAACCAATACCAATCAATGCAATGCAATCACTAACAATGCAATGATACAGAAAAGTAAACCCGTACCAGGCGTGGTACCCAAGCCAACCATTAGTAATTCGTACCAGGCGTGGTACCCGTGCCAACCGTGTTATACCTGTACCAAGCGTGGTACCCGTGCCAACTGTTAGTATACCTGTACCAGGCATGGTAACTGTGCCAACCATTAGTATACCTGTATCAGGTGTGGTACCCGTGCCAACCGTTAGTATACCTGTACCAGGCGTGGTACCCATGCCAACCGTTAGTATACCTATACCAGGCGTGGTTCCCATGCCAACCGTTAGTATACATATACCAGGCGTGGTACCCAAGCCAATCGAATGTCAAGAATTCATAGTTAATATATGAACACGCAACTTGTAAACCACCAAGTACACACCGTTCAACTCACATACTGTAAAGCAGTACCCTTAGACATTCTACACAGTCCCTCTAAGCAATGCAATTCATACAAACACTTAGATAAGAGTACAAGCACATACAATATTCATAAAAATTGTAAGCCATCACCTACCTCGAAATGATCCAACCTCTATTCAACCCGAGCTTTCTCGTGTTCCAGATTCCTTTCTCATTCTTGGTCTAAAATAACATACAAGTACATGAAATTAACAAACAAGGCCTACAAATTATCCAGATTATAGCGAATCCCAAAACCCCAGGCCACCTATGATCATCCCACCCTTTTCCCGAGCTTTCGACCATTAATTTCCCTAGTTCTATCATTTTTATGGATAAAAATAGGGAATTTAAGAACCTATGATCATAATATCTTACTTTTAACAACACCCAAGAACATTCAAGTCTAGAATCCCCCTTCTTCCCCAGATTCTACCATTCCTAGGTTATTCCAACCTTTCCCCAAGTTCCCTCCTAGTGATTCTACCTTGTAGGAAAAGTATTACGAAGACTGGGGAGTAAAAACCTTACCTTAGGGAAGAAAATAATGGAAAAATGGAGGAAAAATGCCTGGAATCGCCTTGGCCTTCTCCCAAAATAAAATTATGAAAACTAAATATTTTGGGGAATGTTTCAGCTTTAATTCCCATTGAGCCCACTATAGCGGTTCCGCTGTAGCAGAGTCGCCCGCTATGGTGGAGGCTGACCAACGTTGACCTCCTTTGTAGCAGTAATTTTTCTGCTACGGCGAAGTGTCAACTTCTATAGCGGTTGACACAGGACCAAAAGTCATAAAACCTTGCAAATCAGTCCATTTTACAACACACTTATTTTCCCGATGTCCTGAAATAACCCATTCACGTCGACCTCGATTCTGGGAGTTCTACTTACCCAAATTCGATCCTGAAAAGTCCCTTAGACTCCTTTATATGTTAGATACGAGGAAAACTAGCTCAACACAAGACATCCGACCCCATCCTTACCCGGATGGCCCTAGACCATGCCTCACTCCTAAACCAGCCGAGACTAGCCTAACCCAGAATTTCAAACCCTCAAATCTAGAGTTTTCTAACTCTAAAACTTGGCACGATTGGACTACCCATAATGACGAACCCGATCGTTACACTTTGTATGGGAAAAAGTGTAGATATCCAGTTGATTGGTTTAGTTGCTTCAAGGTTAGGCCTTGAGATATAGATTTGTTGTAGGATTTGATGGATAGGGTGAAAAAGATTCAGGACCGGCTCTTGACAGCCCAGAGTAGGAAAAAGATTTATGCTAATAGAAGGGTTCATAACTTGGAGTTCATGGTTGGTGAGCGGGTTTTGTTAAAGGTATCACCCATGAAGGGTATGATGGGGTTTAGGAAGAAGGTCAAGCTTAGTCCGAGGTTTATTGGGACTTTTGATATTCTTAGGTGAATTAGAGAGGTGGCCTATGTGTTGGCTTTACCTCAGAGTCATTCAGCGGTGCATCTAGCTTTCTATGTCTCGATGTTGAAGAATTACCACTCTGATGGTTTCATGTAATTTGGTGGGATTTGGATCAAAATCTGACTTTTGAGAAAGAGGCTATAGCTATTTTTGATAGGAAGACTAGGAGGTTGAGATATAAGGAGATAGCATCAGTAAAAGTTTAGTAGAAGCATTATCTAGTTGAGAAGGTTACATGGGAGACCGAGTCGTACATACAGATTAGATATCTCTAGCTTTGCAACAGTTCGGGTACCTTCCTTACTCTTACATTTAAGGACGAACGTGTATTTTACTGGTGAATAATGTAACAACCCTCATAGTGATCTTATATTTTTATTGCCTTTTGATCATTTTACACCTTCTCGTAGTTGTTTTATGGTATTTGAGGTTTGCAGAAGTGGGTGGCATGATTTTTGAGGTGTTTGATTAGTTTCCATGTGAGTTTTTCATTTTGGAAGGTTTTGAGGTTGATATGGTTGACTTAGGTCAACATTTAGATATTTAGATGTTGTATGAGAATTTTGTTAGCTCCAAAATACAATTTTTGGGTTGGTAGCACTGTTGGTTTAGGTCTCGAGGTGTTCAGGTGCATTTTGAATAGTTAGTTGAAAAGTGAAAAGTTTTGACCTAAAGATGACTTTGGTCAACATTTGTTGATAACGACCTCCATTGGTGATTCTAATGGTTCTATTGAGTCTGGAATATCCATTTTAGTCTAGTAGCATAGCTGGATTGTGCTCTAGGGGTTCTAAACAAATCTCGAGAGTCCATTCAGAGAAATTTTTTTCATTTGGTTGAATCTGGTGCACATCTGCTAGTGCAGCTGAAATTTCTCCTTCGCGCTCACGAGGGCTAAATTACGTTCTTGAAAGAGGGAGTATTTTTTTCATTGCAAACGCGAGGGGTCGACCGCGTTTGTGAAGGGTAAGTTAGATTTGGGTCAAGATGTTAGTCATCGTGTTTGCAATAGTGGGATCACTTTGTGATGGGTAGTGGGATGGGTCAGACGCATTTGTGAGAGGCGCATTGTGTTCAGAAGAAGAAACTGCGTGAGGCAGAATTAAATTTCATTTTTGAACATAGACCCCATATATCGATTTTTAGAGCTTTGAAACTCATTTAAGGGAGGATCAAAAGGGGCATTTTGAGGTTTCTTCATCGGATAAGTTTCTTGTCACGCCCAGAGGCTACCCCGTAGGCGTAAAATGGGACCCAGGACCACAAGTGCCCCAAGTTAACCCTTGGTCATAGCATACTGAGTCATTCATAGGAAAATATAGTGGAAGCATAAATATAAAGCTCGGGAGCCCAATCTATAAAAGACAAAGTCAAGGTGAAACATAATTTGAAGAAAGACCTGAATACAATCTATGTCTGAAAAGCTTCTAACAATCATAAAGAGTTGATAGGACAATACCCCAACTAACTCAGATATAAAAAATAGGAACATGAAAGAGATAGGTCTATCACTAGCCCTCTAATAATAAGGACTCACCAATGGAAACTGGATCTCCAGTGATGTCTAGCCACGAGTCTGAGGGAAGGAGCCTGTATCTGCATCATCAAAAGATGCAGCGCGAGAATATGCATCACTACTATAGGTTGTACGGAATATGTGAGACATGCATGAATATAGTGAAAACATACTTAAATCGTAATTAAAACTGAGTCTATGCATAAAAGGTATCATAAGTAAATCTCATAGTTTAAAACTTAAAGCATAAAATAGAAGAGCATAAGTCTTAAATCTTCATACAGGAGTTTCTCTTAACCGACATAAACTATGATGAGCTACATGGAGTCCAGTGTCATACACCTACACCAAAAAAGGTTGTCCTAACCAGCAAAAGTCAGAACCTTATCATATTAAGATCCTGCCATAAGCCACAGAGGGAGCTTACGGTGGCACGTAGTTCGGGACTAAGTGCAATCTCACCCTGTCCAACTTGGTGCTAAATACTACTCCCAAAACATATACATATAGCTCACATATACTTGTGACATATCAAATGCCAAATTCATTTGAAAAGCATAAGGGTATATCTAATACCATGCAATTCACATCGCTTAGGTAGACATATCTAGATGTCAAACCTTTCATAAAAACATAGGGACATATCTAATGTCATGCAATTAATACTTCAAAACCTTAAAGCTTAGGATAGTCATAATTCAAAACATACTTTTCTTTCTAAATTCATAACATGAAGAATTAGGCATGCAATTTCATAAATACATAAGGCCATGTTATCTAAACATGCGAATTTTCACTTGAAATCATGCAATTCAATGGAATCATGCTAGAAATCATCTTTAGTTCATGGAATTTTGAAATCAATTAAGAAACCTCAAATAAAACATAGATAAGTAATAAGAGATCATGAATGGAAGCTTTAAAACTGAACCCATAAGTTTTCCCCAAATTAGGTAAGAACCCTAATTTCACAAATCCATAAATCAAAGTAGAAATTATGGGTTTTGGGCATAAGGGTGAAAGGAATCCCTTATTGAATACCCATATACCTTATTGAAGCTTTCTTGATCTAAGATGAAAAGAAATAGAGGCTTGAACCTGGAGCTTGAGACTTGGAGCTTGAAGAAGTTCTTTCTTCTTTTGGAATAAAATTGCTTAGAATGAGAAGAGTTTAGGCTATTAGGGAACAAAACCCTACTAAAAATAGTCAAAACAACCTCACTTTGGAGTTAAAAGGGTGGGTAATTATGGAAATACCCCTAGGATTTAATTGAGAAAAAGCTATTTTAAAAACTCGGCTTTGGGTTCCATAGACCGTAAAAGTAACCACGAGTCATGGATTGGACTCGTGGTTCCTGAGCCAAAATTTAAGCTGCAGATCTGACTTCCATGGACGGGTTCCACAATTCGTAGAACCTGTTCATGGTTCTCAGAGGAAAAGGCTACCCTCAGTCTGAGTTCCACGGGTGGTTTCCACGACCTGTGAAACAAATCATGACCCGTAGATACCACTCGTGGTTCTCAGACCAGAGATGGGATCTTTAGGATAGGTTTCACGATTCACTTCCATAACTCGTGGTTCCATACAGCTCGTGGACTTGACTCGTGATTCCTAGAAGTTTCAAAATTATCAGAGTTTCTAACTTTAAAAGCTTAATCGAATTATGGGGTGTTACAATATCTCCCTCTTGGGATTATTCATCCTCGAATGAACACTAAGCAAGTAAAATTGGAGAGAAAATAGCCCAACCAAGCAATAAAATAGGAAAACTGAAGAGTAAACATGAAAACTGATCTTTTCAACTTAAACATGATTGAACTAACTTCGAAAAGCATGAATGCATGCTAGGATCATGAGGGAAACTGGTGGAATAGAATCGGAGGGACATACTAACTAGGAAACTAATACCTCAAGTTGAAACTGAGTCGGAAGGAAAGAGGGTACTTGGCTTTCATGGCTGCTTCTGCTTCCCAAATAACTACCTCAACAAGTTGATTCCTCCAAAGGACCTTCACCGAAGTGACTTCTTTGTTTCTCAACCTCCGAATCTGACGATCAAGAATCCCCACAGGAAATTCCTCATAAGTAAGAATGTCCTTCACACCCACATCTTCCAAAGGAACAATCAAGGTCGGGTCACCAACACACTTTTTCAATAAGAAAACATGAAAAACTGGATGAACCGCTTCTAATTCATTTGGAAAATCCAACTTATAAGCAACACTACCAACTCTCCTCAGAATCTAATAAGTACCTACATAGTGGGGACAAAGCTTCCCTTTCTTGCCAAATCTCATCACATCCTTCATGGGTGACACTTTCAAAAATACCCAATCATCAACCTAAAACTCCAACTCCCTTCTCCTTACATCTGCATATGATTTTTGTCAACTCTGAGTGGTCTTCAATCTCTCCCTAATAATCTGAACCTTCTCCATAGTCTCATGAACCGAATCTGGACTAATCAAAGTTGCCTCACCTACCTCAAACAAACCAATAGGAGATCTACACCTCCGCCCATAAAGTGCCTCATAAGGAGTCATCTGGATGCTAGAATGAAAGTTGTTGTTGTAGGCAAAATCAATAAGAGGTAAGTGATCATCCCAACTACCCTTGAAATCAATCACACAAGCTCTCATCATATCCATCAAAGTCTGAATAGTATGCTCTGCCTGTCCATCCGTCTGAGGGTGAAAAGTTGTGCTACGCTTAACCTGAATACCAAGACCTTTCAGAAACAACCTCCAAAACTAAGATGTAAACTGAGTACCCCTATCTGAAATGATAGACAATGGAACACCATGCCATCGTACTATCTCCCAAATGTAGAGTCTGGCATAATCCTCTGCTAAATCTGTAGTCTTAAAAGTCAAGAAGTGGGATGACTTAGTCATCCAGTCAACAAACACCCAAAAAGAATCATGTTGCCTTTGAGTACGAGGCAAACCAGTAATGAAGTCCATATTGATCGCTTCCCACTTCCAAGTAGGAAGATCAATATCCTAAGTCATGCCACTCGATCGCTGATGCTCTACTTTCACTTTCTAACAGTTGGGACACTTAGCTACAAAACCTGCTATGTCCCTCTTCATGCCATTCCACTAATAGACTTTCCGTAGGTCACGATACATCTTGGTGGCACTGGGGTGAATAGAATACCTGGATCTATGAGCCTCTATCAAAATCCACTATCTCAACCCATCTATGTCGGGAACACACAATCGACCCTGATATCGAAGAACACTATCTCCCCCTGGGAGAAAACTTTTACCCTTTCCCGATGGACTGCACCCTTCAGCTGGTGCAAAATAGTATCACTGTCTTGTTTTTTTTTCACTTCAGCTACCAATGAAGATTCAGAACCATTATGAAAAATAACACTACCTTATGTTGAATCCATAAGACAAACTTCTAATCGAGAAAGTTAATGAACATCCTTGGCCAATTCTTTCTTTTCATCCTCAACTGAAGACACACTACCCATAGAAAACCTACTAAGTGCATCCGCCACAACATTGGCCTTACTTGGATGGTAAAGCACACTCATATCATAATCCTTAAGAAGATCAAGCCATCCCCTTTGACAAAGATTTTTTAAGTGAACACCTACTAGAGGATCTTATGATCGGTGAACACATCCACATGAATGTCATACAAGTAATGTCTCCAAATTTTCAAGGCAAAAACTATGGACGCCAACTCAAGATCATGAGTAGGGTAGTTCTTCTCATGAATCTTAAGTTGTCTAGAAGCATAAGAAATCACCTTACCACGTTGCATCAACACACAACCCAAACCAATCCTAGAAGCATTACAATACACAATAAAGTCATCTAGGCCCTCGGGTAGAGCCAACACCATAGTTGTGGTCAGTCTAGTCTTCAATTCCTGAAAGTTTTTCTCACATACATCAGACCACTGAAATTTAACCTTTTTCTGAGTCAACCGAGTCAAAGGGGCAACAATGGAAGAAAACCCTTCCACAAAACTCCTATAGTAACTAGCCAAACCCAAAAAGCTCCTAATATCTGACGGGGAAGTGGTCTAGGCCAGTTCTTTACTGCCTCAATCTTTTGAGAATCAACTCGAATACCATCTACAGTCACAATATGACCCAGAAAAGCAACAGACTACATCCAAAACTCACACTTGCTAAACTTAGCAAACAACTGTCGGTCCTTAAGAGCTTGCAACACAACTCTCAAATGGTCCACATGCTCTTCCTCACTCCGAGAATAGATAAGGATATCATCAATGAAAACAATTACAAACATATCCAAATACTACTTGAAAACACAGTTTATCAAATCCATAAAGGTTGCAGAGCATTCGTTAGATAAAAATACATAACCACAAATTCATAATGACCATACTGAGTTTTGAAGGCTATCTTCAGAATGTCACATTCTCAAACACGAAGCTGATGATAGCCAGATCTAAGGCCAATCTTGCAGAAGAAACTAGCACCCTGAAGCTGATCGAACAAGTCATCAATCCTAGGAATGGGATACTTATTCTTGATTGTGACCTTGTTCAATTGATGGTAGTCAATACACATTCTGAAGGAACCATCTTTCTTTCGCACGAATAAGACTGGAGCACCCCATGGAGAGATGTTGGGTCGAATAAAACCCTTATCAAGGATGTATTTCAATTTATCTTTCAATTCCTTAAGCTCTGCGAGAGCCATTATATAGGGAGGAATAGAGATAGGATTCATATCTGGAAGGAGATCTATCCCAAAGTCGATCTCACGCTCATGGAGGACTCTGATCAAATTTTTAGGAAACACTTCTGGAAACTCATTCATAATAGGTACAGACTGAAGAGATGGGGCTTCGAACTCTCTGTCCATAACTCAAACTATATGATAGACATAACCCTTAGAAATTATCTTCCTAGCCTTAAGATAAGATATGAAACGACCCTTCGAGGATGGAGGACTACCGTGCCACTCTAAGGCAGGTTTCATTTGGGAACTTGAAACTAACAACTCGAGTACGACAATCGACCAAGGCATAACATGCATACAACCAATCCATACCAATAATAATATCAAAATCAGTCATCTCCAACTCTACTAGATCCGCTGAAGTGACTCTATGAAGGACTGAGATAGGGTAATTTTCGTAGATTATTTTGGCTAGGACTGACTCACCAATAGGAGTAGAAACACAAAAAGTCTCTAAGAGCTGATCAGTACTAATCCCGAACTTGCAAGCAACATAAGGGGTTATAAAAGATAAGGAGGCACCGGGGTCCAATAAGGTATACACATCCAGAGAGAAGACCTTCAACATACAGTAACAACGTCTAGTGAACTCTTCTGGTCCTGGCAATAGAACATGGAATAAAGGTGGTAATGGCACTGAGCACCAGAACTAAAAGCAACACCCTGCTGGGCCGGGTGACCTCCTGGGGCTGCTGGGGCAGACTAAGTCCTGCTACCTCCCCGTCCCTTCTTAGTTGAAGGGAAATCCTTAATCTTGTGTCCAACCTGACCACACCCAAAGCATCCACCTGAACCATCTAAGCACTCACCAAGATTACTTTTACCACACTTGTTGCAAGAAGGGTAAGAACTCCCCTTTGCGACACTCTCCTGCGAATAAGGACCAGATCCCCTACCAGTCTGATCATGACGATGCATGGGGGCCTGGGTAGGAATACTGGCCGAAGAATTAATGGGCCCTGATGATTTCTTCTGAAACAAAGAGCGATGTTCGCCTCCAAACTTTTGATGGACAAAACTCAAACTCTCTGATCTAACCCTCTTGTTCTCCCATGCCATCTCCCTCAACTTGTCTCCTTCAATCTGATGGTCATGAGTCATAAGTTGAGAAATATCCATATCACCCAAAAGCATCACGAACCTACACTGCTTCTTTACTAAATCTGACACCCCGTAAACATACTTACTTATCTCATCTTATGGGCCAGCCACCATGGAGGGAGCTTACCTAAAAAGCTAGGTGAACTTCAATTTGTACTCCTGAACCGTCATGGAACCTTGCCTTAAATTCACAATTTTTTTGGCCTTAGCTTGCCTCAACTCTTTTGGGAAGAACTGGTCAAGAAAAGCTTTCTCAAAACACTCCCAAGTCATAGGAACCACGTCCCTAGCCCTAGAAACTTTCCATTGAGTAAACCAAATATGAGCCACGTCCTTGAGTTGATAGAAAGCTAGCTCAACACCATTAACACCACCCACTTGAATCACACCAAATATCTTTTTTACCTCATCCAAGAAATTTTGTGGATCCTCTCTCACTTAGAACCCCAGAACTCAGATGGGTTCATACGAATGAAATCTCAAACTCAGGCCGCTATTCTACCTTGAGGGTGGACAGGGATAGGAGCTTGTTGATTGGCCTGGAAGGCCATAGTCTGGGCTAGCATATGAATGGCATTTCTGAACTCCGTATTTGTGACCTCTAGGTCTAGAATTGGAGGGTCAACATTTCGAACAGCTTGATGAGGCATGGCATAACGAGGAGGCATAATCTGAAATGCATAAAGAACAAATTAGAAGGTAATAGAGTTAAACTCTATCGCACGATATTGATCAAGAAAGAAGTAAAGTTTTTCCTAAGAACCTCGTAGCTTCCCTCTCATAAGTGTGGCGCACTTCACACACATGAAAAAGACTCTACTTGATGTGGCTTTCAGACACCCTAGGACTCTTAAACATGAGGCTCTGATACCAGGTTTTTCATGCCCCAAGGCTACCCCCTAGGCGTAACACGGGACTCAGGACCACAAGTTCCCCAAGTTAACCCTTGGTCATAGCATACTCAGTCATTCATAAGAAAACATAGGGGAAGCATAAATATAAAGCTCGGCAGCCCAATCTATAAAAGACAAAGTCAAGGTGAAACATAATCCAAAGAAAGACTCAAATACAATCTATGTCTGAAAAGCCTCTAATAATCATAAAGAGTTGATGGGACAATACCCAACTAACTCAGATATCAAAAAAAAGAACATAAAAGAGAAAGGTCTATCACTAACCCTCGGATAATGAGGACACACCAATGGAAATTGGATCTCCAGTGATGTCTAGGCATGAGTCTAAGGGAAGGAGCATGTATCTGCATCATCAAAGGATGCAGTGCGAGAATATGCATCAGTACTATAGGATGTACTGAATATGTGAGACATGCATGAATATAGTGAAAACATACTTAAACCTTAAGTAAAACTGAGTTCATGCATAAAAGGTATCATAAGTAAATCTCATAGTTTAAACTTAAAGCTTGAAATAGAAGAGCCTAAGTCTTAAATCTTCATATGGGAGTTTCTCTTAATCGACATAAATTATGATGAGCTACATGGAGTCCAGTATCATACACCCACACCAAAAAAGGTTGTCCTAACCGGCCAAAGTCAGAACCTTATCATATCAGGATCCTATCATAAGCCACAGAAGGTTCCTACGGTGGCACGTAGTTTTGGGACTAAGGTCAATCTCACCCTGTCCAACTCAATGCTAAATATTACTCCCAAAACATATACATATAGCTCATATATACTTGTGATATATCAAATGCCAAATTTATTTGAAAAGTATAAGGGTATATCTAATATCATGCAATTCATATAGCGTAGGTAGACATATCTAGATATCAAACCATTCATAAAAATATAGGGACATATCTAATGTCATGCAATTCATACTTCAAAATCCTTAAAGCTTAGGATAGTCATAATTCAAAACATACTTTTCTTTCTAAATTCATAACTTGAAAAATTAGGCATACAATTTCATAAATACATAAGGCCATGTTATCTAAACATGCCAATTTTCACTTGAAATCATGCAATTTAATAGAATCATGCTAAAAATCATCTTTAGTGCATGGGCTTTTGAAATCAATTAAGAAACCTTAAATAAAACATAGAAAAGTAATAAGAGATCATGAATGGAAGCTTTAAAACTGAACCCATAAGTTTTTCCCAAATTGGGTAAGAACCCTAATTTTACAAATCCATAAATCAGAGTAGAAATCATGGGTTTTGGGCATAAGGGTGAAAAAAATCCCTTATTGAATACCCACATACCTTATTGAAGATTGCTTGATCTAAGATGAAAATAAATGGAGGCTTGAACTTGGATCTGGAAGGAGTTCTTTCTTATTTTGGAATAGGATTGCTTAGAATGAGAAGAGTTTAGGCTATTATGGAACAAAACCCTACAAAAAATGGTCAAAATAACCTCACTTAGGAGTTAAAAGTGTGGGTTATTATAGAAATACCATTGGGACTTAATTAAGAAAAAGCTATTTTAAAAACTCAGATTCAAGTTCCACGGGTCCTTTCCACGGACTGTAGAAGTAACCATGAGTCGTGGATTGGACTCGTGGTTCCTGAGCCAAAATTTAACTTGCAGATCTGACTTCCTGTAATGACCCTTCTGGTCATTTCCACGTTTAAGTTTTGAAGTCAAGCAAATCGACAAAAGATATCGTAAGACCTTTAACAAATTTTCTGAACCTTGGGTCAAATGTCTCGGAGTTTTTCTCCCAATATATAAAGAGTTAGAAGTCCCCCGAAATACCAAATCGAAGGTCTACGAGTCTAGTTTCCAACTCATAAAACCTCACATCCAACCGATCTCGGAGTAAAGAGTTATGACTGTTTTACCGTGGACTGTCTGGCAGAAAATGGGTTGCGAACCGGGTCGCGAACCGGGTCGGGTTAAACGTGATTTAAGCCTCGACTTAACATTTTAAAATGCCATTTCAGTTCCGAAAAAGTGATAAAATATAAGGGAGGATCCCGAGAGAATTCTTGAGTACCAAAATCGTGCGTATTTGAAAGTATTTTATTTAAAAGTCGAAGGTGGTAGGAAGTTATATTACATTATTATTACCTTTGCAAACTATTTTAACGGAGATAGTAAATTTAGTTATGTTAAAATTTATTATTGTAATATAGTAGGTTTTATTGGAAATGATTTTCTATCAATTATGATATATTTAAAATATTATATTTATTTTACCACGAACCTACGCAATACCCGAGTATATAAATAACGGGATAGGAATATTATTTTGTCACCTTGTAAGTGCCACCTCCACTCCACGTGTAGGTGGAGGGAGTGGCCAGCAATCACCAAAGGGGATGTGGCATCATTTGCAAGTTAGGCAGCAGTTAGTATATTTAATAGTGTTCATCAGCATATAAACTTTCAACAAGACAAACATCCTTGTTCTTACCCTTTTCCTTTAGCATTTTTGGAGCTTTCAGTTGTGCATACGTATATTCACCTATTCACATATAGCAATGAATAAAATTTAGAGGAAAACTTATCTTGATAATTTATTCTTTCATCGAAAGAAAATCAATTATCTACGTCAAGTTGTTCCATCCCAAATCCGATTCCGATTCCGATTTAGTTTTGGATTTTCTTGGAGTGGTTCGAGCTTGGACATCGTTGTTCTAGCAGCTTGTCATCGAACGACAGGTAGGTTACGGTTTATTTTCCCTAGACTCCGTATATATAAAATAAAATTGTATTAATGGACATCCTTGGGTTGGTTTATTAGGTTGGTACCACAGACCTCGACCGCTTTATTTATGTCCGCCTACTTTTGTTCCTCCGTTGCTTGTAGTATTTGTCGTTATATTTTATTTACCCTTGTGGTCCTGTGAGGCCTTGTTGACTCTGGAACATAGAAGGTGGGATTTTGGAAATGTCCGCGAGTCCCGGGCATAGAATTATCCTTCTAGGCTGGTTATGCTTGCTGAGTAGCTGTGGGCCTGTGCAGGGTCGATAGGTTGATTGTGAGCTGCGGGGCAGCTATTGTGTGTGATCATACCATTTCCATACATATAAAGAGGTTTTATCCATGTTTTACTGTGGTTTTGGCTTCGAGCCTACTGGCACTGTTTTCTAAACCTTGCATGGCCCGGGGGGTCCGTTTTTGATGGAAATGATTCGGAAATGGTTGATTTCACTTGTGGAGATTTTTGGGCAAGAAAGTAAAATTATGTTTAAAATCATCAGTTTTATGATTATCGCTAGACTCGGCAGGGCCGGGGTGCTAGTTGAGTTTTCTTGTTACTTGAGATGATTTTTAGCCTCGGTCGGATCGAGCACCTGAGATGACTTTTTACTGTTTAGACCCGGCTACGCCCGGGCACCCTTGGAGGGGTTTTTGAGATATTTCCTACTATTTTTAGTCCTGGACAGGGTCTGGGCATGCATATTCGAGACTGGGTCTCTATCTTGATATCGAGACTGGGTCTTTATCTTGATACATGTTCTGATACTGAGATTTAGTATGGGGTCTGGGACCTCCTGGACCTTGCCATCCGGGCCAGGGGCTTACGGGGCTGCGATTACTAGTCTATTCGCGTGTGCAAGGAGGAGGGGTATACGGTGCGTGAGTAGCAGGTATATGGGCAGTGTCCTTCCATGGACCCTACCTGCTGGGCCCGATCGACACCGGAGGAGGTACATACAGAGATACCATTTCACTTGAGATCTTCATGCATCATATCATTCATTGTTTGAGGCTCCACCCTTGTTTGTTGTTTGTTGATTGTACGCTCCGGTAGTATGGGATGCCGGAGGGTTTGTTTTCACTTGTTTGTGTTCCTCGGTTGTATGGGCGGCCGGGGGACTGTAGGTAGACTTTTGCTTTTTACTTACAGAATTGTTCTCTATTATGGATAAGTATGAGATTGGTATGATTAGTTGGGTTTGATTCATGTCTCTGAGCATGCCTATTATTACTCTTTCTCTCTTCTTCTTACACTTGAGGTTACCGGTATACCGTCCATTTCGTAAACTTATTTTGTATACACTGTTGTTGCAAGGACCCCAGGTGCGTTGTTTCTTACTTTCACCTGTGCCTATGGTGTGTATATTCTGCTTACTAGCCTCACATGTGGTTCTGTTGTTTTCCCTCTGGGCTAGTTCCTGTGTACCTTTCGTTGATTTCTGTGACTACTTGCTTCTATTCTGTCTATTACTGCGCTTTTATCTTATATGTGCCCAGTCGGCCTATGATACCTACTGGGTACCTTATGCTTCGCATTTGGTGCTCACCCCTACCCCCTGCATCTTTGGGTGCAGATCCTAGCGTGGGCCATCGCCGTTAGACCGTTGTGGGTCGTGCTTGGAGATCTGTTGGAGACTACTTCAGGCTGAGGGTGAGCTCTTGGCGACGCGAGACTTAGCTTTAGGTTTATTCTTTTGTTTCATGCTACTGCTATTGACCATTCAGAGACATCGTGTATTATATAGTTTTGGGTTTATTTGTACTCCATGTATGTAGTTGGCTCTTTACTATGATACCAGGTCTTGGGGTTTGGTTTAGTTTCCGCATATGTATATATTTATATCCCTGTTATCTATTTTATTCGTCTTGTTCCCTTATTTGCTAGATAGTAGCCCATTACTAACTGTTCTGGGCTACGGGGATTGGTTCACCTACCGGGGTTGTAGGTGCCATCATGACCGAGAAATTGGGTCGTGACAACTTGGTATCAGAGCTTTAGGTTCACCGGTGTCATCGGTATAGGAGCCAATGTCTAGTAGAGTCCTGCGGATCGGGGCGGAGACGTCCGTACTCAATCTTTGGGAGGCTACAGTGACATTTTAGGAAATTCGACTCTTTCATTGCTTCTGTGTCGTGCATACCACCCTTGAAGTTTCTGGAGATCTCATTTATTCCACTTCATTCTTCCGCAGATGGTTCGTATGAGATCATCGGCAGCACGCGAGGATGAGCCTCCCACTCCAGCTAGGGGTCGAGGACGCCCTCGATCAGTGGCACCTGCTAGAGCTGCTAGGGTGGAGATGGAGCCCGAGCAGCATGTGGTTCAGGGGGCAGCCCAGGTACCACCAGTTCCAGCACCAGTTCTAGCGCCAGCTCCAGCGCCAGTTCCAGCGCCAGTTCCAGCGCCAGCTCCAGTACCTGCTCCAGTGCCCACTTATGTGCTAGCTCCAGCCGCAGCTCAGTCTCCAGATATTCGGGGATTACTATTACAGCTTTTGGGTGTGATTGGAGAGCGGCCTTCTGAGGTAGCGCAGACATCCGCTCAGGGGGCAGCCCTAGGTGCACAGAGCTCAGGAGCGCAGCCTGCTACTATGGCTCCTCGTGCGGAGGTTATTCCGGTTCCATCTGTTGCACAGCCTCTTGCTCCTCGCCCAGCTATGACAGAGTCAGAGCAGAAGGCGTTGGGTAGGTTTTTGAGGTTAG